>RJVU01027559.1:5488217-5557134 GCA_003731715.1 Anabarilius grahami | reverse complement strand
ATGTTGTTCTATTTTTTTTACTTTGATTTTATTTCCGTTTTAGAGTTGCACATGTTTTGTAAAATATATAAATTTATATAAAATATTAAAAATATAATTTTACATTTTCGTAAACTTCTATAACTTTTCAATTTCATTATTCTTTTCATTTCTACAGTGATCTGCCAAGTGTCTCCATTAAAAAGAGACCAAATGTGGGTCTGTGCTTCAAAGTATTCAACATTTTTAACAATTTAAAAACCATAAGACTTTCGTTTATCTTCAGAACACAAATTAAGATATTTTTTGATGAAATCTGGAGAATCTAAAAATTTAAATATATCTATAAATGTCCGTCAAAAATATCTACAAATGTGGAAGAAAAAAAAAAAAACTGTCATGATCTAAGACTGAAGAGTGTGTCATTGTTCTCTACAGGTTGAGTGACTGTAATATCACAGATGAAGGTTTGGCTGCTCTGACTTCAGCTCTGAGATCAAACCCCTCACACCTGAGAGAACTGGATCTGTCCATTAATAAACTAGGAGATTCAACAATGAAGCTTCTCTCTGCTGTACTGGAGAATCATCACTGTAAATTGGAGAAACTGACGTAAGATCATCTCTTTAGTCACATGATCTCAGACACATTCTCCAGTAGTTTAGTGTGATTAAATCAGTGTTTGGATTATAATCAACATTAATAAATGTTTTACATTAATCATATTCAGTAGCAGTGCAATAATATGTGAAGCTGTGTAAGAGCCATGTTTTATATTTCAGAGTTATATTTTCACATTTAATATGTAAGTTTGGTTTGAATATATTTCTTTGGTTTATATTTATTCTTACTGCACATGTTCAGTGACATGATTTTTGCAGGGCACATGAAAAGGTAACTGTACACATGCAGTAAAGATTCAGACGCACGGTGGGAAAACAAAAAGCTTTGACTGTTATCATAATTGTAATACAGCATAAACTGGTTCAAGTATAGAATCCTTACGATTAAGTTGTTGAGAAGACATCGCTGTGCAAAAGGATTAGCTGTATTTAGGAAATATGATTCTTTATTTACTTGGAAGAATAAACCATGATAAAGTATACTTGTGAATACAGGATAAGAAGATACGCATCAACTTGTGGAATAACTAAAAGACGCTCAAATGTCCCGTACAAGCTGATTTCATCCATATTCATGTTTCATCACATCACATGGCACCCACTGGAGACGCAGAATCAACATGTTCCCTTGATCCTTTATCTCACTATGAGCGTTAGATCGTATTTATTTACACCAATGCACAGCAAAGGAAAACTAAATAAAAATAAAATCTGTAAGCAATCAAATAATGCATGAACAAAAATACTATGATTAATTATCAGACAAAAATATATAATGCAAAAAGAGCAAAACAATTATGAAATAACTAATAATTGAATGGAAAATTGATTTTTTTTTCACATTGATATTATTTTAGTATTTACTGTGTTTGTCTTGCCTGTTACTTTAAAAACATGACTTTAGATGCAGTATGTGGCTTTTTAACCCCTTCAATGTCACATCCTGCATGTCTTTATGTTTGTGAATTCAAATCAAACACTACCAAACTGGCCATACTACTTCTGAATAGGTTGTCTACTCAATAAATTGCATGAAAATTCTGGAAATATATAATTTAGATCACTCAAACCATACATGGAAATGGAAGAGTCCTTTATATGGTCACCAATGAAGCCTGAGTGTCATCTAGTGGAAAAGTTTGGTACTGCACCCAAACAAAATCATTCTGAAAGCTTTTTTTTTTACTTTGATTTTATTTCCGTTTTAGAGTTGCACATGTTTTGTAAAATATGTAAATTTATATAAAATATTAAAAATATAATTTTACATTTTCGTAAACTTCTATAACTTTTCACTTTCATTATTCTTTTCACTTCTACAGTGATCTGCCAAGTGTCTCCATTAAAAAGAGACCAAATGTGGGTCTGTGCTTCAAAATATTCAACATTTTTAACAATTTAAAAACTATAAGACTTTCGTTTATCTTCGGAACACAAATTAAGATATTTTTTCATGAAATCTGGAGAATTTAAAAATGTAAATATATCTATAAATGTCTGTCAAAAATATCTACAAATGTGGAAAAAAAAAAAAAAACTTTGTCATGATCTGAGACTGAAGAGTGTGTCATTGTTCTCTACAGGTTGAGTTGGTGTGAAATCACAGATGAAGGCTGTGCTGCTCTGACTTCAGCTCTGAGATCAAACCCCTCACACCTGAGAGAACTGGATCTGTCCATTAATAAACTAGGAGATTCAACAGTGAAGCTTCTCTCTGCTGTACTGGAGAATCATCACTGTAAACTGGAGATACTGAAGTAAGATCCTCTCTCTACTAGTCACATGATCTCAGACACATTCTCCAGTAGTTTCTAGTGTGATAAAATCAGAGTGTTTGGGATTATAATCAACATTAATAAATGTTTTACATTAATCATATTCAGTAGCAGCAGAATAATATGTGAAGCTGTGTAAGAGCCATGTTTTATATTTCAGAGTTTATATTTTCACATTTAATATGTAAATTTGGTTTAACAATGTTTTTGTTAATTTGAATATATTTCTTTGGTTTATATTTATTCTTACTGCACATGTTCAGTGACATGATTTTTGCAGGGCACATGAAAAGGTAACTGTACACATGCAGTAAAGATTCAGACGCATGGTGGGAAAACAAAAAGCTTTGACTGTTATCATAATTGTAATACAGCATAAACTGGCTCAAGTATAGTATCCTTACGATTAAGTTGTTGAGAAGACATCGCTGTGCAAGAGGATTAGCTGTATTTAGGAAATATGATTCTTTATTTACTTGGAAGAATAAACCATGATAAAGTATACTTGTGAATACAGGATAAGAAGATACGCATCAACTTGTGGAATAACTAAAAGACGCTCAAATGTCCCGTACAAGCTGATTTCATCCATATTCATGTTTCTTCACATCACATGGCACCCACTGGAGACGCAGAATCAACATGTTCCCTTGATCCTTTATCTCACTATGAGTGGTAGATCATATTTATTTACACCAATGCACAGCAAAGGAAAACTAAATAAAAATAAAAACTGTAAGCAATCAAATAATGCATGAACAAAAATACTAAGTTTAATTATCAGAAAAAAATTATATAATGCAGAAAGAGCAAAACAATTATGAAATAACTAATAATTTAGTATTTACTGTGTCTGTCTTGCCTGTTACTTTAAAAACATGACTTTAGATGCAGTATGTGGCTTTTTAACCCCTTCAGTGTCACTTTCTGCATGTCTTTATGTTTGTGAATTCAAATCAAACACTACCAAACTGACCATACTACTTCTGAACAGGTTGTCTACTCAATAAATTGTATGAAAATTCTGGAAATATACATTTTTAGATCACTCAAACCAGGGCCGTGCACAGACCTTTTGAGGGGCATGTGCTGAAACTGAAAAAGGGCACCCCCCCCCCCCCCCCCNCCAAATAAAGAACACAAAATAATAGTCTCAAAAGCTAATATTTATTCACTAATAATGACAGTTTTATATATATATATATATATAGAGAGAGAGAGAGAGAGAGAGGTTTCAGGGCTTCTTTAAAAATAATTACAACAGCAATCTTCTGTGAGCCATGTGTTTGAAGATGTTTGACTTCACTGTGATCCAGGGATGTCCCTCTCAACACATTAATACACAAACATTACATTCTGCATGATAAAATATAAAGAAGCACAATGACCTGACGATTCTGTAATGTTTTTTAGTTACTACAACATTACTGTAGTAAAACCATGTTTAACTATGTTACATGTGAAGACGAGCGGGGAGTATACAATACTAGATAAAAAAATTATCTAGCGAGCAAATACATATTAACATCGTAAACATTAACCATACTGTGTGACCATATATAATATGATTAAATGTTAATGAATTAAGTGTATCAGCAGATAGCTATCATAAATCAAAGAAGAAATTTCTTAGAAATATATTTTAACTAAATGACGAGGATCACTCAGTCGCTTTGTGTCAAACTCAAATGCAGTTACGCCGGGTTTTTGACCAGCGAATAATGTGCAAAATAAAAACGTTAAAACGATGGCATCACATTAGGCTACGTGCTACGTCATCATCAATAGGTTATGAGCGCTCAGTTTTTGGCCAAAATCTAAATTTATAAAAGATGTAATACTACTGTACTGTATGCACAGGCTATTTAAGGCTATTTGTAGGCAATTGGCTATGACTAAATTAGAAGGCAAATGCTAGCCCCCTCACTCTCTCTCCGCCGCCGGTCTCAGGCCTCAAATCAAATGCATAAAATATGAAACTCTATAGACATACTAATGTTTCTTTCGTAAAGACAACGTTGTAGCCTACTTAATCAAACAACAACATATTTTATTTACCGTTGCAAGCTGCTCTGCTGTGGAACTTCAGTTCGCGGCACTCAGGGGGCGGAGTTAAGAGGTTTGACTGACAGTTTGAGCGGATCCAAAAAGATTTTGTCACAAGCTCTTTTTAATACCTTTATTAGGCTAAATATATTTGTAAATCAGACAGACAGACGTAAAGGGTGACCAATACCATTGATTTATTCAAGAAAATAAATAAATAAAATAAAACACCTCCCAAAAAAAAGGGCACTTAGGAGTGTAAGGACAAAAAGGGCATGTGCTCTGCACAGGTTGAGCCCTACCTGTGCACGTGCCTGACTCAAACCATACATGGAAATGGAAGAGTCCTTATAGGGCTGGGCGATATATCGCATGCGATTGTCACTCGCATTTCGTCAGTAAAGCCGGTTCCCTGATTACCGCTAAATCGCCATCACCTGCTTTCAAATGGAGCGGCATTTAATAGACAGAACCGTAGATCACTGACAAGCTACGCAATATCACGTTAATTATCGCAGATGAATCGCCTTCGATAATGAACGCGATATTGCGTAGCTTGTCAGTGAACTACGGCTCTGTCTATTAAATGCCGCTCCATTTGAAAGCAGGTGATGCCGATTTAGCGGTAATCAGGGAACCAGCTTTACTGACAATCGGGAACGAGTCTACTTCATATGTACACTTCAGGCAGCTCCATAACCCGCAATGCAACACGTTTATGACATCACCGCATATTGCGTTTAATTTACCCCACCACAAACAACTCTTAAGATATATTAATTATTTTTTTAAACATTTAAAACACACATATATACATATAGAATGCTGTATTAAACAATTTTGTAAGGGGAAAAAATAAATAATAAATCAGCTCCATTGCGGATTCCAAGTGATCAAGGGCTTAGGACGTTCAGGGATGACGCATTTTTGTAGGCAAAACCCGGAAGCGGGTTAGCATTTTAGGACTTCCGGTTCCAACGCCGTAAAGTCTATGATTTTTTTGAATGGGTTCTTGCTAAATCACCTGAAATAAGGTCTGTGGTTAACAAAGATTCAACATATTTTCACGTTTTGATCTATGACATAAAACACACCAGTTATAACCCGCTTGTAATTTTTTAAAACTTTTACTGTGTCTTAAAATTGGCAGTTGCTAACAAGTTGCTAAAAGGGACTACTTCCTTTGGCGGGGACTTTAGACGTCATCATTAGAAACGGGACATTTGGACAGCATTTCTCATGAAAAAGTGGATAAGTATTCATACACATCACAGATCATAATCAGCAAACATGTTTTTAAATAAAGTTGTTTTCTAAATAAAGTTTGAGGAAGTTTGGTGGTGGTGACGTTGATCCGAGACCATGGTGTGCTGTAGTCCGTGTATAGCCTACTGTTAGCTTTTTATATCTGACGATTTATTTAGGCTTTATTTAGGCTTCAGAATGTATGAATGTTGTGTTAACTTGTAAAGATTATCTTGATAGACAAAACGTGTAAGTGTCATAACCCTTTGTTAAACACAGAGCTTATTTTCTGCGATTTTCCAAAAGTTTATGGGAAAAATGAATAGGCTTTCAGTTGAGGGAACCCGTGCGCCACTTACTTCCGGGTCGGCCTACAAAAACACGTCATCCCTGGGGCACTCTATTGACTCTATGCACGATCACTGGGGGCGATCCAAGATGGCAGCCGGTGCGGTCGCAGTTTCATGCAGTTGAACAAATTCGACTTTCCATTCCCTATATTTTGGCCATACTTGAACCTGGTTGCATAATAATGATTGAGTATGCATTAGACCATCTTTCTGTTTTGTTTTTGCGAAGTATCTAGCTAGTTATGCTAGTTTAATTCCCTCCTAAGTTGGCGATCGTTAACTGAACTCTCTGACGCACATGGATACTAAGGACAGCATGATGAAGCGCAAAGGGAAAAAATAAGAATTCTACCTCTAAGTTGATTACAGAAGAGATGGAATTTGATATACCTGTCTCGGTGGACAATGGTTCTGCTTTACATATTGAACTAGACCATCAATATCGCCAAAAATGTCCCGATGTCACCCTGTCTGTCAGCCCCAGTCTCGATCTCGTGCAGGACTCGATCTCGTGTCTCTCTGTTGCTCCTGATTCAAGCATTTCTTTTAACATTTTACATTTATGCATTTGGCAGACGCTTTTATCCAAAGCGACTTACATTGCATTATACTCTACATTTGTATTTGAGTATGTGCAATCCCTGGGATCGAACCCATGACCTTGGCATTGCTAGTGCCATGCTCTAACCACTGAGCTACAGGAAAGATGACATAGATATTGTGCATCAAGTGGGAAAGCTGAAAGAGCAAGACGGTAGACCTAGACCAGTGATCATTCGTTTCGTGAGAAGATCTACGCGGGACCTGATCTGGCGGCTGGCCAAGACCTCCGAATATCTGAGGAATCACAAGCTGAGATTTACCGAAGATCTATCTCAAGCAGACAAGTTGTTGAGGATAAAGAGATGGCTGTTGGTCGAAGCTGCTAGGAAGGAAGGAAAGAGAGCGTTTTTTGTCGGTGTGCGTGTAATCATCGATGGGAAAGAGGTGCGTTCACCCTCGTGAAAACAAGTGGCCTTGCCTGTGACATGTAAAAATTTTTCCTGAAGTTCATTCAACTCCCAAAGATGTAAATTACTGGAAAGCACAATGGGATAATGATGTTTGGTTTGCTCATGGGTCTGAGCGTTCGGCTGGTGTTGCAATTTTAAAAAACAAATTCTCTGGTGATATTTTATTTTCTGAGGGGGACCCCCTGGTCATTATATTATTTTAGTTAGCAAATTAGATCTGGTGACTATAATCATTATCAATTTTCATGGGTACAATTCTAAAACTGAAAATGATGCTTTATTTAAAAGTCTAGAAAGCCGAATTACATATTGCTTATCTAAATTCCCAAATTCACTTATTCTAATAGGAGGAGATTTCAATATTTTTATTTTATTTTATTTATTTATTTAATATGGACATAGCAATAACATTGGACAAACCAGATGCATTGTTTAAAGTGTTATAGCACATGTGCTAATTTTCAACACCTGTCCATATCACTTTAGACAACTCCCTTGACCGGTGGCCAACTCGCAATGTAAATTTATATAACTCCACTCTAAAGGCCTTTATGCAGAAATTTGGAGTAACAGACATTTGGAGAGAGAAATTCCCTGGTATTAGTTCTTTTACATTTACATTTTACATTTATGCATTTGGCTGACGCTTTTATCCAAAGCGACTTACATTGCATTATACTATACATTTGTATTTGAGTATGTGCAATCCCTGGGATCGAACCCATGACCTTGGCATTGCTAGTGCCACGCTCTAACCACTGAGCTACAGGAAAGCATGGAATAATAAGGCATGTACCAGTATGTCTCGCATTGACTATTGGTTAACTCCGTGCAGTTTACAAAAAGGAGATATTTCTGTTAATATTCTTCCTACGCCATTAACAGATATTGTTTTACATTCTTCTTATTCCTCCAACTACCATAATTCTTATTGGAAGCTCAATAAATCATTATTGGAACATGAATTTGTAAAGATGACCATTCGCAGTTTGATTGCACAATATTGGAATATAGCTCAGATTAGTAATAACTATTGCACTAATTGGGAATTATTTAAATTTGAAGTTAGTAAATTTCTTAGAAAGTTTGGAAGTGTATTGTCTAAAGCTAAAAGACTTGAAGAGGAGATGTTAATTTCTAAAATTACAGCTTTCAGTCAGAAATCTCCTAATCTTTCAGATAGTGAATATCTTGAGTTATCTACTTCAAGGCCAATTAGATGATATTTGTAAAAGGAAGGCAGAGGGTGCCTGTGATGAAGTTCGTATGTAGATGGGGAAGGAAGAGGACAAGGGTCGGCTTTGACTGCTGATTGACATTTATTTTCACCAGAGAAAATATCAAACACATAAACAAAAGGCGGTGCAACGCACACTCAATAATTCCACATCCAAGGACGGGCTTCACTCCAGACGATCAACAGGATCTTTTCAGTGCTCAATCAGCAGTCCCTCTCTCTCTCACACGCTCCTGCTTCTCCTGGCGTTTTATCCTGTCTCCACGCCAATTACTGGAACGAGAAACAGGTGTTCGTGATTTGCATTCAACCCGCTCACTCACCACGCATCCCCTGACGCTCTCTCCCGTTGCAGACTCCGCTAAACCACGCCCCCCTCGCCACAGTGCCTTCATTAGGTCTAGACAGAGATGGTTAGAAAAGGGAGAACAGAATTCAGCATATTTCTTTCAATTAGAAAAATATAATGCAAAAACAAATACAATTTCACATTTGAATATCAATGGCATGATAACAAATAACTCAAAGGACATTGCAGATTACTGTTCAACCTTTTATAGCAGTCTTTATGAATCAAGATATAATGAAATTGATTCCTCTATTTTTATAGATAGTCTTATTAATTCAAAATCGATAAATGAAGAGAACAGTGTGATATTCCTATATGTATAGAAGAAATCCTTCATGCTATCACAGAACTTAAATTAAATAAATCCCCTGGTGTAGATGGTTTAGCTTCTGAATTCTATAAAACCTTTTCAGAAGATCTTGCTCCTTTTCTTTTAAAGCTTTTCTTACAATGCATCAAATATGGTAAACTTCCACCTACTCTGTCTTTTTTTGGTTTTGGAATTAAGATAATTAGGCCTTGTGTCACTTTAATTTTAGATAATACAATTTTAGCCTCTGTATTTGCTTTTAGAATTAAAAAAACTTTAGATTTTATTATCGATGACATACAGTCAGGTTTTATGCGTAATAGACATATTTCAAATAATATTCGCTTGGTATTAGACCTTGTTGACTACCCACATTTATACCCAGATGAGAGTTTCATCTTTTTTTTAGACTTCCATAAGGCCTTCGACACTGTTGAACATTACTTTATATATTCAGCCCTTAAAAAATTTGGTTTTGGTGAATTCTTTATTAATTCCATTAAAACACTATATTCTAATGCAAATTGTTCAATCAAGCTGCGTAATGGCACATCACCCAGATTCAATCTTAGTTGTGATATCAGACAGGGATGCCCTATTTCCCCATACTTATTCTTACTCTGTTCACAACTTCTTGCCGATCATATTAAACAGAGCCCTTTAAGAGGTATTACTGTTGCAGGTAGTGAAATTATCATCAGTCAATTAGCAGACGATACCACTCTTTTTTTAAAAGATGCAAAAGAAATACATTTAGCCCTTAAGATTATCCAGACTTTTTCCAAAGCTTCAGGGCTGTACCTGAATGTTAATAAGTGTGAATTAGCAGTTAATAAAAATACTTGTAAAATTATTGATAATATGCTTTTTAACTTTTTATGGAAAAATAAAACCCACTATATAAAGAAATTTGTGGTTATGAACTCAATTGAAAGTGGAGGTCTAAACTTCTTAGATTTTTCTATCCTTAATCACACCTTCAAAGTGAATTGGATTAAACAATTCCTCAAAAAACCAACATCTATTTGGAATATTATACCTCACTTTATCTTTTCACAGGTTGGTGGTCTTCAATTCCTTTTGCTCTGTGACTACAGCATTACCAAAATTCCCTTAAAACTGTCAAATTTTTACAAACAGATGCTTCTTTCTTGGAATTTAATCTATAAACACAATTTCTCTCCAAATAGGTGTTTTATTTGGAATAATAAGCACATTACGTATAAATCAAAATCTTTATTTTTTGAAAACTGGTTTTATAATAACATAGTTCTTGTTAGCCAACTTTTTAATCATAAAGGACTTATGTTAACTTATCCTGAATTTCTTTCTGAATATAATATTCCAGTCACTCTGAAAGATTATGCTGTGGTCATGGATGCTGTAATGACGTACATCCGAGTCAACGAGACTGAGGGAAGTTAGCGAGGGAAGGGCATTTAAAAAACGAACTGGAACGCAGCCTTGGTGTGCCTCCAGGAACAGGGTTGGGAAACACTGCCTTTTATGGTCACCAATGAAGCCTGGGTGTCATCTAGTGGAAAAGTTTGGTACTGCACCCAAACAAAATCATTCTGAAAGCTTTTTTTTTTTAATATATATATTGCTGCAAATTTTAAACACAACTTGTTCCATAATTTTTACTTTGATTTTATTGCAGTTTTAGAGTTGCACATGTTTTGTAAAATATATAAATTTATATAAAATATAAAAAAATATAATTTTACATTTTTGTAAACTTCTATAACTTTTCACTTTCATTATTCTTTTCACTTCTGCAGTGATCTGCCAAGTGTCTCCATTAAAAAGAGACCAAACGTGGGTCTGTGCTTCAAAATATTCATGATTTTTAACAATTTAAAAACTATAAGACTTTCGTTTATCTTCGGAACACAAATTAAGATATTTTTGATGAAATCTGGAGAATCTAAAAATGTAAATATATCTATAAATGTCTGTCAAAAATATCTACAAATGTAAAAAATAAATACATAAAATCTGTGTTATGATCTGAGACTGAAGAGTGTGTCTTTGTTCTCTACAGGTTGAGTGACTGTAATATCACAGATGAAGGCTGTGCTGCTCTGACTTCAGCTCTGAGATCAAACCCCTCACACCTGAGAGAACTGGATCTGTCTGGAAATGAACTAGGAGATTCAACAATGAAGCTTCTTTCTGATCTAAAGGCTGATCCACATTTTAAACTGGAGAAACTCTCATACTAATGAGAGTATATTTTCATTTAGTGTTCATATAATTAAAAAATAAATGGCCAATATTAATATCTTTGCCTTTTTTTTTAAATGGATCTCCTGATGTGATGTGACTTCAGTAATGACTCCATATGTGCCTGTCTGTGTGTTTATTGTAGGACTGTAAGCATTTACATATCAGTCCACTATATCACAGAGGAGTTCCCAGCTGTTGTGAACAGTTTAAACCGCTGGGGACTGGCAAACTGAAAGATGATTTCAACCACAATGGATGTTTTCTACCGGGCCCAAATATTGCTTACTGCAGCCCAGAGCACATCCATCTAGTTAGTACATCTTCATCATGAACCATTTGCATTTCAAAGGTGTTTAACAGCCAGTGAGACGTTTTTGATTTTGAATCACTGAAACAAACTCCAAAATGTTTTCCTCTTTGGCCACATTTTGTTCAAAATTGTCACAACTGTTCTAATTTTGCTTGAAGTGTTCATATTCTTTGAAGTTCATTCATTTTTTTGCTCTGCATCTCTGTAAGAATAGTTGACTTGTTTGGCAGTCATTGCATGCTGAAGAAAGTGAGCAAGTGATCTGGCGACGCACTGTGTTCAGACCATGTTCTGCTCGCTGGATTTTGCTCTGTATTTCTGGATTTGCTCTCTCTCGCCTTTGAATTAGAGGTCAAATGATTGATGATCAGCATCCTCATCATTGCCACACACTTTTGCTGGTTATCCATGAAAGAACTTTTATCTTAGTTTTGTCTGTTGTAACAGTTTGCATTACCACAGTATTTTCCGATGTGATCAGGTGTTATTTGATTGGTTCTTGTTCTGTGGTACTTATTTGTATCCAGTGCTCAATGTTTTGTAAATACAGAAAAACTACAATAAACACAAAAGAGCTCTTATCACAACATGATCATGTTATGTTTCTCTCAGGTGGAGAAAAATGTCTGCATTACTGTACACAAGACTGTGTAACATTACAGTAATTACAAATAGCTTACCAATAAATACATATAGTTACTGTAAATGGAGAATCTCAAAAGAAATTTCCACAGGTTCATATATAATTTCTACAACTGACATTTAACGGTCATATTTCTGAACTCCGTTTGGGGAAACACTGTATCCAGGCAACAGATCTCCTGAAATCTCTTTATTTCAGAAAATCACTATAACAATTAACTCTGAAAAATATGAACATTTTTACACGTTTAAATGCACACGGTACAGGACACAATGTTTGGTGTCGTTCATTAAAGGGTTAGTTCACCCAAAAAAGAAATCGTCATCATTTACTCACCCTCATGTTCCAAACCTGTAAGACTTCCATCTTCAATACACAAATTAAGATATTTTAATAAAGTCAGAGATTTCTGTACCTCTGTTGACAGCAACGCAACTACCACTTTGACGCTTCAAAAAAAATCATAAAGAGATTGTAAAACGAATCCATATGAATTAAGCAGTTTAGACAAAATTTTCTAAAGAAACTCAATGGCTTTATATGACAAACAGATTTAATTTAGGCTTTTATTCACACAAACATTCATTAAATCACACATCAGTTGTGGTAAACAGAAGCTCAAGCATGTTTGCTTGACGAACTAATGAACCTCATGCATCAAGCATGTACAGTTGAGCTTCTGTTTATGTTCCCTGATCAATGTTTATATGTGAATAAAAGCAAAAAAAATCTAATCTGTCAGTCATATAAAGCCATTGTGTCTCCAGAAAATTTGAACTAAATTCATATGGATTAGTTTTACAATCTCTTTATGAACTTTTTGAAGTGTCAAAGTTGTAGTTGTGTGGCTGTTAATGGAGGGACTGAAATCTCAGATTTAATTTAAAATATCTTCATTTGTGTTCCAAAGATGAACGAAAGTAATTAATGACAGAATTTTCATTTTTGGGTGAACTAACCCTTTAACACACAGCTGAGGTTTTCTAAAGACGATTGACCACAGTCATCCCAGACGACGGCAGCTCCTGATCCAGCAGACGGAAGAGCATGGCGCATTTGTTGCGTTGAGAGACGTTGCCGAGGGTGTGATGTAATCGTGCCTGTAGGTAGTGTATGTCTCTCATACGCTCTTTACAGTCAATACGAGAGAAATACACCGCTGCCTCTTCTAAAGTGTGTACAGCTTGTTCCAGTGCTGCAGGAAAGAAAATACTTCACTTAAATATATGAAGTGTGACTTGAATACAGTGAGATGGTGACAAACAGGACTCAGGCAGTACCAGTCAGTCTGTGTTCCTGTGCGGCACTTCCTGCTAAAGCCATCTGACAGCGAGCGGCCAGCAGCAGAGCTCTGCCCTTGTCTATCAGAGAACCGTGAGCCAAAACCGACTCCAACACGTCCTGCACCAGTGCGAGAGCCTGCTCAGGGATCCCCAACATCAGCTATGAAGAGAGATGATAAACATCAGACACTCCTAGCTAAAAATTACACAATTCCTTCATCTTTCTAGAAACAACAAACAAAAGTGTACTGAAAACATTTCAATTAATTCTTAGGTGAAATCAAGGAATTGGGAGATGTTTGTGAGCGTTTGTCAGTCATTATCAGGTGTCTGAGCACAAACTGTGAAGGTTCTTGTTGGTGTACCTGTGTAAATGCCAGGTGTAACACAGTCTCTGAGGTCAAGCTCTGGAGGTTGTGTTGGCGGGACAGAGCGAGAGCCTGTAAGAGTAACGGCAGAGCTGACGCAAACCCAGATGAGTCCCAGTGAAGTTCTGCAGAGGCCAGCATCACCCTGCCACACAAACACACTCAAATGGGAACACTGCCGTTTCAACAAGATTTCAAATACATTTTCACAAAATTTGGTGTCATTAAGATTTTTAATATAAAGTGAGCTCTAAAAGTCCAATAGTGAAAATGATATACACATTATTAATACACATTTTAAATTACAAATGATATTATCAGCAATAACTGAGTGAAAAGTTACACCGAATGTGTGGAATTACAGAAGTCAGCAGAGAGAAGGGGGTCATATTACAGGAAGAGCAATCTATGACAGTTTGATTTAAGATTTCAAGGTTAAAATGCACACACACACACACACACACACAACTAAACAAAAGATAAAAATAATTTTTTTTGTTTTTGAAATAAGTCTCTTTAATGCACATAGGTGGCATATATTTGATCACAAAAAACAGTAATAGTGTGAAATTTTATTACAATTTAAAATTATTGTTTCTATTTTAATATACTTTACATAAAATGTAATTTAATCCTGTGATAGCAAGTAAAGTGCTAGTCAGATTTGATTTCATCCTGACTCAGTTCCTCTAAACGCTACATCATCCCTTATTTACAGTTTTCAATTAGATCTTGAATCACAGATTTCCAGACTGTTCTTTTTTATAAAGTGATACCTGATGATCATCTCTGTGTTCTTGCTCTTCTCACACTGCTGCTGCAGCTGCTGCAGAATCTTAGAGGCTTCAGACGTCTGATTCAGAGCTTTCAGCAGCTGCGCTTTCCTGAACAGACAAGAACAAAAGCAATCACTTGAACAGGTCAATCTACTAGAAAAGTATACTATGTGCAGTTATCTACCTGTACAATCCCTCAGTGCTGTTTAAGGCAGAGATCGCTGTGACATGGGGTTCAGCCAAATGGTATTTCCCATCATTCATAGCCTTCTCAAACTGAATTTTCAGATCACATAGCATCCAGAGCTGGTAAAGAGAGAGAGAAATAAAATCATAGAGCGGCTGCTGATCTGTGATTGATCATCTATATTGTGTTCGGCAGACTTACCTTGGCATGCTGGGTATGAGGAGGAAACTGCTGCTTCAAGTGTTTCATGATGTCAGTCACAACAGCATAAAGACCCTGAGAAAAAAGAAAACCCCAAACATGCTATTTTAGCATTCGATACATTTAGGCAGAAAACAATACATGAAATCAAGCTTCCACCAAAAAGGATTTGTGTTTATGTTCTTGTGTGAGAGGTCAGTACCTGCTCAGCATGGAGTTCAGCCAGATGGCAGAGGGCGACGGCAAAGGCCTCAGTGTTGTTCTGCTGCACACTGAAGTTCACCGGCTCCAGACTGTTCATATTCAACAGGAGCTGAGCCTGCTGCCGTGCCATAGTGCTACAGAGAACGCAGATAAATTCAGCTTAAACTACATCAAACTTGAAAAACTGCATCAGCTGTGGCGCTAATATCAATGCAGAATGAAAGTGAGAGCCCTTACGGTCTGTTTGAAGACATTATTTACATATGACATTATTTAGAATCAAAGGAAATTTAATTTCACTTCACAATTCTTTTAAATTTTAATAAAAAGAAGGTTTCTGTGCTGTCTGACCTTTTGCCATACATCCTCCATATGGAGGTGGTCTGTGCCAGGCTGATTTCTATCAGCTCAGAGAGGCTTTGCTTCCAGTGCATGATGTCGGTTCCTCGCAGGGCGTCCAGCAGCTTGTTGGCCGGCATGCCCTGTTTCGCTCCCTGCTGGACCAGGGACTGAATGCCTAGAGAAGCTAAATACTGCAAAACACAACAGAGAACGTAAATTTTTTATTTCAATGTATAATGATGTTGCAAGAGATTAATATGCACTTAATGTGCCTAATGCCATTTATTATGTCTTATTGTTATGTAAAGCATTTCCTTATATTCCATACAAGGGCATTAAAATGGTTCATCTTAACGGGTTACTTACAGGGAGACAAAAGTGAGCTGCAATTTTCACAGAGTCTTCAGTTAGTACCACACTATCAGATCCTTTCATCTGTTCTAGTGTGTACAGCCAACTCTAAAATCACAAATTCAGAAAGAAATTAGAATACAGCAGAGACTGATAAGAATAATATACAGTACACACACACACACACACTATCATTTAAAAGTTTGAGGTCGGTAAGATTTTATATGTTTTAGAAAGACATCTCTGCTCACCAAGGCTGTATGTGATCAAAAATACAGTAAAACAGTAATATTGTGAAATATTATTACAAATTAAAATAACAATTTTCTGTTATATATTTAAAAATGTAATTTATTCCTATGATGGCGAAGCTGAATTTTCAGCATCATTACTCCAGTCTTCAATGTCACATGATCTTTCAGAAATCATTCTACAATATAATACACTGATTTGGTGCTCAAGAAACATTTATTACTGTTAATGTTGAAAACATTATATAGTTCAAACTGAGACAAGCGCATGTCACTGAAAAATCATAAAGGTAAAGTGAAGTTTGCATATATTTATGATCATTCTAATAACCTTTAAAATTTAAAATAGGCAAGGAATAAGACAAACTGTTCTTACCAGGCAGTGCTGGAGACACACATGGTCATTTGCTTCCTGTGCGATGCGGATAGCTTCCTGTAGAGCCAAATCAGCCTGTTGACTGCATATTTGCAAACAGCTTTAGTCATATAACAACAGTTCAGTTCAGAGGCTAAACTTTTTATTGGCTGCCATTTATTTTCCCAGCAAAAATGAAATGTTCCTGACACAATGCAGTGCTCAAAACATAATCTAGATAACTAATACGCACTAGTGTCCAAAACGACAGTGCAAGGTTGCCAGATTCAGGACAGCGTATCGTAAACTGCGGCCATAGCCTTCATCTCCATTGCTCTTCCCCTCTCCACCGGAAAGAATGAGGCGGTCAAAGTAGTGCAGGAGGCTGTGAGTGGAGATGAAGATGTCCTGCACTCGCATACTGTTCAGATAGCTGAGGTAATGCTGTGGAAACACAGAGAGAGGCTCAGTGACAGTAAAAAGATTAATCATCTGTCTCTTGAAATGAAGGATTTCAGCTTACAGCTTCAGCGAAGTCAGGATTAAACTTGAGAATGTTGTTGAGCTCGTCCTGTAATTTAGCTGGCGACATGGCCTTGTTTTCATCGTTCTTTAGGAGGTACGCCTGGGGAAAAAACAAGGTGGCAATCATACGGAGCAAAATAAATCATGGACAGCCGTGTTTATGAAATCCAAATCTCTTCTAGGTTATAACAAACCTGTCGTGCAAGGAAGTATTCTGCTTGTTTCTGAGATAAAGGACCTTGGGTCTCATCAGGTCTGATGAAAACAGAAAATAAACCCCACAGTCAAGTCCATTCTTATTCAATAGCCCTCTGTTTGTGTTGGTGTTAAATTGACTTCCCATTGGTTTCCATGCAATTTGCCAAAAGCAGACATTATCAAAAACACTAAAGATTCATGTGTTTAAAAAAAAACAAACAAAAAAAAAACACTATTGTAGTTTGACAGAGTACGGAAGAGGATTAAGGGCCAAGCAATAATAAAAAAATCTCGAGATTAAAGTTGTTAAATTACGAGAAAAAACTCGTTAAATTTCGAGAAAAAAATTGAGATAAAATGTTGAGAATAAAGTCATTAAATTACGAGAAAAAAGTAGTAAAAATGATGAGGAGAAATGTAGTTAAATTTAGAGAAAAAAGTCGAGATAAAATGTTGAGAATAAACTCATTAAATTAACAAATTTTTCTCGTAATTTAATGAGTTTATTCTCGTAATTTAATGACTTTATTCTCAACATTTTATCTCGACTTTTTTCTCGTAATTTAACGAGTTTATTCTCAACATTTTATCTAGACTTTTTTCTCGTAATTTAACGAGTTTTTTTCTCGTTATTTAACGAGTTTATTCTCAACATTTTATCTCGACTTTTTTCTCGTAATTTAATGAGTTTATTCTCAACATTTTATTTCAACTTTTTTCTCGAAATTTAACAAATTTTTCTCGAAATTTAACAAATTTTTCTCGAAATTTAACAAATTTTTCTCGAAATTTAACAACTTTAATCTCGAGATGGTTTTATTTTTTTATTATTGCTTGGCCCTAATCCTCTTCCGTAGACAGAGACTAATATGTAAGAAATCTATTTCTATTGTGTTAGGGGTCAATTTGACCCACATATTTTTATTTTCAAAATTTGCTGAATTGACAAAAAAAATTGCTTTTTGTCTCATGAATACTTGTAGTGACAGTGACTATTTGAACACTGAGGAGCAAATAACTACAACTACATATAAATAGTATCTAAAAATATTTGTATTTATTCCAAGTAGTATTTATTCTCTGTTTGTACTTTGTATAAATAGCCTCTGACATTTGTTATGTCTGGTTCTCAAACCTTTGTGAGGGGAAAATGGGTTTCTTGCACTTATTGTCAGTGCTGCATGAGTTTAGTACATGAGATCCAAAAAACTAACAACCCAAAACATCCTTTCAGATGTTTTGACTGTGAAACTCAAATGGATGAAGAAACAGTGAATTTTCTTTGGATGTCTTTGAATCAAGTTCTCATGTGTTTCATATTTTAGTCTTAGACAAGCTACAATAAATGACAAGAAACTCTTTGCCGGTTTTTTAAAGTGTTTAACCCCAAACACAATTGATCCAACCAAAATTTGTCAAGCCTTTCCAAAACACATTTGTTCAAACTTTACATACACATTCAAGGCTATAAAAGAGAAATAGTTACAAAATTACAAGACAAAATAAATAGTTTCAAGCTCTTTGAAAATGGAATACGGGTCAAACTGACCCCGACACAATAATACAACCCCGATTCCACTAATAATACAAGTAACACGTAATTCCCTCTGACCTCAGTTCAGACTGGTGTAGAGATATTGTGTCCAGCTCATCCTTGTCTATGCGGTCGGCGCTGGGGTCTTCAGTGTTCGTCAGCTCCATGTCTTCGGCGGGCAGAGCGGACAGCTCGGCCTGATTTCCACGATGACAGTACTGCTGCAGGGACTTGTACAGCTTATATACCTGACTGAACGATAGTTTATTGTAGGCCAGTAGCATCTGACGCATGAACAGACCTAGAAACAGAAAGAGATTAGAGAAAAACTTTTTTCATGTTTGCTAACTTAAGAGAAAAAAAAATCAAGATATTCTGTATTCCCCAAAATAACCTCTTTTAACAACACTCTCTTATACAGTTAGAAAGTGATAAATGAACTTTAATGGAGAACATGATCTCATCTGACACATTTTACATCATGAGATGCTTTTGTTAAAGTGGGTTAATAGATGGACAAATAAGGTAAGTTTAAGTTTTGAATTTTCTGTATTAGACAAGGAAACACCATGAAAAAAGTCCAGCCACAAGGGAGTGCTGGGGGGAGGAAAGGTTTAAAGAAAAGCAGTGTGAAAAATCTAAAAATAAAACAATAGAAAACTACATAAAGAAATAATTTGACTAAAATAATAGATTAAAATGAGTAAATAAATTGATTAAAATAACTAAAACAAATCAATTTATAAAACATGCATATAAAATAAATAAATTGATTTAAATAATACATATAACTGTACTACAGAGAATAGAAAAAAAAAAGAAAAAAACACAATGTAACATAATTGACACATTTATAACACTTATTTTTCCACAGTATTAATTGGGTCTTTATACTTGAAAATATATAACTGTCTTTTAAATTTTAGGGCCAGAGTTCCATGCATGAGGATAATCATATTTGGGGGCCCGTAGAATCTAAAAATTTAAAACGTCTGTGAAAGTACACAATCTGACAACATCACTGCTTGTCATTTTACATTTACGAAAAAAAAAAGGAAAAAAAACAATTAGGAAAATATTTTAGAATTTCTCAAAGAATTTTTCAAGAATTACACTTACGAACATTTTATAATATATTTTAAGAACCTTTTTTTTAAAAAGATTTTCACAANTTACTTACCCTCATGTTGTTCCAAACCCGTAAGACACCCGTTCATCTTTGAAACACAAATTAAGATCTTTTAAATGAAATCTGAGAGATTTCTGTCCATCCATTGACAGCGTACACAACTGACACTTTGATGCTTCAAAAAGTTCATAAATAGGTCGGAAAACTAATCCATATGAATTGAGTGTTTTAGTCTGATTTTTCTGAAGAGACTTGATCATCTTATATGATGAACAGATTGAATTTAGGCTTTTAATCACATATAAACGTTGATCAGCGAACATAAACAGAAGCTCGTGAGAACAAACCTCAATGGTTCTTGCAGAAGCTCAAACATGCTGTGTAACACGAGAATGAACCTCACTGGTTCTCGCATGTCAAACAAACATGCTTGAGCTTTCGTTTACCACAAGTGATTTGTGAGTTGATCAATGTTTTTATGTATTGAGCCTAAATTCAATCTGTTCATCAAATAAAGCCATCGAGTCTCTACTGAAAATTTGGACTAAACCACTCAATACATATGGATTAGTTTACAATCTCTTTATGAACTTTGAACCCGAAGCATCAAAATGGTAGTTGCGTAGACTGTCAACAGAGGAGAGAAATCTCTAAGATTTAATTTAAAAGATCTTAATTTGCGTTCCGAAGATGAACAAAAGTCCTCAGGTTTGGAACAACATAAGGGGAAGTAAATGATGACAAAATTTTATTTTTTGTGGTGAACTAACCCTATAAATTGGGCAATATTTGATGGCAATTGTGGTTACAGCCCTGAAAGAAACACATATTCGTACCAACAACACTAGTTTTGAACGCCTCCGAGTCACTGAAAGCATTTGGCAAGATGGTAAAAAAGTGCTCCATGTCCTGCAACTCTCCATCAGCCATTAAAAACAACCTGAAAAACAGAAGGCAATGATTATATAATGATTAATACATTAAAACCTACCCAAGTAAATGTTCTTTATAAAGAGAAGATACACACTGTACCTGAGTTTAACAGCATTGACCATGCGAAGACAGCACTCCTCCACTATCTTCACAAACTGCTCCAGAGTCAAATCTGCACCCTGGTCACAAACACAAATCAAATAGTTTTATCTAAACTTATGTGCCCGAAAACATAACATTTAGCTATGTTTTACATTATTTTTTTTAAATGTCAAAAGGGTAGGTATAAACAGCCTTACTACAACAAATGCTGCATATATACCTGTTGTAAAGGCAGGATGAGTTTGTTCAGGCGTCTTCTGTCCAGAAGAGCCATTGGTTTGGTTGTGGACATCTCATACAGTAAAGCCAACACTGCGATCTTGTATGGAGTGACCCAATCCTTTATCCCGAAGATATTGGCATGAACAACCCCATTTGTCATCATAGGGTTGAAATACAAACTTTCATGCACACTAGCCATTGCCTCTCGGGACTTATATTCCTCAAACTATAAAATGAAGTGTACTGGTGCAGTAAATACTCTAGTTTGATATAACTATGCTCTTATGTGGTAAACTAAAATAATCCAGCTTACATTATTTTGATAATACGGTAAAACATCAACGGCGTTTCAAATGCAGTATTAGCGATTTGCAGGCTTTCTTCCATGTGAAAATCTGTAATAATAACCACTATGTTCAATGCATTAGTTTAGTAATGAAGCATAGACATTTTTGAATACATTCACATGCATCATATTCTAACAATCTGACGGAGCCTTTTCTTCAAAATACCCTCCAGTTCCGTTTACGTTTCAGGACGCAGTGTAGAGCACAGACGGATCGATGATGTTTTAGTGCTCAGAAGTCCGATTCAGTTCTTTGACTCGGTTCTTGTGAACAGCTCGTTTCAGTGAGTCGCTGAGCTGTTGACATGGATGGTTTCGAGTTGGATATGTTCAGAAAAGGTAGGTAATGAGACTCGAGACCAATTTAATCCGATGTGGATAAATTGTTCAAATCAACTCTGCAAAACTGTTCAGTAGATTTAGTGAAAATATCCGACTCAAAAGAACAATTCATTAGCGAATCGGGTTGAGCGCTGATAAATCGATTCCTGTGGACGCGCACGGGCGTGGATTTTATCAACATTTATATATTTTACAACATAGAGCTAATTATAAATTTACAGATTTTTCAGCTAATTTTTAATATTCCCGCGACAAATAAGTTTAGTCTGCATTTAACGTGTTAACTACATTTTATTTAAAGATTTGTTTTTTTATCTGCATACGGTAGAGGTCGCAAATGTTGAGAATATGACATGCTTGGCATTACATTTAGTTGAAGAAAAAAAATCCTACTATATGTAAATTATTCATATACATGAACAAAATCTAAATATACATAGTTTATCGAATATTATGATATTATTATGTCCAATTAATGAGCATGCGCATACTATCCAATACATTTTAAATGTCTTTTTTACTTCTTTTTATATTTTCATGATGTCAGTTGATTTTATCAAGTGATAACTATGTCTACATTTTAAATTTTTCATCAGCATAAAACACTAGAAGACATGAAGAGCATTGGAAATGTCTTTCAAAATACATCCTATCCTCACATTTGTACTTGCAATGCCTGGGGAATTTTTTGAACTATCCACAAAGCCTAAACAAGTTCACCAACACATTTAGCCTATATAATTAAACAACAATTCTGAATCTGATTATACAGCTTTAAACATAAAAAGCTTTATCAATTATGGATTGTTATCTGTCGGAACAGCAACAGTGACCTGAGACTCAGGTGACACTCATGAATTATTCAGTACCTGAGTAAATCTGTAATAAACACTGCTCAAAATGAGTGTTAATAAATGTTAAACCACAAATAAATAAACTTCAGACACTATTTATGTTGTAATAGTACTCTTTATGCTGATAACATAAACAAAAAATAATTATGTAAAACTAATAATAAGGCTTTATTAGGATGCGAACTAAGTCTATCATGCTCAAAAATATTAAAGCAAAGGAAACAAGCAATTCCATTAACGTTACATTAAGTGTAATAACTCCAATCGAAATGCACGAACTTCCGCTGCACTACTGGAGGTACGAGATGATTGGTTGGTTGGTGTTGCGTCACAGGATATCCACCGCTGTGATTGGCTGAAAACGCTACGTTCCAGTTACATTGCGATCCTGGTGCGGCTGTAGACAGCGACTGTAAATGAGGAGTTAGCCGTTTATGAGCAATGGCCAGGCTGCCTTTATATACAGCTGGGTGACTTCCCGCGGTGTCCTGGAGCTGCTATGAAGGTACAGTAATTTCTAATAATGCTCGTTTAGTTTTTGAGCTTGTTCCTCTGTTGGCTGTGTGTCATGCTAGCATTATTAATCTGCTATCTTTGCTATCAGCTCGATAAGTAACAGATGAGTTCCAGTTTAGCATCTCATGCATTAACGTTATTTGTATTGTGTGATTTTGTGCATTGATGACATCTTTCATGCCTTAAATATATGTATATATCATTCAACATCTAGCAGTCATATAATTTGTGTAGTGTATTATTCAGTGATGCAATGATCAGCAATGTGTTAGTTTGTTTTGAACTCTTCTGCTGTCATGTTTTCATTTGTTGGGAGGCGAGACCCAGCAACAGGACCTATCCTTCACTGTGCCACACTGTGACAATTGGGAGTTGATTATACTGTTGGCTCCCTATGAAAATAAAAACACCATGGTTACTCTGTTGAGTGTCACTAAGAGCTCTAGCTGCAGTCACAAGTCATTTAAAGCACTCTAATCCCTTGTTATGGCTTAGCCCTATTCCCATCCTTCTCTAATGAGATTGATCCCAGTCAATGGGAACTATTTCAGGGCACGACATTCTGAATTGATGTTATAATTAGGGCTGTCAAAATTAACATGATAATTTCTGTGATTTAATATTTTCTGTTTGAAGGGGACCTATTATGCTCTTTTTGAGGTCTGTTAGAATAGGCTTTCATGGTTGAATGTTTAAAAAAACATTATTTTTCCCATAATTTACAATGTTGCAGCACCTCTGTCCCTAGTCTTTCAGTAACACTATGTTTAGTTCCAGTCTCACAATGTGCTCTGATTGGCTGGCTGGACCAATGCGTTATGTTTGGGCAACTGCTTTAAGCATGTTTTGGAAATGTTACGCCCCATACCATAACTGTGAATTTTCACACACTACTACTGCAACTCAACCAGGTCTCCCGAAACGTGTTAGTTTTATTAAAATCGATTGACAGCACTAATCTTAATACAACGTCAAATGTTTGAAAAGGCCTACTCAATGAAGGTCATTGTCATCATGAAAGTCTTTTGTGATTGTTTTCCGTGCAGGCGGGGGCCTCGTCCATGTGGGCATCATGCTGTGGTCTGTTGAATGAAGTGATGGGTACCGGGGCCGTGAGAGGGCAGCAGCCAGGTTTCGGGGCCGGTGCGGGCCCGTTTCGTTTCGCTCCCACAGCAGGATACTCCACATACCCGCCTACAAGCTCCACCAACACCAGCCTGGTGTGTCAGTCCTGTAGACAAGCATTCTCTGTCTTTAGGAGAAGGGTAGGTTGACCTGCACACCTGCCAGTGCCATGCGATCTCATTTGTTCTGCATATTAAACCTAAAAGCATTTATTATGTTAAAAAACCCATGAAATGGTTGGACAAACACGATTTTCTTTCTGATTTTGATATTTTTCCTACTGAATCTGTAGGTTAGGACCATGATGACAGCTTGTACATTCAAACAAAATTTATAGTAAATCACAGCTGGGCAAATATAGCTAGTTGTTGGTGGGTGCTAGTTAGGGAGGGGACATTTTGATTCTTTATTGCTTTTGATTGGACAAAAATTTGTATATTTGCCTGAATACAAGATGAGTCGTCAGTATTTTTGGCCCATTTTTCTAGAAGGGAAAGATTGTACATTTTAAAAAATCTACTAAAAAGTTTATTTGGTCAATTTTAGATGGACAGTGGCATATAAATCTAATATAATTAGACTAAAATGCACAAATCTCTCATTTGGTTTCATGGACCTTTACCCTAAGTACAGGCCCTATGAAGTAAAGTTTAGTAGCATACTTTTAAAAAGATCACTTAAAAATAATATACTTTGATGGAAAATGCTTAAGTGCAAACTGAATGTAATGTTTTCGGACACTTAATTGCAAGATATTTGCAGTTAAATGAAAATGTGTTGTAGCTTTATTTTATATTAAATGCAGTTAAGTTGGACTTAAGTACATCTTTGTATGTAATTTCATACTTCTATTGTTTTTAAAATATGGTTAAAGTGTACTGCCGAATGTTCTGACAAGCATTTAAAATAAGTAGCATCAAAATAAGTGTACTTCTTTAAAGCTTAAAATGTACTTTTAAGTAAAAGTTCAAATTTTACTTATTACAAAGTGCAGATTTTAAAAGTTCACTTAAGTGTGTTAAGAAACGGTCATGAAAGTGTACTCTCTTTAAGTACTCTTAAGTGGCCTTTTATTTCATTACCATTATATTATTTGCAAGACAAGTTTTTTTGTTTTTTTTTAATAATCTTTTAAGATTTGAAGTACACTACAAGTGCACATTCAGTACAATTAAGCACACGTTTTCACAAGGTTCATAAGTGCCTTCCAACATTATTAAAATATACAGAAGGGTTAGGCAGTTAATAATCCACAATCTTCCTGTTTTTCCATATGCAAACACATTTGAGATGAGAGATTATAATTTTATTGCAGCTTTATTTTTTGTCCTTTTGATTAAGCACAATTTCCCTCTTTTTCTCCACCGTAGCACATCTGTTGTGACTGTAAGAAGAGTTTTTGTTCGCTGTGCTCAGTACTTCAGGAAAACCTGCGCAGATGCTCAACTTGTCAGCTGCTGAAGGGCACTTCATTCCAGCGTCCACAGCTCATGCGTTTGCGTGTTAAAGACTTGCGGCAGTACCTTGTGTTACGCAACATTAACACTGATACCTGCAGGTACTTTCACACAGGCAACAATATGTGAGCATTATTAATATAGGGCTAATATCATTAGTGTTTTTGATTTGTTTGAATACTTTGAAATTTTTCTTAGGGAGAAAGAGGACCTTGTGGATTTGGTGCTTTGCCATCAAGGTGCAGAAAGTGAGGATGATCCAGACACGCCTTCTCTGCAGTCACGCCCCCTTTATAGCCCACCTCCTTCAATTGAAGAGCCCACTTCCCCTCTCTCAGCTATCTCTCCAACTCAAGGCGAACCAATCAGTAGGAGCAACAGCTCAGAGTCCACCAATCAGGTGTGTCCAGATTATTGTAATCTGTTACCATGGCTATTTTATATACATTCCAGTATGCTAATTTTCCGTATGCATGAAATATCCTTATACATTTGCCAAAATAAGCAGTAAAAACCAGAGTGCATTCTGCAACAAATATCCCACAATGCAATGCACTTGACTCAAACATCCGTTTTCAAAATGTCTAATGAACTGAAAATAATGTTTTTGTAAATATCTTTAATTTTTATTAAATTTCATTAATTTAATAATAAAACACAAAATACAATACAAAAATTGTATTAAAAGTTTTTTTCAAGATAACCGGGTACCACTAAATTAAACATGCAATATGATGAAGGTCATGTGACCATTATAGCATACTACTGTTTAAAGGGGTCATGACATGAGAAATCAAATTTACCTTGATCTTTTGACACAGAAGTGGTCTTTGTACCAGTGAAACTTACATCATGTTTCATAGCTAAAAACGTCCTCCTTATTATAAACAAAGCATTTATTTAATTAAGCTCCAAAAACGGCTCGTTTTGATATTGTGGGATTTGTGACATCACACGGACAAATACATTTGCATACGACTGCCTCCAGAGCAAGATATCGACGAATCGTTCCATATAGTTCATCGCACCATAGGCCCCGCCCTCTTGCATTCATTCACTTAACAGCTGACATTTTCCTGTACTGGATGTGAGTGTCATGTTGTCAAATATATAATCACTGATGCTGTCTACACTGGATACATTATACAGATGCGCATTCAGTTTCTGACATACTCAACAAACAAGTGAATGGTTTATTTTAATGGCGTCCCGGAGGATTATGTTTGTTCGGAGCATTTCCTTTTGTAAACAAGGCACATTGTAATGGAGAGTTCGCAGAGAAACCTTTCTTGATTGAAAGATGAATCAGCCAACTGTATTGGATCTGATAGCAGCTGCATCATAAACCGCAAGTAAATGATTTCATAATGCTTTGTCTGTAAATGACGACTTTAATGTTTTCAAAACACTTAATCTTGTGCAATAGTGAGGAGGTGTTGATATTTTTTTCCTAT
This sequence comes from Anabarilius grahami, assembly GCA_003731715.1. Lineage (NCBI taxonomy): Eukaryota > Metazoa > Chordata > Actinopteri > Cypriniformes > Xenocyprididae > Anabarilius > Anabarilius grahami. The sequence goes on along the minus strand of RJVU01027559.1, from coordinate 5,529,970 downwards.
GCAATGCCAGTCATAACAGTGGCCGTTTATTAACAAGCCTTAAAGGAGCCGCCCCTAAAAAACAGAAAATATTCATTCATCAACATTAAGGAAAATATCCATTCCATGACCCTTTAAAATATAATACATCCTGTTTCACTTACAATTTTTTAAAAGCAGGCTGTTTATACTTTGCAATGAGTAGTACACTAGTATTTCATGTCGAACATGGCATGCCTCAGCTGATCCAGGAAGCAGGGGCAGGTAGCACCAGCTGTGCATAAGTTACAACTTAGCCTTGTTTTGACATAATAGGGCACTAAGTTAGTAACTTAAACACTACTAAATATTACTAAATATAAAAATCGAATTAAAACGTATCTCTATGTATAAACGAAATATTTACGGAAGCCTCCGACAAGGAGTAACGGTTGCAAGAAAACATCAGATTGACTGAATTACATCAGTAAGCTCTTTTTTTACCTGACAGACTTAAATACTTCAGTCATATTTAATGTTTGCATTTACAATCGTTTACATTTTAAGAGACCCGACCTAATTCAGCATGCCTGCGTGCTTCGTTCCATGTCGTGCGTGTTGTCAAATAAAATTAATCATAATAAATGTAATTTATTTTTTGTATATTTTTTTATTGATATTCATTTCAAATACAGTTTGTGTATACCTATGATTAAGTAGTATCATATTTCAATGGAAATGTATTTTTTTACCATTAGTTAAATGAGGCAAAATAATTAAAATAATTTCAACACAACTTCTGCTCATGTATTTGAAGGCTGCTATTGGATCATTGAGGATAAATAACACATTATGTGACTAAGTATAATTTTACAGAGAGCTTACAACTTACTAGCTACGCTGAACAAATGGTGCAGCCAACTAAAGTACAGAGTTATAAACTAGTAGCTAGTAGTTACTGAGCCCGTAGTGTGGACTTGACATTGTAATTTAAGTAAGAACTTATGCATGTCTGGTACAGTCCTACCCAGAATGCACTGCTTTGCACAAAAATCTGTGCTCAAAATGTCTGGTTCATAAAAGGCCTGTGGCAGAACTGTTTTGCACAGTTTTGGCATTGGATTTAAAGGGTTAGTTCAACCAAAAATGAAATTTCTGTCATTAATTACTCACCCTAATGCCGTTCCACGCCCGTAAGACCTTCGTTCACCTTCGGAACACAAATTAAGATATTTTTGATAAAATCCGATGGCTCAGTGAGGCCTGCATTGCCAACAAGATCATTTCCTTTTTCAATGCCCAAAAAGCTACTGAAGACATATTTAAAACAGTTCATGTGACTACAGTGGTTCAACCTTAATGTTATAAAGCGAAGAGAATACTTTGTGTGTGCCAAAAAAATAACTTTATTCAACAATATTTAGTGATGGGCAATTTCAAAACACTGCTTCATTAAGCTTCGAAGCTTTACGAATCTTTTGTTTCAAATCAGTGTTTCAGGGTGTCAAAATCTTGTGATTTCCGTAATCGATGCTTCGATACATCATAAGTGTTTCGAAACTTCAATAGTTTATGTGACTGGCAGTTTGATATGAAGCTTCCTGAAGCAGTGTTTTTGAAATCACTCATCACTAGATATTGTTGAATAAAGTCGCTTTTTTGTTTTTTTGGCGCACAAAAAGTATTCTCTTCACTTTATAACATTAAGGTTGAACCACTGTAGTCACATGAACTGTTTTAAATATGTATTTAATAGCTTTCTGGGCATTGAAAAAGGAAATGCTCTTGCTGGCAATGCAGGCCTCACTGAGCCATCGGATTTCATCAAAAATATCTTAATTTGTGTTCCAAAGATGAACGAAGGTCTTACGGGTGTGCAACGACATGAGGATGAGTAATTAATGACAGAATTTTCATTTTTGGGTGAATTAACCCTTTAAGTGCACTTCATTTAATTTACAGTGGGTACGGAAAGTATTCAGACCCCCTTACATTTTTCACTCTTTGTTATATTGCAGCCATTTGATAATATCATTTAAGTTCATTTTTTTACTCATTAATGTACACACAGCACCCCATATTGACAGAAAAACACAGAATTGTTGACATTTTTGCAGATTTATTAAAAAAGAAAAACTGAAATATCACATGGTCCTAAGTATTCAGACCCTTTGCTCAGTATTTAGTAGAAGCACCCTTTTGATCTAATACAGCCATGAGTCTTTTTGGGAAAGATGCAACAAGTTTTTTACACCTGGATTTTGGGATCCTCTGCCATTCCTCCTTAGCAGATCCAGTTCTGTCAGGTTGCATGGTAAACGTTGGTGGACAGCCATTTTTAGGTCTCTCCAGAGATGCTCAATTGGGTTTAAGTCAGGGCTCTGGCTGGGCCATTCAAGAACAGTCACGGAGTTGTTGTGAAGCCACTCCTTCGTTATTTTAACTGAGTGCTTAGGGTCATTGTCTTGTTGGAAGGTAAACCTTCGGCCCAGTCTGAGGTCCTGAGCACTCTGGAGAAGGTTTTCGTCCAGGATATCCCTGTACTTGGCCGCATTCATCATTCCCTCGATTGCAACAGTCGTCCTGTCCCTGCAGCTGAAAAACAACCCCACAGCATGATGCTGCCACCACCATGCTTCACTGTTGGGACTGTATTGGATAGGTGATGAGCAGTGCCTGGTTTTCTCCACACATACCGCTTGGAATTAAGGCCAAAAAGTTCTATCTTGGTCTCATCAGACCAGAGAATCTTATTTCTCACCATCTTGGAGTCCTTCAGGTGTTTTTTAGCAAACTCCATGCGGGCTTTCATGTATCTTGCACTGAGGAGAGGCTTCTGTCGGGCCACTCTGCCATAAAGCCCCGACTGGTGGAGGGCTGCAGTGATGGTTGACTTTCTACAACTTTCTCCCATCTCCCGACTGCATCTCTGGAGCTCAGCCACAGAGATCTTTGGGTTCTTCTTTACCTCTCTCACCAAGGCTCTTCTCCCCCGATAGCTCAGTTTGGCCGGACGGCCAGCTCTAGGAAGGGTTCTGGTCGTCCCAAACGTCTTCCATTTAAGGATTATGGAGGCCACTGTGCTCTTAGGAACCTTAAGTGCAGCAGAATTTTTTTTGTAACCTTGGCCAGATCTGTGCCTCGCCACAATTCTGTCTCTGAGCTCTTCAGGCAGTTCCTTTGACCTCATGATTCTCATTTGCTCTGACATGCACTGTGAGCTGTAAGGTCTTATATAGACAGGTGTGTGGCTTTCCTAATCAAGTCCAATCAGTATAATCAAACACAGCTGGACTCAAATGAAGGTGTAGAACCATCTCAAGGATGATCAGAAGAAATGGACAGCACCTGAGTTAAATATGAGTGTCACAGCAAAGGGTCTGAATACTTAGGACCATGTGATATTTCAGTTTTTCTTTTTTAATAAATCTGCAAAAATGTCAACAATTCTGTGTTTTTCTGTCAATATGGGGTGCTGTGTGTACATTAATGAGGAAAAAAAGAACTTAAATGATTTTAGCAAATGGCTGCAATATAACAAAGAGTGAAAAATGTAAGGGGGTCTGAATACTTTCCGTACCCACTGTATATCACTGTTAACAAGAGGGTTGAATGATGTTGTAACTGAAAGATACTTGGCTAACTTGTTTACTTGTAGCAGTCAGTGGTGAATCCTCTCTAAAGCTGTTCTTAGCATGGACGGCTAATTATATTCTTTCTGTGTAAATGTTCCTTGCTGATAGGATATTGAGGACTCCACTTCAGTCTCACTCCTTAATCTTGACCAGGCAGAACACACACCAGAGGTGAGTTAAGTCATTTCCTTGGAATCGAAAGGACTAACATGGTCAAGAACTGTAATACGTACTTTCTTGAGCTGGTCAGAAGCAGCATATCATCTCCACACATCTTTGGTCTTCAATTTGTCCTGATGGCCATTAAATTGACTTGAATTTACATTTTTTACATTTTAATTGTCTTCAAGTAAATTTGTCACATTCAGTGTTATTTTTGTGTTTTTTATATACTATTATAGTATGTATTAATATTTTAAATTGGCTTTTATTTTTGTATTTTCAGTTTAATTTTAAAGTATTTCTTTTAAAGAATTTATTGCTTTTGTCATATATATATATTTCAGTTTTCCTTTTTAAACCTTTTTCTTTTAGTCAACAATAACAACACTGGTCACAATACAATACATTTTATTTCCTATTTTCTGGTTATTGTTGAAATAACAATTTCTTAAATTGCAGAGATTATATAACATGAATGTGCGGTTACCATCAGGTTAGTCCTCAGACGCGGCGGCGGGCTAGAGCTTCTCTGTCAGATCTGTCCTCCCTTGATGACGTGGAGCAGTTGACCGTCCGGCAGCTGAAGGAGATCCTCGCGAGGAACTTTGTGAGCTTCTCCGGCTGCTGTGAGAAGTGGGAGCTGGTGGAGCGCGTCAGGAGGCTTTACCGGGAAAATGAGGGCAATCGCAAATCTAGTGAGTGTTAGTGCAGTTCTGTATTTAACACTGCAACACACAGTGTCTAAAATCAACCTTTTGCCATACCTGTCAATTAATGTGAATTGAGAAAATACTGTCTAAAATATATGTATATTATTTTTTATACAAAGGTGCTTGTTTTTTTTCTTCTTCCCTCTCAGTGGAAAATGTGAGCAACCCCATCACTGCAGGTAGGAAATTACTTCACCTCACAGTCTGACTTAAAAAGATCGCAAATGCTTTTTTAGGTGTGGGTCTGAGTTGATTTCATTAATGATAAGCTCAGATTTTCACAGTAAATTAAATAGAATGTTTAACCAATAACTCATAGCTGAGTCTAATAGCTGTGCTTTGCTCCTCCCACTTAAGTGGTAGCTTATCCCCCTCCAATCTGCAATGGTGGAATCGGAGGTAAGGTTTGCGATTGGTGGAAATGTTCCCTGGTCACACCCACCGGTGCTCTGCAGTTTGTGATGTCATTGCACTTCAGCCCCCTCCCTGCATGGCCAGTGCCAGATAGCATGTATTATCAAAGAAAAAAAGAAAGGAAAAATGTAAAGTGCCATTGTTTACACTGCTGTAAATGATTAATAATGCAATATGCATTTTATCGGTAGGGTTTGGGGTCATAATTTATATTCTTTGACCGTTTACCCCCATTATCCCATTTCATCCATGTCCTTCATCAAATATTATTTTGTTGTATGACTAGGGTTTATGTAAACTGCACAATGCAAGAGTTGGGATGTAGTGATGCACTGAAATGACTGTTTTTATCGAAACCGAAAATAAAGTTTCGGTAATTGATTTTTAGGGCTGGGACAATATATCGATGCATCGCAATTCGTAGGTCGTTTCTGATATTTTCCAAATGCATCGCAAATCGATTCTGAACGTAGTTTTTAACAGCAGATGACACTCTAGGCTAATTTTTAACCGCACGCTCAAATGCTCACGAAGAAGAGCGCTTGTGCGTTTGGCCAAGTCTGACAATGTACTTGCACCTCAGAATGCTTTTATGATGTGAGATTGATGTAAAACACCCTTGTAATTCGCTTCAACCTTTTCGACCTTTATGAATTATTATTTTATAGAAGGTTCAAGTTGTGTGTGCGTGTAAGAATTGGAAGGAAGCTAAGTACGGCAGTTTCTTAAGAACACAGTGCCATCTGCTGTTGAAAACTAAGCTTAGAATCGATTCGAGAGAGAATCGCAATTCATATGGAAAATATCAGAATCGATCCAGAATCATTTCCCGATTTGTGATGCATCTATGTATTGTCCGAGGGTAATTTTGTAATTGAACTGATGCTGCGAAAGACACGAATTCAGTGGTTGAAAAGGCTCTTCTACTCTAAAACCTGTTTACATTGAAAAACAATGGAAAAGTACCACATGAGAATGGAAAAACGTATTCTGTGTGAACGGCCCCTTACTTCCTTTAACTTGAGAGCCGCGTTTTTAGAATGCCTGTGTCTATCTAGAGTGTGTATACATTGAAAAACAATGGGGAAAAAACGTGTTCTGTGTCATCGAAGAAGCATTAACTGTTTCGGGCAATGAAACTATTTCAACTAAGGCTGAAAATGCACTTTTTTTTTTTATTTTTTATATTGCTGTTTCGGACAAATATTTTCATCGTCAATTTCAGTGCATCACTAGTTGGAGGTATCTTACTTGAATTGTGGCCATCTCTGGTTGTGATTGGTTCTTTAGATATGACATGAAGCCACTGATTAACTCAAGATCTTGTTCTTACAGATGGATTGGCACATAATGGCTCATCTGTTTTTCCTCTCTCTCTCTACAGATGGTTGCAAGACACAGTTATCAACTGACGACAACCTGTGTCGCATCTGCATGGACGCTGTAATTGACTGTGTACTGCTGGAATGCGGTCACATGGTCACCTGCACTAAATGCGGGAAGCGCATGAACGAATGCCCTATATGCAGACAATACGTTATCAGGGCTGTGCATGTTTTCAAGTCTTAATACTTCTGGGAGTACGTCCTGTTTCACCTGCAGATTGCAATAGAGACTCGGTGAGGATGCATCCAGCAAGTGCCCGTCTTCACATCGGATTAGTGCGGAAGATAAAGTTCTCTGCTTAATTTTTCATGACGTTTCAGGAAGCCTTCAGACAGTAGGCCACAATGGCTTTGTCAATAAATGCTTCAGTAAAAACATTCCACAAGCTCTACAAAGAGGCTCTGTAATAATATGCAATTGTCCAGCAGCAACACCTCACAGCCTTGACTTGATGTCCTACAGCTTTGAAGACATTCTGCTCACGTCACATGCAAGCACTGTGAGAAACTCAAAAAAAGAACAAAAATAATGAGAATTACTCAAGTGTTTTCATCAACATGCACCATAACTCAGGATGGAAGGATTTGAATGTTTCTATTGCTCTTTTATTTCTTTTTTTGTTGCAACATCTGTGAATGGGCTTTTGTTTCCTGTTTATATTATAAATCCTCTTGGATTTTTGAACAAAGTTTTTCCTGCAAGTAACATTGTACCCTCTGATAACTTGACACTGGTACCATTCAACAAATTATAAGCAACATAATGAACGTTTCATGGTCCTCAACAGATTAGTCCTCTGTTTTTTTAATCATATGACTTCCTTTCTTTGTCAAAAGTCATTGCTGGTTTCTTGAATGTGTGACTAGAAAACCAGTCTATAAACCTGTTGTTAAATCAGTGTAAATGGTGAGAAATAAGAGAGAATGGAACTGTTTTGTATTCACCAAATAATTAAATGTATGGGGTGAGTGTCATATTTGAAAAGTAGGACCATAAACCTGTACAATATAACTGCTTTAAGTCGATATAATTTGAAAATGTGCATTTTATGTATGTGCAAAGTAACCATAACTTAAAATTTATGCACGGGGTAAAAGAAGAGGGATGATATGGGTGCCAAAAAGGTGCATTTCTGTGTCTCCAATGCACTACAGTTGTTGTTAGTACCTGAATTAATGTTAGTCGGAAAACCTTAAAAATAAAAATAAGTCATCGATTGAGAGTGATGACCAAAACAATTGATCTACCCATATTTTGTAGCCATTATTAATGTGTATGATAAATCTGATTAGATGTTGGATCATGGCACATTGCATAGAGCTGACATCCATCAGCTGCATCACAGCAATACCAGCCTCTCTTTTCGTGTGGCATTTTTTTTAGATAAGGGATTCATGTAACATTCAGTTTATTCAGATTCATTACATCCTTGTTTAATTTGTTATGTCTGACATGTCTTTAATTCCTGTGTAAATACCTATTCAGATAAGCTTATTTTTCTTAACAAATAATTTGATATTTCTTTTGATCAGTTGCTGTTACTTTAATATAGAATTAACAAACAAGATAAAGAGGTATGTATGTTCTTAGTTACTTGTGACACTTAAATAAAAGTGCTAAGAAAGATTTTCACTGGATTGTACTGCATTTGTGATTCTTAAATGTCAATTTGTTGTACGCGTTCATTATTTGGTGCAATGTGTGAATTTTAGGAGGATGCAGTGGCATATATGCAATATAATATACATAACTATGTTTTCAGTGGTGTATAAAGACCTTGCATAATGAACCGATATGTTTTTATTACCTTAGAATGAGCCATTTCTATCTACATACACCGCGGGTCCCCTTACATGCCAAGTCGCCATTTTGCGACGGCATGTTTCTACAGTAGCCCTAAACGGACAAATACTCTACAGAGCGCGTTTGACTCTCTTCTGTCTCAGACGACATATTTGTCCTCTGTTGTCCACCGTAGCTTCTCTATTTTGCAATTCGCAACCTCACCGCTACACTATAATTTACACACTACATCTTTAAATTAGTATCGAAATCGGAAATATTTAAATCAGATATCAAAATCGACTTTTTGAAAATGTCTTAATTTTTCCCCCACTTGGAAATATGTAAGATTATGAAAGTAAAACAGACTGCAAATGGCACTTCATATTGGCTTTAAAATGTTACCTGCTTTAAGCAACATTTCAAATTTCATATTTAAAATTTTATATCTAATACAGGCACATTTACTTCTTTTGTGGAAAATAACTTCCCTTTTCAAATGCCTCAGTAATTTTTTTTAATTACATACAAATATAAATAGCCGAATATACATTAGAAGGTTTAAGATGGCGAACAACGCCTTAATTTATAGTGGTACAAGTATGGTGGCTTAGATCAAATGGCAGACTTCCTCTTTCTGACAGTCATCATCCTGAGACAAAACTCACAATAATACACCATTAAAATCGTGTAATCATAACAGTTACCATTTTACAATAATAATCACTGTGGAAGGAATAAAAAGCACATGATGACTTTCATAGACAAATACTGCATGGATGTTCACCAAAGTGTTGTTTGACCTCATGGAAAAAATGCAGAACTTCCCGATTGTGTTGAACAAAACAAATTACTGAGCTAACAAGATTAAAAAAATCAGCAATTTGTTTGGTCTAACACTTGTAGAACTGCACTCTATACAGGCATAGCTATGAAATATAGGCTACTGATAGCTGAAGGCTTGCCTGTTACAACTGTGTAAAACAACACAGATGGAATATGGCACTGGTTTATAAATAGACCTCATAATAACAAATTTCACTTCAATACCTGTTTGAGATTAGAACAGCAAGTACTTGAAATTCAAAGCAGTCAAAACTCGTGACTGAAAAATGCTGATCAGATTGGAACATTCCAATACTGATGACATAAAATGGACAGAGATATTTAAAAATTCCATTATATTAAAAAACTAAATAAAGAACAATACATATATCCAGGACTGAACCAAACAGCACAGAAATCTGAACCGATACATCTTTTATACAAAAAACTGTTTGGAGGGTTTTGAATAATGTACACTCATGCTTACTCTCTCATGAATTAAGTGTTGTAGTATCCAGTGAGCATTTTGTGGATGTTGTGTGTTTATATACCCATTGCTTCCTCTGCTTTCTACTACACAACAATTTAAATACAATTTCCTGGTAATAACACATATAAATCTCCTCTTAAAGATTAACAGAATTTGAAGAATAAAGTCCATCATCAGGATACACCATTCAGAATAGGAGCAGAATTATGTGCCTTTAAGTACAATATGTCTGCTCTTTGTCTGACCAAACGCTTTGTCCACATACGTGTTGCAGTGCTTTTTTTTTTTTTTTAAATGTGCGAATCCAGTTTCAGTCCGAACACATGAGTGCACCTGATACATGGTATCATTTTAGACTGGTGTTCACTTCCTCCCAGACACTAGGGGGTGCTGTGTAGTTTTTGGAGCAGTTTATCCTCTTGAAGTTTGAAGGGAACGATGACCGACATCTCAGCAATGAAGCGCTCACATGCCTGTCGGCTCACCTGCTTGCAAAATCGCAGGTCAATGCGGCAGATGCTTCCGCAGCGTTTGAAGTAACTCAGTGACTGATCAGTGACCCTGTTGCACACTAAAGAGAGAATTAAGAAAGAAGAGATCAGTAATCAGTGAGGGGGAATTAGCAGTTTTACAACATTAGACTCAGTGAACCCAAAGTTTTTTAAACTATTTACTGGTCCCACTGGTCCCAAGTATACCAATGCAACTCCTGTGATATACAGGTTTAATATTTAAGTCATTTTTCTCATAGGTCCTGACAGAGTAACTGTTAAGCATTTTTCTCTGAAATAGTGCCGGTGTATGGCAAGCCATTTTGACTTTTATTCATTCTCAGGATATGAATTCTTGATATCTGTAATTGTATGTTCACTAGTGAAATGTCACCATAGACTGCCATTCAAATTCAATTGTTGATATCAAGAATTGATTTCTTACTAGTTGATATTCCAATTTCACATATCAGAAATACAATTCTTACTAGTAAAAAGCATAATTTTTGATATCATTAATTACTTTGTTACTAGTGCAAATATCTATTCTTGATATCAACAATTGAATTGCTACTAGTAACAATGTTCATTTTTGATATCAATAATTTGAATGTCACTAGTGACAATGTTAGTTTCTGATATCATGAATGTTATTGTTACAAGTAAGAAAGCCATTTTAGATATCTGAAATTATATTTATATCAGAAATACATTTTCAGATATCAAATATGAACATTTTTACTAGTAGCAATTAAATTGTTGGTATCAAGAACTGACATTTCAAATAGTGACAATTGAATATTCTTGATATCAAAAATTATATTTTTTACTAATAAGAATTGTATTTCTGATATGTGAAATTGGAATTTCAACCATTAAGAAATCAATTACTGATATCAACAATTGAATTTGAATGGCAGTCCATGGCACATGACACAAACGGCTTGCCATACCGGTGCCTTGGAATCTCACAATGAAAAGGCCCATAATTCCACTAATTTATGAGTCAAATTACATAATCTGCCCACATTGGATGCTTTCTGCATTGACAGCTTCACTGATTAAAATAAGAGCATTTTTTTGTGTCAATGTAGCCAGACTGAGTTGTTGTTTTGGAAACTTTAAATGGTTATGGCATTTTCTTGCCCACTAGCTGCCAATGTTTTTGGTTCGAGACCAGGTTTAGAGGCTAGTTCACATTGCAGACACTTTATTCCAACCAATCCGACAATCATCGGATTACATCACTGCTAAAACATTCCACGACTGACAAACGCAGATTAAATATGTTAAGTTGGTGCAACAGACACCAACGGGTACACACTGATCTAATCAAACCCAATGAACACATCTGTTGGCGTTGGAGCATTGTGAATTAGCCTTAAGGGAACAATGAGGAACAATGGTGGAAACAACAGTTCAAGATTGGGCTCTGGTCCAGCTCTGGAACCAGCACTGTGTTGGTGAAAAAGGGATATTAACTTGTGGGGAATATTAATGGTATTACAAATGGCATTTGAGACTGAATTTTTAAACAGTGCAATTACCAGAAAGGTTGACATCGGTCAGGGAGTCTCTAGTGGTGGTCCCTGCAGCAGTCAGCAGGTTTACTGACTGGTCATTGATATGGTTGCAGTAACTCAAGTCCAGACGGGAGAGTAGAGGCATATTTTTAATTATGAGACGCAGAGAACTGTCCGTGATGTCCAAACCAGCCAGACGCATGTCAGTAACATTTCGTAGTTTGCTGCGTGTGTCCATCTGACCTGTTAGAGAAAGCCAAATTAGAGAATATGCATTCTGTGTTGTATGTATTTGATTCTGATTCTTGGATATGCGCATATCGAACTGAAGTGTCGTATAATACCTGGTCTGTTGTCAGTCGGAGGGGATAGTAGGTCTCTCATTTGGGGGTCTTTGAGCCCCTCCACCCACTGCAGATCTAGAGTACGCAGTAGAGGACAGCTGGATGTGCAGAGAGCCGAAACGGCCACCCATGAACAACCCGATAGGAGGAGCACCCTCAGTCCTGCATCCAAACGCACAGGCGTTTAGTGATAGCTACACAAATTTGGATAAGGTGAATCTACATACTTGCTCACATGAACACTGACCTGGTAATCGGTTTATAAGCCAGCTTAATTGCTTCTTGGAGATGTTGGTCCAGCTCAGGTCCAAAGTGATGGGCTGTCTGCGAATTATCCCACTCAGCATGAGTGGGGTGATGGACTTACAACGCTTTAAATCGATATGAGTCCATAATCTCTTGTCACAACACCTAAACAGATGAATAAAAAGATATAAATTAAAACTAAACCCCAGCTCTAATAGTGACCAACTATAAAATGTCATTGTAATAATCAATCATACATAGGACCCGTCCCAAAATGGCACTTCCATTCTCGTGGCCTTTGTTTGCGCATGTCTGTTAAATCCATGAGACTGTAGGGCAGGAATGTACAATCCTGCTTCTGGAGGGCCAATTTCCTGCAGAGTTTAGCTCCAACACAACTACCTGGAAGTTTTTAGAAGTCCTGAAGATCTTGAGTAGCTGGTCAAGTTGTGTTTTATTAGGGTTGAAGGTAAACTCTGCAAGAAGGTGACCATCCGTAGGAAGAAATGGACACCCCTGCTGTAGGGTGTCCTATTTGTCATTTCATGGTTGAAATGGGATTTTACAATGGTCTACTACCCCAGTATTTCTCAACTTTGAACCTGGAGGCAGAACATAACAAATTTTGGTCTTCTTTATGTGACCCATACATTTTAGGTCTTGGAGTCCATATTAATGAGCTGATGAGATGAATCAGGTGTTTGAATAGGAAGATTTAGAAAATGTGTTCTGTTGGTGTGCCACTAGGAATAGAGTTGGGAAACACTGTACTACTCAACAGTCCCGAAATGTCACCTACATGTCACCAAAGCGTAAACTAATTGAGAAGGACCAGAAGAGTTGAGGGTGTCATTTGGGACAGGGACAGAGATAAGAATTCTCAACTTTGAAGTGTGAAAAGATAAACCAGCCTTTAGGTTTTTCTTACCAGCGATTCCATGTCCGGCACACGCGCATGCACACACAAAGTTCACGATGGCTCAAGTGACCGAAGATAGCCAACCATGCTTCTCTGGGAGCTATGTGATTACGCCCATCAGCTAGTGGTAGCCTATCAGGTGGAGGGCAAATTGGAGGTGGCCGGATCACATGCCGCTCCATCTGAACACACTTGGGAGGGGAACGTGCAGGAAGTGGTCTGACTGTGGGTGAACTGCGGTTCAAGCCAAGTGGGGTGATCTGAGGAGGGTAGAAGTGCCGCAGCTCCCAAGATGTCCCATTCATCTCCCTTGCTCGTAAGTGAGGTCGCTCCCCTCCTCCATCTCCTCCTGCTCCCCTTTCTACTCCTCCACCACCTCCTCCTCCATTCCCTGTAGTCCCGTTCCGTAAGCCTCTCTTTGGTTCCTCGTTCTCGCTGTCCTCTGGTTCACTCTTGAGTGGCTGCTGGTTCTCATTGGCCAGTGAATGCTCTGTGCGACGGATCTCCATGTTAAGCTGCTTGCTGAGTTCTGCGCTGAGCTGGCGGTTAGGGGGCTTGCGGCGCTGTCGCCTCGCCCGAACACGTGGTGCCTTCTCTTGCGTCTCACTGCCTTCGCTGCTCGGCCCTGCCCTTGGGGAGCTGCACCGTGATGCGTCACTTTCAAGCGATAAAGAATGGTTTTTCAGTGCAGGGCTGCTGTCCCTGCCTCGTTTGCCATTATTCTCCTCATCCTCTTCCTCATCGTCTTCCTCTTTTTCTTCTTCTTGGTCTTCTTCTTTCCTTAGGGTGTTAAACTCCTTTAGGGATCTGAAAGGCGAATCTCTCTCCTCCCGTCTCTCTTCTTCATGCTCTTCCTCTTTTCTCACTGTGCTGTAGTCTTTCTTAAATGAACGGCGAGGCGGTTCTCGCTTCTCCTGCCTCTCTTCCTCCTCATCAGAGTTGTCTTCCTCCTCTTCTGTTTTCATGTGAGAGAGTTTGGGAATCAAAGGCTCTTCAAGCCTCCAGGGTTTCTTGGGCTAAAAAATATGTTAACAAAGTAAGTAAATGAAAAACTACAGCAGATTTGTTTATGCAAATAACTTTTGTCTGTATGAATGTTACCTTCTTTTTAGTACTAGCCTCCTCTTCCTCTTCATCATCGTCAAATAACTTTCTCTTCTTCCTCAAGAAGTTGGGCACTTCGGATCGTGGTCTTGGCAGGCCACTGGGGGTCAAGAGTGGGGGTAGACGCGAGGGTAGATCCTCAGTCTTCAGTCTGGGAGTTTCCTCCCTCTCACTCTTTCTCTTGATGGATGCTGCACCTGTTGATGTCTGGTCCCCTTCCTCTCTACCGTCACGTCCTGCTTTTTGCTCCCTCAGCAGGGACCCTGGCAGGTTGGATGCGTACTTAAAGCCTGGGCCCCGTTTTTGCTTGCAGGCCAAAGAGTGGCAAGAAAACACAAAAGACATCTTTATACCTTATGAATGTTATGGACTGTTCACCAAGAATTAATTGGTATAACTAATTTCCTATAGATAACATTTCCAACTTATTTGCTAAAACATTTCAGAGTTTATATTAAGGGAAAGAGCTTGACAAACTGTCAGTTACTTAACGGAATTAAAATTATCACAACATGACTATTTGCATTTTATTTGCATCTAGATATGGTTTGGCCGTTTTCTTATGGCCTTATCATTCTGAGTGAGAAACACAGGTCCCTTATTGCTTTTCGTAAGAATTTAAAACAGGAACTAAATATGTAAGGCAACACAAGTTCATGAAGTATGAAATGAATGAAAAAAGTTACAAAAACATATCACTGCTTAACTGTATACCATATAAATTTGATAATAAAGAACTTTAATAAAAACTCCAATCCTTTCTTAAAATCTTTGTTGTATACTACCAAACAACTGCACTGCTGTTCCCCAAATACTCACTTTTCCAGTTTTCCCAGCGTAATTGCATTTTGGACATTCCCAGCAGTTAGGAAGCTCATCATTTACAACCCCAGCTGCATCCTTCACCTGTTTAGGCAAGAGACCAAGATGTCCAAGACGGTTTATGAAGACACATTCTCACTAAGTAAAGTGAATACATTACACCACCACACACTAAAAGGGAAGTAAAGGGTGTTAAAAACAGAGACACCCACTAACATGCACTTCAGTTCAATATCTTCCTTCCTTCCTTTTCCGCCCACACAAAACAAAAGAGAGCACAGTATTCACTGCTTCCCATTTACTTTAGAACAGTATTTAAGTCAGTGGTAAGGTTAGGGTTCAGTTAGTCTGACCTTGAGGCAGTTTGGGTGGACAATCTCATTGCAGATGGAGCACTCCATTAGCATGGCGTTGAATTTTTCATCTTCATCATCAAGTGTGTCTTCTTTACCGGCTTCACCACACACCACACACACTGCTGTGTGCGGCAACACAGGCTGTGGAATCACATGCCAACACATTAACATCCAGAATATTAACAGTTTTGAAAATGTGTGGTTAAAAAAACATGAATATAATAAAATATACACATATATTGCACATTTTATGGTGATGGTTAATAAAATTAAACTATTCAACTGAATTATTGTTACCTTACCTTTGGTTGTAAAGTACAGGTATATCTTCTGGATTTCAGTTTGCTAAATGATTAAATTGTCTACTTGGAAATCTACCAGTTCCTCATTTTCTCTATGAAGTAAGCGGTGAAGTTGAATTCCGAAAGTAAAAAGCCCTGAGGTCTGGTTAAAGTAGATTCCTCACAAAGGCTGTTCCTACATTTTATTCTTATTTAAAAACACCAGATTTCAAAAACAATCTATTTTATTTTTGGGTCTAAAAATGGGTGTCTTTCAAGTATAAAATTCTGAAATGGGGTTGTGATTTGATGCATCACTCATTTGGTTCATGAATCATCTCAGTGTCTGTTTGAATTGAGTTTCTTACCGCTATACATTGTCTCATAATGCAAGACTGTTTCATTCGACCAGGTCCTCCAAACTTCTTCATGTCCTTACAAAAGTGACACTCTCCACATTCCGTCCGCACACATGCCTCGCACTTCCGGCATCGTGTGCGCCTGCGGCGAGCTCCAGAGGAGGTTCGATTGGATGGCAGCTTGACCGCTGTAGCAGTAGATGAAGAAGTGGTTGCTGCCGGAGTTGTTGCTGTTGATGCAGCCATTTTAGGCTTGGGTCTGTTCGGTAGCCGTTGCTGATAGGAAAAAAAAAGAATAAAAATTCAACAATAAAGTAAAAATAGATTTACAGCCATGAAGAAGACACTGTTGCCCATACAACACTAAAATATGGTCCAGCTCCAGTCCAAAGGCTAATTTGAGGCTTAAAACAGAAGAATCTCCGACATGCTTTTAAAAGAACAATCTGACAGTTTTGATGATTCTTTGATTTACTGTATTGTTTTACATTTGCATTTCAAACTTTCTGAAGCAAAATACAAATTGTATGCTTTTCTTTTGAATTTGGGGTGAAACGACTTAGGTTCACTCATTTATTCATCCACCTGCCCTGCCTCTCTTTCTCTTAAAGGGTTACTTCACACAAAAATGAACCAATCCAAACCCATAATACCTTTGTTCATCTTCAGAACACAAATTTAGATATTTTTGATGAAATCCAAGAGCTTATTACCGTTATTATCAGTTTCAAGGCCCATAAAGGTAGTACAGACATTGTTAAAATAGTCTATGACTACAGTGGTTCAACCTTAATGTTATAAAGTGTCGAGAATACTTTTTGTGTGCAAAAAAACAAACAAAAATAATGACTTTATTCAACAATTCTACGCTGTTGACATAGTAAACAGTGCAGCACCGGCGTTCTGATGTAGAACCCGTAACGCTGTACTGTGTTTACGAAGGTCTTACGAGTTTGGAACGACATGAGGGTGAGTTATTAATGACAGAATTTTCATTTTTGGCTGAACAAATCCTTTAAGCATTTGTGCGCTCACACATCTAAATTTACGGCTGTAATGTGACAATAGAGATCTGAAAAAAAAGTAAAAACTGTGATTTTCATTATATCTCTTTAGAAATCTAGCATTCATTAAGTGTACTAGACATCTGGGAACACGGGTGAAATGCTCATGTTTTGGTTCAGAATTTTGTTATGAGCTGGTTCTATATGAGATTTGATATTAAAAACCTAATTTTGCTGTATTGTTGGACGCTAATAGGCTAAACTTTTGGTTTAATGTTTAACTAGCAAGAAATGCATAGTTGCAGCCCACATGGTTTTCTTTATACCATTTGCTTGGTAAAAAAGTATCAAAAATGGCACAGGGGGCACCTGGTTCACATGTGATTAGCTCACTCGAAGAAATTAAGTGTTGAGTTTCACCGGTGCTCTTCTGTAATGACTTCATTCTGCACATTATACAGCTCTCCATTGTTTCAAAGCTCTTTCCAGTCCCTCTTATTGACTGTTTACCCACCCACCATCCCTGTATGAATCTACTGCACTAAGTGCTACGCTTTAAAATAATCTATGCTCATATCTTTTATTCTTCCACCCTTGAGATTCGAAAGCTATTGTTTATCATCACTTCTTACTCGACTGTGCACCTCTTTTGAATTGCATATGCAGCCCAGCTATTGGAATATAACCTATTTAAAAACTTCATTATGCTGCTCTGTTATTTGGATCACTGTGATTGCTCACTAATGTAGTAATAAGCAGCCGAAATAGTGGATTCCAGCTCATTTGTTCTGGTTACAGAGGAGATCATGTGCAAGAGTACTTTGGAGATGTAATAATATTTTAAATTCTACCTATTAGCAAATACAGAAAGTGATTTTCAGGACTCTGGTCTAGCATTTTACTGCATAAGCTCTGACTCACTGAGCCATGGTGCAATCGCTACTATATCTATAAATGAAACTGGCAACAACGCCAAATCAAAATAGAAATGTATTTCCAGATAGCAAAGTATAACATATAGCATATAAAATACTGAAAATTAGCATTAGGTCGACATTTACATTATGTCGTAGCATAGTAATGTGATTTACACTTAATTTACATTACATTTAGCAGATCGCTTTATCCAAAGTGACTAACGTTCCAATTACAGATTTGTCTAAGTGTTCCCGCAGTGTTTTTTTTTAAGTGGTCTTGTAAAGGAGAAAAGGGATTTTCACCAGGTGCTACAGATGCATATATGTGAGAACAATTCGTTCTTTATTACGTCAGCTTGCATTTTTCTATCACACTTCACAGCATCTTGCTTAACATTACTATGTCTTATATTAGCATCATCATCCTCTCTAAAATAATCCTAATATCAGCTTTCTCCATTTACACAGTGTCGTTATCTTGCCTCCTCAGCTCAGATAATGAATACATTACAACACAAGCACAAAACTGCAGTGCAGTACTGGAAGTCTGTCCTTCTGCAATGTAACCATGGCAACACAGCAGTTCTTGCTGACTGGTAGAGTGAAGGAATACTTCTATTCAACATTTAATTGGCTCAGAAAGGGGAAGTGGTTGACGATTGGGTTCAACGTCCAATTTTAATGATTTCGTTTCCCGTTGCATTTCATCTGAGATATTTCCTCTGAGGGACTAAATAGTAAAACTGAAATGCAGTCAAGATTAATGGTGTTATATTCATGTTTTATACATTAAAAAGCAAATACTGCCGTAGAGGTATTCCTGCTTTTGCAAAACCCTGTCTTCTTCTATACAACATAATTTCCTTCACACCAAAACAACTAGAACACAACCATTCCCTGGCACTATGTTGCATCATAACAGATTCAGGGGACTGCAGAGCGGTACAGACTGCTGACTATAAGAATGCTTACTATCAAGGACAACAGTGTTTTTGTGCTTTGGTGTGATACATCACAGCTGTGACCTCTATTCCTGCGGTCCGAGTGTGAAACCCAATATGAAAGATAGACATTTCAAAAAGAATGCTGTATCACAGGCAATATTCTAAACGTGCATGAGAACCTAAGACGTAATCTCAACCTCAAACAAATGACTGTTTGGACTGATGAAGCTGATCCTAGATCAGACCTTTTGAAGAAAGTAAAACACCAGGTCATTCAGATGTTCTCCAGTTACTTTTCTATTATATGCTGCAAAAATCAATGGATATGAAGTCTTTGAGATCTATCTATGTGAGTCCAGCAAAATAGATGAATAAACAAATAGCACAGACTATACTTTCTGTGGAGCCTCATTTATTTTAATGTCTTCTGCAGGCTAGTTGTAATGTTCTACCAGTCAATAGTCTATAATCTATTATCTGCTATTGGGTCTTGAAGGAATCATTCCACCACAATGGTCTACAGGGACATCATGTTATCTCCGCAGGGCTCCTTGTTCCTATCAGCATGCAGTTAACCTAGACATGTTTTTTATATAATTATTCTCCATTCTGAAAAATCCACATGCATTCAAGCCCTCATGGGAAGTTCCCAGCTATAATAATTATAATTACCATAATACATAATAATTATAATACATAATAATTATGCTGTTATGTCTGTTCAAGTGATTTTAGTCTGAATAAAATGGATACGCTGAGCAATTTCATATTCATTTCTCGTTGTCTACTTCCTGAAAAAGACAGGAAGCTTTTTAGCTCTAATGCAACAAAATGCAGAGCAAATGATGTTGTTTTGGTGTGTAACTGATGCTGTACATTTACATTTGCTTTATTTAATTTATGTGCTGCCACAGAGAATGATAGGAAATTAAGTTTGGTCACTCATTCTGACATGACTTGAACGCATCACAAACAAACACACTGTTCTCCTAAAACACTCATTCATGTTGTAAATGCGATCATCTACACATCCTACATACCAATGTACAGTCTGTGTGAATATGTTTACTCGTGGGCATGGGTGAGAGTTTATAGGTTTCATTTTTGGTAATTTATTGTGCCCATGCCATGACACAAGTCAAAGGGCACATTGAGTCATAAGGTCTCATTGCAACCACTGATCTAGCAGAGGAGTGAAAACTACCGCCTCTGCACGACAATGATAACCAAGTCAATGACAACTTATTGAACTTTGTTGAGGTGTTCTGTGTAAGAAACAAACATTTGAAGATCAAACCACTGTGCAATTTGAGTAATTCTGTCTAATCGATTAAAGCTTTAAAGGTTTGTTCACCCAAAAATGAAATTTCTGTCAAGTACTCACCCTCATGTCATCCCAAACCCGTAAGACCTTCGTTCATCTTCGGAACACAAATTAGGATTTTTTTTTTATGAAATCCGAGGGATTCTGAACCACACATAGGGAGCAACGTCATTGCACCTTTTGAGGTCCAGAAAGATATTAAATAGTATTTAAATAGTCAACATGACTACAGTGGTTCAACCTTAATTTTATGAAGCGATGAGAATACTTTATGTGTGCAAAAACAAAACAAAAATAACGACTTCCCTGTCAGTCTCCTACGCTGTTGATGTAGTGAACACAATTCAGCGCTTCCGTGTTTATGTCCGAACGCCGACTCAGCATTGGTCGTCGCAGTACACATGAGCACAACGACATGTGTGTGATGCTGATGCAGGAGCCGGCCAATAATGAGTCGGCGTTCTGACGTAGAACCCGGAAGCGCTGCACTGTGTTCACTACGTCAACAGCGTAGGAGACTTACAGGGAAGAGAAGAAATTGTTGAATAAACTCATTATTTTTGTTTTGATTTGTGCACAAAAAGTATTCTCATCGCTTCATCACATTAAGGTTGAACCACTGTACTCACATGGACTATATTAACGATGTTAATTTGTGTTCTGAAGATGAATGAAGGTCTTACGGGTCTGGGACGACATGAGGGTGAGTAATTAATGACAGAAATTTGATTTTTTGGGTGAACTAGCCCTTTAAGGTGCAGTCACATTTACCTGTGTTTAGCAAATTTTCTTTTCGAAACGAAATTCAGTCATTTCAATAGGAACCCATGTGATCAATAATTTCATATGAAGCCGAAAGATTTCCCCATGCAGGTTTCATAATGGGTTCAAGTTGGTCATGTGGATTCACTACGTTTAACAGAAAGTTGCTTGATTTGAAAGTGACTTCAGAGCGAAATGTACTTCATACATCAATTTGCTAATGTTCATGAAATTTGCCCCCAAACAATTCGCTATAATGGCCGCACCTTAAGACCAAACACATGTCTAAAGAGTCTTAGCAAATGTATCTTTTGACTTATAGACTACCCAAGATGAACTCAGACAGGGGGCCCAAGAGCAGCAGGGCTTTCCTATTGTCCCCCCCACTCCACACATACTTTGCTCCTCCCCTCCCCCAGTCTTCAACAGCCAAAGAAATTGTTTTAAAGACATGGGACCCAGTTATACGTCACAACAGGGATTAAGAGATTTGAAATGCACACATTATTTGTGTTGTTAGTGAGCACATGTGGCTTACTTGGTTCAATGACATCCACATATGCATGCTTCCTCACACAATTATATATATAAATTCAAAGGTGTCTTATGCAAAAATTAACATGTTATGTTCCCTAGGAAAATAAAATACTACACTCATTACGCTTGTGTCCCTAATTATTTTTTAACCTTTCAAATGAGTGCAAAAGAAAAACAGTTTTCTAGTCTAGATTTTGTCCGCACTTAAAAACAACAAACCAAGCGTGGTGTTCCATTTCCTAGAAAACAGTTTGAGCAGCAGAGCATCATGGGAAGGGAACTTAAGGGCAACACATGTCCAGTCATGCTGTTGCTTAAAGGAACTTTAGTCTTCTTTTAATACAGGTTTTACTCCCTAAAAACCCTGCACAAGTGTGAAAATCAGAGTACATCACAACCAAAAAAGTCTATATCTACAACATTTTAGTTCTCCCAACAAAACAAATGAGACAAACCAGTATAAACCACATCCAAACACAAAGGTAAAGCAATAAGAACATGTTTTTTTCCTTAAAACAAGTCTTTCTAAAGGGAAGCATGCATGTGTCAAACCAATCACAACTGATAGCTGAAGCTCAATGGAGACAAACAATAAGACAGAGGTTCAGTGGTGTTACCACTCTTCTCTGTTGTATCAGTGTTTTCTTTCCTGTCGCATGGAAACCTCTCCAGTCTTATTATTACTGCTGCAATAAAGCAAAACTCAAAAACAATGGAGAAGGAAGAAAGCTGGTGAGGAAGGTGAAGAAAGCAGAAGGAGGTGGAGAAAACACATGCCTTGTTTGAAAGGCATGGTGCTACGAGGAAGTGAACCTGAGAAGGCAACTAATTGTTTGTGTGTATGTGGAGAAAGAGAGAGAGAGCTGACCTGTTCGGCTGTGTCCGAGTCGTAATCCTCATCGTCGGCGCTCAGTGACATGGCCATAGCTGCCTGATCTCATAGCCAGCCAGACAAACAGAACATAGACATGGCTACAACCCCCCAATCACAGTCGCCCTCTGTCTCCTCACCCGATTTCCTTTCTCTATTCCTCTTCCTCTAACCTTCCCCAATGTCTCGCTCCTGGTTCTCTCCCTCTCTTTTCCTGTCTAGAACAGGCAGCTGCACAGGCACACACCAGCCTGCTATCTCATGCATATGCACCAGAAAAAGAAGACGGGGGAGAGGGGGCCTCGACTCAGCCAATCACAGACCACCTGGCGTCCAGTTACAGGCTTGCCTACAAAGAGCACACATTGTACTGTGGGTCTGGGTGGGAGATGGAGAGGGGGAGGGGAGGCAGTGCTGCACACAAAAGGACTACTGACATTACCATGCGAAAGCAAGGTCTCGCTCTGCGAGTGATTCAGAGGGTCTGATGTTGTCTTCCTCTTACAAATACAGGAAGTTATCGGTTAACTTGGGTTTGATTGTTTCGGTCTAATGTGTTGCTTTCTGCAACCACTGGTGCATGAAAGTCTTATACAGCAGTGTTAGTGAAACATGGTGGGATGCTCATTTGAATAACAAAGGTCAATTATATCACATTTAAGTGCCTCTATTTCATTTAGGAAATCTCAAATAAGTCAGCGTTTTTACTAATGGAACACTGAATGGCAGATTTGGGCATCCTCATTTATGTTGTTTGAACTAAAATACAACATGTATTCATCAAATATTAAGATTTAAATCAAAAGACTGAAATATCCAGGACAATCTGTTCAGTTGTAATCAGAAATACTCAAAAAGGAAATCAATTTGTCACACAGATACTAGTATAATGTAAATGTAAAATACAAAAAAGTTTTTTTATGTAATAGTGTTAATATAAAACCTAACTAAAGCATATCTGTATGAAGCTGTCTTGAACATCAGGCATTATAGGGGAGACCGGGGCTAGTTGTCACACAGCAAAGTTGTCGCAAGGACTTCAGTAACTATAAGGTTTTGAGTCAAAAGGAATGTTATTTTAGTACAACTGAGACAATATTATAGTTTTTTTATTAATATTTTGAATTACGTTTTATTTTTGTTTAAATCTTCATTTAAATTTGAGTCATTTTGTAATGCGTTTTTGACATTATTTTTATTTTACTATTATTATTACTTTTTTTTTTTTTTTACATGTCTATACAGTTTGTATTCACTTTTATTTCTAGTTTTTGTTATTTTAGTACCTCAAGTTAAACTAAATGAAAATAAATGTTGCCTTGGCAACTAGCTGAAAATATTTTGGTAACACTTTACAATAAGGTTCATTAGTTAACATTAGTGTGTGACATCGTTGTCAAATGAAAATAAACTATTATGAAAATTTACCATAGTGTTACTACAGTAACACTAACTATAGTATGGTATTTCAGAGATAATGCTGATTAATGCTAAAAATTAATGCTAACAATGGAGCTCAATCATTTTACTACAATTATGGCAGTGTAGTTATATTATCTGAATATGTAGGGGCTGCTATTTTTATTAATAAATGACCTAGAAACTACAATTACATTGATGTAACCATTGTAATAGGGGTCCATCTATGGTTTGACCTGTGGTTACTATAGTCTTACAACAAATACCACAGTAATGATTATAATGTCAAACCTTTGGTAAATTTTAAAAATAGATAAGACATAAAACCTCATTTTAGTATCTTACACACAACAGTATCCATATAGCTGCTATATTTGGTTGTGTGCTTTGTAACAAAAACAAAAACCACCAAAGATGAGGTAGAGAGATTACCTTAGTCATTCATCATACAGATTCCTGATGCCATGTTCAGATTCTGCACCTGTTATAAAAAAACAAAATGGCAAGACAGACATTGGAACCTCTGGTGGGTTTAATGGTTAAACTGTTTTGGGTCAAGAATTAAGTGTGCTACTAAGTAATAATGTGTGTGTGTGTGTGTGTGTGTGTGTGCGTGCGTGCGTGTGGTGGAGGAGAACCTTCTGTGAATTGTTCTTTCAAAATACCCCTGCGTGGGTTAAAAATATTAAGATCCGGTGACTGTGCAGGCCGTGGGTGATGTTCAACTTCACTTTCATGTTCATCAAACCATTCTGTCACAAGTCTTTCTGTGTGTATTGGTGCATTATCATGCTGATACATGACATCCCCTTCAGGGTACAATTTTTGAACCATTAGGTGCACATCTGCATCCTCCAGAATGGTTCGGTACTCGGTGCCAGTGACGCGCCCATCAAGCACAGTAGGGAATCAATGCTATATACCGGTTACCGTGATTTTGCCACGTAAGACATGTTCCTGGATCAACATATTTTGTTGATCCTGGAACAACATTCCTATCCAAAAATTCAGTCCTAACCTTTTCCCAACCCATAAACCTAACCCTACCCATAACTTATCCCTAAATCAGAGTGAAATGATAGGTGAATAACACTGATGTAGAAGCACTTAACCCAGGTAAGCCAAAACTTGACATAAATGGTAAACTTGTCCCTCAAATCGGATTGGTTGATTGGAATGTTGTTCCAGAATCAACAAAGATGTTGATCCAGGAACATGTTGTACTTGGTGAAATCACGTTCACCGCCATATACCATCACTGATCCACCCCTGTGCTTCATTCCAGGCAGTGACAGTCCAGGTGTTACACCTCTTTGGGGCTTCTCCACACTGTAACTCCCACGGATGTGGGAAAGACAGTAAAGGTGGACTTATCAGAGAACAATACATGTTTCACATTGTCCACAGCCCAAGATTTGCACTGCTGGCACCACTGAAACTGACATTTGACACTGGCACAAGACAAGTGACCAAAGGTTTGGCTATAGCAGCCCGAACATGAATAATCCAGCAGCCATATCACCCTGTAGCCCAAGACTGGTTGCCCACTGAAGCTAAGCAGGGCTGAGCCAGGTTAGTACCTGGATGGGAGACCTCCTGGGAAAAAACAGGTAGCTGCTGGAAGAGGTGTTAGTGAGGCCAGCAGGGGGTGCTCACCCTGTGGTCTGTGTGGGTCCTAATGCCCCAGTATAGTGAAGGGGACACTGTACTGTAAAAAGCACCGTCCTTCGGATGAGACGTTAAACCTAGGTCCTGACTCTCTGTGGTCATTAAAAATCCCATGGCACTTCTCGTAAAGAGCAGGGGTGTAACCCCGGTGTCCTGGCCAAATTCCCTCCATAGGCCCTTACCAATCACGGCCTCCTAATAATCCCCATCCATTTAAATTGGCTCTTTCACTCCCTCTCCTCTCCACCTACAGCTGGTGTGTGGTGAGCGCACTGGCGCCGTTGTACTGTGGCTGCCGTCGCATCATCCAAGTGGATGCTGCACACTGGTGGTGGATGAGGAGAGACCCCTGATATGATTGTAAAGCGCTTTGGGTGTACAGTTGTACATAGGAAAGCGCTATATAAATGCCTCATTCATTCATTCAATATTGACTCTGTGGTGCTCTCAACAAACAATTTTGGTGGAAACAGGGCAGCCGTGGTTTTATACTTTTTGGATACAATCCAGGTTAGTACCTGCCTCGACATCCCTTTCAGACAGCTTCCTCTTGCGTCAACAGATGTGGTTTGTGGTGGTATGCCAACATTACCTGGATACCATAGCTCTCGATAGACCACGAACACTTGCTGTCCTGGTCACAGATGAGCCAAACGCACAACAACAATTTGTTCTCTTTTGAACTCTCATTTGTCTCCCATTTTGTTGTGTGGATTGCAATATCTTATGTACAGGCTAGTGCTAAAGCTCTGCTAATTCAACTTTCACACTGCTCTTACTGATGGAATGTAAAATCTGTGACGAGATATATCTATATATGTATGTATGCGTGTGTGTGTGTGTGTGTGTGTGTGGCAACAAAATTCTAGGACATGACAGTTCAAATACAGCATGACTACAAATCCCACAAACCGTCAGCTGCGCAGTGATCGTCAGCGGTGTGTTGTGGGTAGCTCGACTTGTAGTTTCTCATGAAACAGGCTGTAGAAGAGGGTAACTGGAGTTAGTCATCTTACAATCTGAGTATGTAACATCGCGTTGAAGGGCTCCGGCAAACGTACGAAGGGTAACCAAGAAGATACAAAGGCTATCTCAGATTAAACCATAAAGTTTCATAACTTCTGGACTAACAACAAAAGGAGCGCAATGAGTTCTAACGAGCACTCCCTTCAAGCTTTGTCATGGAGAAAACTTTACTTGAGTCGAGCTAAGCTGAAAGCGACCAGCAGAACCTCTGCCCTGCTCTCCGGCTTTGCTATGGTGAGTTAATAAAAGTAATTACTTAACACTTAAGTAAATGAGAAACGTTCATTGCTCGGAAGCCTGGCAAGTTTTCCAGAGTTATAGCGTTGTAATACGACGCGTGACATGTCAATCACTTTGATTTGCAAACGACACCTGTCATGGATACAGCGTAATCAGAGGGCTAGAGGGTTTAGCTTTTTACATTAGTCTTTCTTCGACATATCTCTTAAAAGTGTTAGTTGTTGG
Source organism: Anabarilius grahami (assembly GCA_003731715.1). NCBI lineage: Eukaryota > Metazoa > Chordata > Actinopteri > Cypriniformes > Xenocyprididae > Anabarilius > Anabarilius grahami. Next base: position 5,503,226 of record RJVU01027559.1, on the reverse strand, counting down.
TGCCCTCAGTGGTGAGGATTTTGATTCATTCCAGTCGGGCAAATTTTTGAATCCGCTGACTAAAAAGATTCATTACCTTTCAACGATTCAGTGGCCCTTTTCTGTACTTTCCATTGGTGTCCCAGTAGGGGGCGACAAGAGTGTTGTTTGTGTTAGTCAGGAATATTAAATTATTCATTAGCGTACCCTCCGATCCATTAAGAAACTCCGAAAAGCATCATCCTGAACGAAAGTCGTCTACCTATCGTTTAGTCCGTTTGCAGATTCTCGTTAAGTAACTGGTTGTCTGAGTTAATTCGGTTATTTCACGAAAGAGTTTTCTCTTTTAGCGCTGCTCGTGCAAAACAGCGATTCAGTCAGTGAAGGGGGCGTATTCGTTCAGCTGGCATAACCAATGAAATGTTGCTTCACAATTCGGACTCGACTGCTATTGGCTACTGCTGTAGTCTGTCTTTGAGTGAACGAAAAACATGAGTAAACGAGAACGATTCATTCTTTTAAAAGATTTGTTTAATCAAAACACTGCTAAATTCAATTGACATTCCAGACATAAATAATTTTTGTTAAATCATTTATTAAATAAATAAATTTTGTTAATAAGTTTTGTCTCTTACGTAATTATTTTTTTTGGGTAATCATAGTATACACAAAAATGCCAAAATCACTACATTAATTGTTATACAGTAAAATAAAGAGGTCTTCAATTTCATAGGGTATACTATTGACCTCCAGTAATATAAAAAATACAGTATAAAAACTTCTTACAATGTTGCGAGGAGGCGTCATATTAATAATTATGATTGTAAAGTAGTTACAATAACTGTATTAGCTATAGAATTATGGCAACAACTGCAGTTACAGTAAACATTTATAAGGGCCCCAATATCTTCACTGTGACAGGTTTCCGTTTGCTGGAAGATCCATTGCATGACATTTCATCATGGCAACAGGAAATGACATTACATCATGGTAACAGGAAATGCACTTCCTTTGACAGTGTTGTGTTAAATAAACTGATAAAAGTCCATTATAAATTAAATGTGAAATAGAACCATGGGTTAAGTATTTCTGTGACCATTGATAGGTGTCAAATAATAAACTGATAAACGTGAATAATCAGGCATTAAGGTATTATAAACATTATGCCATACATTTCTGTAAAGTTGTTTTGTGAAGAGCACTATAGAAAAGACTTGAAATACTATTCAATTAGTTTTATAAGAAATTGACATTTGTGGTTTACATGAATACAGCTATTCCCTGATGGCATTTAGAGTTTTTCACAATACACCAACACTTTTTGCTTTTAGATAGAAATCAAGTGGTGACCCAACACAAAATATGCCAAAATATTAATATGAGGACATGTCATGCTCAGTGTTCATATTGTAGAGATGAGTTTACACTGAAATACTGTAGAGTTTGATTGAACGCACCACATTATTTGATTACAAAAACAAATGATATGGGAAGCATTGTCTCTTCCCCTTTAAAAGTTGGTGAGAATATTATTTTTTGCTACTGTAAGAATATTTATAAGTATATTTTCTTACTACTGCTGAACAGACTCTCCGTCCACCTGAGAACCAGAAATGTTTTTCCGGAAATGTGTGTAAAGCGATTGGCAAAAGGTGTAATATAGTTATTATTGTGCTTGAGCTTAGTCTGTTTTCTATAAGCGCAGCAGCACAGGAAATGAAATGAATAGGTGTTGCACGAAGAAACTGCAGATCATAAACGTCTGTCTCTTTAGAGATCGGTGTAAACATAATTACACATTTCAGATTGTTAGATCTACACAAGAGTAGAGCACTTCTACTGTAACCTGCTGTTGACTTCGAAGCTCATTTTTATATCTGTGGCTGTAACTTGTTGGGCTGCATTCTGGCCCCATTCACAGAAGACTTGTGGTCTGTGGTGTTTTCTGAAGAAAAACAGCTTGTTTGCCAAATTAAAAATGTGTCTGCCATGCTGAAAAAAACAAACAAAAAAAAAAAACAATATTGATTTTTTAAATCAATATTGTTGTCTTGTTTTCCAGGAAAAAAATATTTAAACGTCATTAAAACAAGATCAGTAAAATTGCTTAGATGTTGAGAATTGCTTTCAGAGAATGGATTAATTTTTTCTGCTTGTTCAATTTAAAATGAGCCAAAGCAACAAACATTCTTCAACATTTTGTTACAATTTCATTCCATACAATCAATTTCAATTTATCATTTAAAATATATTTGGAAGTTTCTTATTCATTTACATTGGGATTACATAATTCTCATTGGTCACATCCAATTCCAGATCCAGACATATTGGAAACATAATCTAACAATATCTAACTAAAACCATAAAAAAGATTTTGGTTAATTGAAGTCAAATAAATGTTAACGCTAGTTTCCAAGGCAACATTTCTCACTTTCATTTAGTTTAACTTGATATACCAAACTAGCCAAAACTGAAAGAAAAATTAATAAAAACAAATGTATTTAAAACAAAAAACTAATAAAATGTCAAACAACTATAACCTAAACTAAAATTTAAAAAATAGAAAATTTAAAAATAAAAACTAATTCAAAATATTAATTAAAACTATAATAGCTTCTCAATGATACTAAAATAACACTGCCATGTCATTTCAAATTTAGTTATTTCCTTTTTTTCTTGTATGCCAGAAATAAATCTGTCAATAGCTAATGATTGGTTTTAAAAAAAATGGTTTAAAAAAACCCCTCATAATTGTATAAATATTTTTCATTATAATATAATTCAGGAGAGTGACTTCAAAGCTGTGCATGTGGACTGATGTATTAAAGGGTTAGTTCACCCAAAAATTAACATTTTTGAAATTAAAATTAAAATAGGACAATATTTGGCAGAGATGCAACTATTTGAAAATCTGGAATCTGAGGGTGAAAAAAAAATAAAACTATTTAATTTTCAAATTAAATACTTTAAATTTGTCCAAATTAAGTCCTTAGCAATGCATATTACTTACAAAAATACATTTTCGATATATTATGGTAGGAATAATTTAGACTCTTACAATGTATTTTTGGCTATTGCTGCAAATATACCTGTGTGACTTGTGACTGGTTTTGTGGTCCAGGGTCACAAATGTGCTTAAATGGCTCAGAGATTTACCCTGGAAGTGATTTAAAAGGGCTTTTCACACTGCGCTTAACCCCAAGTTATTGTCGCTCTAAAGCAAGCTTTTAACCCCAGGTAAAGGAACATGTCACACTTGTAAAAATGAATAAAAACAAATGTATTTAAAACAAAAAACTAATAAAATGGCAAAAAATACTAAAACCTTAACTAAAATAAAAAAAATAGAAAATTTAAAAATAAAAACTAATTCAAAATATTAATTAAAACTATAATAGATACTAAAATAACACTGCCATGTCATTTCAAATTTAGTTATTTCCTTTTTTTCTTGTATGCCAGAAATAAATCTGTCAATAGCTAATGATTGGTTTTTAAAAAATGGTTTAAAAAAAAAAACCTCATAATTGTATAAATATTTTTCATTATAATATAATTCAGGAGAGTGACTTCAAAGCTGTGCATGTGGACTGATGTATTAAAGGGTTAGTTCACCCAAAAATTTTAATTCTGTCATTTATTACTCACCCTCATGTTGTTCCACACCCGTAAGACCTTCGTTCATCTTCAGAACACAAATTAAGATATTTTTGATAAAATCCGATGGCTCCATTGACAGCAAGATAATTAACACTTTCAGATGCGCAGAAAGCTACTAAAGACATGAAGTCTTTTCATGAATACATGAAAGTATTCTCGTCGCATCATAACATTAAGGTTGAACCACTGTAGTCACATTAACTGTTTTAAATATGTCTTTAGTAGCTTTCTGCGCATCTGAAAGTGTTAATTATCTTGCTGTCAATGGAGGCCTCACTGAGCCATCGGATTTGATCAAAAATATCTTAATTTGTGTTCCGAAGATGAACGAAGGTCTTATGGGTCAGTTGCTGAAACATGTTTATTGAGGTTGACCATGTTGTCTTATGTTACCAATTAATGTGTTTTCAGGTAGCAATGGTGGAAGTGCAGTTGGAGGAAGATCACAATTACCCTGCTGGTTTATTGGTTGCTTTCAGTGCCTGCACAACAGTGCTGGTGGCCGTCCATCTCTTTGCCTTGATGATCAGCACATGTATCCTGCCCAACCTGGAAGCCGTGAGCAACGTCCACAACCTCAACTCCATAAGGGAATCGCCACATGAGCGGATGCACCGTCACATCGAGCTGGCCTGGGCCTTCTCCACCGTCATAGGCACCCTTCTGTTTCTTGCAGAGGTGGTTCTTCTCTGCTGGGTCAAGTTCCTTCCTCTGAAGAATAAAAAACCTGTCAAGCAAGAGAATGTAACTCAATCTGAAGGTATAAGCCCGGGGGAAGCCGCGGCAATCGCTTCTACCACCATCATGGTGCCCTTTGGCTTGGTGTTTATCGTTTTCGCTGTGCATTTTTACCGTTCGCTGGTCAGCCACAAAACAGAGCGGCAGAACGAGGAGTTGGAGGTTCTGGCCAAAATCACTCAGATGCAAAACCAACTGGATAACAGGGGAGAGACGAATTTTGCTTAACCTACGCACTTATGAGAGTCCTCGTTCTCACACCAAACACTCTCCCAAAATATGGAATGTTGTCACACATTTATAGACACTAGAAGGTGGGAATCAGGAATTCTGCAATATGTTAGTATCACAATATTGTGGTGCCTTGTGTTTTTCTTGTTTAACTTTTTATGTGAACATACAAACCTTGATACAGATGAGGAAATTTGTACCACCACTCTATTGTAACTGCCATCAGTTTTAAAGAAATGATTTTGTTGCAAATACAAAATTCCCTGCTGCTGTCTGAACTTGCTGAACTTTTTATTTCGCTCTACGCGCTTTGGATGCTTCCAGCATGGAAAGTGTCAGTCAAAAACAGTGACAGTCACTGAAAAGTAATAAAGATTTTAAAATGTAGGTTTTTTTAACATCCTGGGTCAGTAGTTCATTGAATAGTAACACCAACATGTTTTCCAGAACTGTTTGGTTGTTACAGTTCTTTTATAGAATTTCCGTTTACGGTTAGGCCAAATTGTTACATCTAAATGCATAGTAAGCTTTAATAATGTTTTTCAGTATTATAATGGTAGAATCATTTTCTTTTCATCTCAAAGCGGATAAGTCTAAATAATGCATATACGTCTAAATGTAAGCAAAGTGTCTGACAGTTAATTTAGAAATGTGACCCTGGACCACAAAACCAGTCATAAGGGTCAATTTTTTGAAATTGAGATTTATACATCATCTGAAAGCTGAATAAATAAGCTTTCGTTAGGATAGGACAATATTTGGCAGAGATGCAACTATTTGAAAATCTGGAATCTGAGGGTGAAAGAAAAATCAAAATATTTAATTTTCAAATTAAATACTTTAAATTTGTCCAAATTAAGTCCTTAGCAATGCATATTACTTACAAAAATACATTTTTGATATATTTATGGTAGGAAATAATTTTGACTCATACAATGTATTTTTGGCTATTGCTGCAAATATACCTGTGCGACTTGTGACTGGTTTTGTGGTCCAGGGTCACAAATGTGCTTAAATGGCTCAGAGATTTACCCTGGAAGTGATTTAAAAGGGCTTTTCACACTGCGCTTAACCCCAAGTTATTGTCGCTCTAAAGCAAGCTTTTAACCCCAGGTAAAGGAAAATGTCACACTTGTACCGGTAATTTAAAAGCAGGGCTAATCAAATTAATCAAAATGGCAAATTGTGGCAGAGAATGCGACAATTGGAGGGAAGAAGAGACCGTTTCATTCTTACCTTTAGAGTCTGTACTGAGTTCATCGAATCAATGACACTAACACCACAAACATACAAATATGAAGGTTAACCCAGGGTTTAGGCATTGCACTGAGTGAAACGTCGGTTAATAAATAGGGTTGGGTATCGCTTGAATTTTACGGATTCTGTTTCAGCTTATCGATTCCGATTCTTAGCGATTCCCACACTCTAAAAAATGCTGGGTTGTTTCAACCCCATGTTTGGGTCAAATATGGACAAACCAAGCCGTTAGTTTAACTTTTTTTTGTTACATTTTTAAACCTAACAGTAACAGCTGGGTTTGTCCATATTTGACCCAAACATGGGTTGAAACAACCCAGCATTTAGATAATCAAACATATTTATTCTATCTTTTTGCAAAACATTCTGTTGCAGCTGAATACCTTAAACAAAACCAGCAGCCTACAGAACACTTACACAAAGATCTTTTGTCTATGGTTTTAAATTAAATTGTTTTAAACAAAAATACCACAGCAAAAACAAGTACTTACATAAATTTCAAACATTATTAAAGACAAGTAAACAATCAGTAATAAAATAAGAAAATTAGCAATAGCACAAATAAATACAGTTCAACAAAGTTCATGTATAGAAATTAAAATTGTAATCAAATATAAATAACACTGTATAGTTTTCTTTTTATAAATAAAATGTTAATTCTTATTAAAGTTACAAAAGTTAATCCATCAGGATCAGTGAGTGATTATCTTTAACTTTTGTTCTTTTGATTAACATTAATGAGAGACAGCAAGTTTATTAGGCTGCTGTCACTTTAAGACCGGATGCACGGATTTTGACATAATTCTGTGCGTATTTGTCCAATCAAGCATGCTCGCAATTTGGATGTGTGCACAGCACAGAAAACAGCATGCGAGTGCCGAATTTAGTTCTCTTTCGTGTATTCTTGCGCTTGAATGGTCAAATTAAAATGCACACACATTGATAAGCAGAATTGAAATGTGCGTGTCTTATGAAATTCATGGTTCTTGGAAATTTGGAAACGGTTCTTGATACCCAACCCTATTAATAAACACCCAGGATTAACTGTTAACACCGGGTAAATTATAAGGAGTGTGATACATGAAACAAGATAACCCAGGATTGCCTTAACCTGGGGTTTAGAATGACCCAGGGTTAACTTTCAAGTGTGAAAAGCCCTTCATACTTAAGTTTTTATTTAAAACACAGCTTGAAAAGACTGAATAACATTTTATAGACCTGTCAACCCGTTTCTAAAAAATGTATGGAATTTTTGCAAATTACATTTTGTATTTCAGCCAAACAGTGGTTTGTGGCTGGTTCTATTATCATTGATGTGCCAGGCCATATGAAAACATATTTACGTTACTGCTGTTTAGGATAGATGCAGAAATAATGCTTTTTTTGGGAGTGTTATCTTGCTCTTGGCTGTGGCTACAAACAGCTTAAAATCTATATTATAAATATTGTATATTATTTAGTTTTTCTCTGTTCAGCATGTTTTGATTGTGTGAATACAAAATGTGGATTGATTATTTTTAATAGAGATATTTTAAAAGGCCTTTTGCTGTGAAGAGGCTATTATAAACAGGCTGGTATAATTTGTTTACACATATATTCTTGTATTAATCTTTAGAGTAATTTTAAGAGTAAAATCTTTTCTAAGTTTTTGCACATCTACTGTAAAGTTATTTGGAAGAGTATTTCAAATTATTCAGGCCATCTACACTTGTGTGTCTTATATCTTTTGCTAAGTCGGTTAGGTGTTTTATTATTTTGAAATATGTACAAATATGTGTGCAAAAAAAGTCAATTTTTGTCTTTATGGCAAAAAGGCATTATCCACAATTTCTAAAAGTAGAGGTACGTTACTGGTGCTGTTTGAATGGCAGACATTTTAGTTGCTGTTCTTTTTCATGTTGAAGTAGTTCTGATGTAGTGATAGTTATGGATTGATGTATAGAAAAATCAGAGCATCGTATTTTTATATTTTATATAACAATTTATTTTTTATCCTAGAAGGGTCTGCTACGCTTTGTGAATCTTTAAATATCCCCACTTAATGGGGGTTAAAATAAGCTTTATATTTTATAAGATGCTAGAGCTGGGAGATGATCCATGTTTTATTTTATGGCACTTTTGGACAATCTCACATCATTTCACTTTTCTGTGTCCTTGAAGTACTTGTCAAATAGAAAATGAGCATTTGCCCAATAAAATTGTGTAAAGCGCTGATTGTTTCTTATTGTGTAACAGTTTTAAGAGGATTATAGCTGAGATTTTTCTTTTTGTATTTAGTAACTTTCCAAATGTTAAAGAGCTCAGAACTTCCATATTGTCTCTAGTTAGATTTACTCATTCTGGGGAAAACATGTAGCCTTGTTTAGCTTTTATCATGTAACTCTGCATGGCAGGGTGAAATGAAAGCTACACTAGTGTGCTTTTGCTGGTCCCTTACCTTTCTAGTCCGAGTTCTAGTATACAATTTATATAGAACAAGACAAAATAGAATAGAACAAAATGTCCCAAAAAATTGGGATTGAATGCAGTCGATGCAGCTCACTGGAGGATTGGACTTTTTGAGCCCCTTGCGCCCCCTTGAGGAAGACAACTGAACAACTATTGTCAGCTGACTTCTGTCTAACTGAATATAATCTTTTTAAAATGCAGATACATTGCTGTAATTACACTTACTGAAACTATGAAAAAAAGTGTTGATTAAAGATATAAAGGATTATTAAAAACATTTTTAGAAAGCACTATACAGATGCTACATGTAGATTTTTGTTGTTTTAAATTGATATATATTTTCTCATCTGCGTGACGAAATCAAGAAATACAAATCTTCACTCCAAGCCTATTATCGTTAATTAAAACTAAAACAAGTAAAATAACATTTAAATTGAAAATGAAATAGACATTACCTAACTGAAATTAAACATTTTAAAAACCTAAACATTTTGTATTCCAGCTCGCTGAAGTAGGCCTACTAAAATAACAAAAACTTAAATAAACGTAAAACTTAAACTTCATAATAAAAAAAACTATTTATACACATAAAAGGAACTTATACAAAATTATAAAAACAAAAACTTAACTAAAATGTAAAATGAAAACAAAATATAAAAATAAAACTTAAAGGGTTAGTTTATCCAAAAATGAAAATAATGTCATTAATTACTCACCCTCATGTCGTTCTACACCCGTAAGACCTTCGTTATTGTTGATTAAATCTGACGGCTCAGTGAGGCCTGCATAGACAGCAATGGTACTTCCTCTCTCAAGATCCATAAAGCTACTAAAGACATATTTGAAACAGTTCATGTAAGTTCAGTGGTTCTACCTTAATATTATAAAGAGACGAGAATACTTTTTGTGCGCCAAAAAAAACTAAATAATGACTTTTCAATAAAATCTATATGGGCCGATTTCAAAACACTGCTTCATGAAGCTTCTGAGCTTTATGAATCTTTTGTTTCGAATCACTGATTCGGATCTCCTATCAAACGCCTAAACTGCTGAAATCACTTGATTTTGGCGTTCCGAGTCACTGATTCGATTCGTAAAGCTCCGAAGCAGTGTTTTGAAATCGGCCCATATAGATATTGTTGAAAAGTCTTTATTGCGTTTTTCTGGTGCTCAAAAAGTATTCTCGTCGCTTTATAATATTAAGATAGAACCACTGAACTCACATGAACTGTTTCAAATATGTTTTTAGTACCTTTATGGACCTCGAGAGTTTGAATGGCTTAGCTGTCAATGGAGGCCTCACTGAGCCATCGGATTTCATCAACATTATCTTAATTTGTGTTACGAAGATGAACGAAGGTCTTACGGGTTTATTTTCATTTTTGTGTGAACTAACCCTTTAAATCAAAATATTAACAAAAACTAAGCTATTGTAGTACCCTGTATTAATGATATTAAAATAACACTGCTTCACTCTCAGCATACATTTACGGAGCCCGGGACATGACATGCAGGAAAAAAATAGTAGGCTAAATCGTGCCCATGATTTATTAATTCGTTCCCTCAATTTACTAAAACATGCGCATGCTTTACTATTTCGTTCTCGATTTATAAATCATGCGCATGAATTATAAATTGAGGGAATGAAATAGTAAATCATGTACACGATTAAAATGTTTTCTTGCATGTCATATGCGGGGCTCCATATACATTAAATGCATATATCATGTAATGTAGTTCAAGATGAAAGTCTTGGCCAGGGTTGCCAGATTTGCATAACAAAACCTGCCCAATCAAGGCCACTTGCCCAATCGCATTTAACCCACTGACTAAAGCAAAAACAAAAACTTTTTCTTTTGCTATTTGCTCAAATGGAAACACGAAAAATATATTTAATGTATTCTCTCATTCACCACTATAAAAGTTTACCCAACTATGACGACTTCCGCTTCTGAGAAACCCAGAAATGTGGAAGGGGTCTATTGGGTCCCTGTTCGAGACCGACTCGGAGCAGGGTGGTTAGGATTGGAGAATGAGTTTTGGAGGCGGGGCAAAGAAGAGAGGGGTGGGTTTTTTAGGGTTGATTTCAAATATATATAAAAAAATACATACCCCACCTTTAAGTGTTAAATATTTCAGTTATAAATAAAACAAATTAATGATTTATTCACTTAATAGACTATTATAATTATTATGTATTAATTAACAGTTAATCAAGTGTAAGATTTTATGCTCAGTTGGTTTTATTATGCACTCATTTGTTTTCTTATGCATTATATAGTAAGCTATATGCATATTTTAAATTAATATCATTTGTATATAATGTCATTAACTGACAGTTTGTGGAGACCCGTTTTCGAGGGAGGACCCGATTTGTCACGACACCGGGGTTAAAAATCACGTTCAACCTGCAGATTAAACAAACAAACAAACAAACAAGCAAACAAACAAACAAACTAACTAACCACGCCAACAGTGTAAAAGTAGGGCATTTCACTGCCATCTGCTGATACCGTTAATGTATTACAAGTTGACTAGTATTTTAGTATTTAATCAGCCACGTTTAATTCACACACGTTTATTTGGCAACACTGGTCTTGGCTGATAAATACTAAAATACTAGTCAACTTGTAACACATTGCCGGTATCAGCAGATGGCAGTGTTGATCAGGCTCATAAAGGTCAAGACCTGGAAAAGACCTTAGTACCTTATGTGTAGAAACTATAGTTAGAAAAGCCGGAAAATATACCTCATTAATACTTAGTTAGCTGTAATCATATGTTTTATGGATAATAATGAATTGCCTTTATTTCCAACAGCCTTGTGCTGCTAAATAGGCCTAATCAAAATAAGCGCATGTAGCTGATTCTTTGGCTCCTGACTGATGTGCTGTGATCTTTCTGCTGGAAGTGCAGGTGAGCCTGAGTTCATGACTGCTTCATTGTAGTTGCTCAGTTGTGTATAGACCCTCAAATGATGCTCGGGGTGATCAGTGATGTCTCTGTTAACTAAAGCATGACTGTGTTGGTATGCTGCTTTGCTTCTCAAGACATTCAGAGAGGGATCTCTCTTTCTCTCCCCCTTTATCTCTCTCTCACTCTGTTTCTGCTCACTTCCCGTCACTCTATAGCTTTGATGGGGTGCCATGTATCTCTCACACTGGAGGTCTTTTCATTGGAAGCACCTGTCCGGAGGAAGTTGGGAATGGCGGTTTGTTGTTACAGGCAGGGAATTCGCAGCAATGGCCAGATGAGGCAGACGTGTGTGTCTATTTGTGTGTGTGTGTGAAGGGAAAGAGATGTCTGCTAGGTGACAGATGAAGAAATAGAGGTGACAAGTAAAGGGTTTTAAGACTGCTAAAGAGCTCCAGTCAGTTTGGACACAGTTTTGTGTGTTGGCAGTTTTGACTGATTTTAACCAGACCATGAAAATACACACACACACACACACACTATCTAAATGGGGACATTCAAACTGTGGTCCAGGGACCCCTACGGGGCCCACGAGGGAGTGCTACAGTTTGTGGAAAAGTTTGGAGAAAAAAAAAAACATTTTGCATTGTTAAAAAAATGCAAAAATACACAAATAAATAATAAAAAGATTAACTATTGTACTAAATAAACTCTGCTGGTATTACTTACAAAATGTAGTTCGTCACTGATTCCAAAATACATGACAAAAATTGTAGTTACTAACATAATCCATTACATTGCATAGTTTAGGTAATATGATCTGACTACTTTTTGATTACTTTTAGATTACTTTTGACTTAATAAAAAAAAACATTTTTTTTAAAGAAACTTAAAAACTCATTTATCACATATGATTTGAATAGGATAATCTTGTACCATATTGATATAAAAATACAAAGAGAAAGAAAACATATTATCATCAACAACATGAAGTCCATTAAATACTACATTACCTCAGGGTTACAACTGGGTTTGTGGAGGAACTACAAGGGGTTTGTCAGTTTAATGAACAGCTGGTAATTAAATCATAAAAAAAATTGTAATAATTAAAATAAATTATATATTTTTTTAAATAATATAACTTTAAAATGATAAAAAATATAATTATATTTTATGCTCATTTATTAAGTTAATCTACAAAGAAAAATACATGAATAAATTTAATAAAATACATATTATATTCAAAATATTCAAATAAATAAATGGATTTAAATAAATAAACAGTACAGTACTATACAAGTATAAAAAACATAGTAACCCAATGTAGAAACTAAATATTTTCCAAACAGTATTTTTATATGCGGTAACACTTTTTTTTTTTTTTAAAAAGGTTTCATTTGTTAACTTGAGTTAGTTAACATGAACTAGCATTGGACAATACTTCTACAGCAGTTATGTTCATTTCAGCATTTGCTACTACACTTTTAAGGTCAAAAATGTTATTTGTTAATATTAGTTAAAGCACTGTGAATATGCATGCATATGAACATTTTCATTAACTAAAAAAGGTTAATAAATGCTGTAAAAAATAGTTCATTGTTAGTTCATGTTAGTTAATGCATTAACTAACGTTAACAAACAGAACCTTATTGTAAAGTGTTTTATTTATTTATTCTGATTTTACAAAAAAAAGGACGTCCCCAAAAAGAGGTTTTGATAGATTTATTTCACTTCCGGGTACAAATTTGTCCCCAAAATATGGCTAAGAATGTAAACACAAACATTTAAAAAGTGGTCTAACTTGTGTAGGGTGTGAATCTCTTATTATATTAATTGGTATGATATTATATTGATATTTGGGTCATTATATAGTAATATGATTCTTTATGTTTAGTGAGTCGTATTGGGATATTTACTTCAGTTGTTTCTTTTTTATCTGCATTGGACTTGTTAGAACTATATTTTTGGCTTGTTTTGAGATTTTGGTCAAATATAATAGGGAAATAACTAAATGGTGGCCAATGTCTTTTTCCAATGTGTAAGAAAATGTAATTAAAACTAAATGCGAAAAATTAAAAATTAAAAATATTTATTCCTATGAGAATATCAATACAGTTTTGTGAGAAAATACATTGCAATATGATAATATACATACCCCCCTCCCCATACCATTATTGTTTGTCTACACTCTTAAAGATAAAGGATCTTTATTGGCATTGGTGAACCTTTCATGAAGAACCTTTATCAGTGAAATCATTCATTGCACAAAAGATTCTTTATAGTGCAAAAAGTTTCTTAAGAATGAATCAAATGTTCGTACACTAAGCCAAATTGGGTTGAAAGGTTCTTTGGGGAACCCAAAATGGTTGTTTTGTAGCATCAGTGTGAAAACCTCCTTTTGGCACCTTTATTTTTAAGAAAGCTTAATAAAGGTGTTGACCCAGTTTTGTTTGTGAGCAAAAGGAGTCTAGGAAAGAAGAGGAATGCTACAGCACAAATTTAGTCTGTTTGAACACCTGTATGTGAGTGTGTGCTGGAGTGTGCAAGGCCGGATCTGGATGCAGAGACGACTCATCCTTCCTCCTGTAGCTACAAAGAGGCCGTTTAGGTGCTCGTGAGAGGATGGCATTGTGCGGGCCGTCCACCCCTGGCTGCCCGTTAGAAAGCTAAATGATTCTGCTCTCACTGCCAGTCCAGCTGGGCACTCATACAGACACACTCATATAAGCACACGACATCCTCCCGCCAAAATCACCATCGGATGCAGCCACATCTCCCTCCAGTGAAAGACAGACAGACTGACTGTGGTTCATGCACCTTGTGTTTAATCTTTCATAATGTAATATTGTCCAATTATTAATAATTTGTGCATATTTTTTTAACTTCTCATTGTGGTATAGTGGAATTATATAAGTGTTGCGATTGCAGATAGTGCTGCGTGTGCATTTCTTGCGCTTTAATCTCAAACGGTCAAATCCTGACCCAGTTGTAGCATCCTGGGGAAACAGCATGTTTAATCTATTAAGAAGCACAATGTGAGAGGAAGAGCTGCTTGTTCTCAGGGCAGTCAGAGATTCACCCCTCCTGGTCGTATCACACACGCACGTATTCACACATGCAGCCTGCACACATTATTAATGGAAGCTGATGTGTTTTTATATTGTGCACAAAATAAAATAAAATAAATTGTGCTGCATCATTATCAACCATAAATCTGTAATTGATCTGCATTGTTGCCACTTAATATTGTTAAATAATAATAAAGAAAAATTAAATATATTTTCAAGCAAATGCATTTTACAAATTAAGAACTACACATGCAGTTTAATATAAAGGTGCTTACAATTTTAGCAGTGAAATTGAAAAAAAAATTAAATAATCAAATGTTAAAATATTGCAAAACTGCTTTGAAAAACGCTAACAGTATTTTCTTTCATATATGAAAGAAAATACTGTTAACGTTTTTTAAAGCAGTATAGTTTTAAAATATGGTAATAAAATATGACAAGTTAAACTGTGTCAGAAAAAAATAATCTTAATTATGTCAGATAACCCTTAAGCAAAACATAGTCAGGTTAAAGTGTCTGAATAACTTTTGGTTAAATTTTTTATCAATTTTACTGGTATTTTTGAGTATAATATGTCACAGTTTATTTTGCTATCCCCACTTACATAAATGAACTATAGTGTCCTGCACCCACTAGTAAAAATATATAAAAAATATTAAAAATGTCTGAATAATTTTTGGTTTGACTATATATAAATATATATATATATATATAT
>RJVU01027559.1:5475198-5488192 GCA_003731715.1 Anabarilius grahami | reverse complement strand
AGCAATATTTCAATATTGGTGATTGTGGTGTATGGTTATTGTTCATGTAGCAAATGCTTTATACAAATGAAGAAATACATAAACAGTTTAATATAAAGGAGCTAACAATATAAATAAAACTTTAAAATACAAAACTGCAGTGAAAAACATTAACAGCATTTTCATTCATCTTTATATCACTTTTTGGATAACAGTTTTATTGCAGTGTATAGCTGTTTTGTTGATTACTGAAAAATTTAACGTTTTATTGAAAGAAATTTAACTTAAGCTACANAAAAAAAAAAAAAAAAAAAAAAAACTAATATGTTAATGATAAATAAAAGAACACACACACAAAAAAGAAAACAAGAATACAATATTTCAATATTACAAAAATTCTGTCTCAATTTATGTCACTCCAAACCCATATGATGTTTTGTTTCTGTGCAACACAAAAGGATTTTAAGAATATTATCTATATTATCTTTTATTAGCCAAACATACAGGCACATACAATGTTGCCTGGAAAACTACACTGAACTTGAATGAAAGTCAGTGCAAACAAGTTTAGTTAGCTTTTGTCTGCACTTGAATGGAGGGGCCACTTCAGTCTTTGTCTGATCTGAATTCACACATGGACAGGTTTGGTCCTCTCTGGGTGTGGTCACTGGGAGTTGTAAAGAATATACAATTCAACAACATGCTTTTCCTTTGGTTTTGACATTGTGTAACAGGATCATCCACATCAGCTGTGTGTATTGCTTGTCTCCTTCATTATTATGGATATCACTCATCCAAATCACTGTTTCTTCAATATTGCAAGATTTGTCTTAATAGCTGCATTCGGCACTCAGAATGCAATATTGCAGAAAGGAAAAGTAGTCTCACTCAGAGAAACATCCTAAAGCAGGTTTGACCCCTTAGACTTGCCATACAAGCTTAGATAGTAAACAGCATCTGCAGCTGGAGCCAAATATGTATTCATGAATGAAAGATCACAGACACCTGTGTAAAGAGAGAGTGCGTGTGTGTTTCTGGATTGAATGTAACTTCTTATGACGTCTGTTTAAAATAAGTTTGATAAACATTCCGTGTCACACAATACTTCAAGCTCACACGCAATATACTGTACATTCCTCTCTGAATCAAATTTTCCAGGACATTTAGGGGATGTTTACAAGACACCATTTTCAACTAAAAACAAAGAACGTTTTGTGTGTTTTGACCATTCATTTACACGAAAACTGCGTTTTGGGTGGATGAAAACAAACTTTTGAAAACATTTCAAAGGCAAGTTTTTGAAAACGATGTGTAAACTACAAAAACAGAATTTGTGAAAACGGTGACGTCATGCGCATACGTATTACGCGTTCATTCTATAGGCGTGTAGTGTTTCTTTACAAACTGACATCGCCATCTACTGGTCTGGATGCATAAAACACCATTTTTAATCGTTTAGTCGTGGATCCGTGTGAACGGGGAATGTTTTGACAATGTTGTTGTCACGCAAAGAAAAACTTTTCAGCTTTTAGTACGCCGTTGTCATTTTAATGTCCCCTTAGGCATAAACACCATGAAACAGCTGGAAAATTATAAAAATTCAGCCTTAAATCTTCACAAAAGGCTTTTGTAGATTATTTCTAACAACTTAACACAAACAACACAAAACCCCTCTGGCTGACTAGTCATGCTGTACATGTGCCAGTAGAATGATTCAGAATTTGTATTCTTTTGTTGTAAATGTCACAGAGTTTCTTATCTGGTCTCTTGTCAAACTTATTTAAAATAATCTGTTCTGATAATAATAATGTGCTTCAGTGAATCATTGGGTTGCATTAACATTTTCATCTTACTTTAAGGATTTGAAATATAAAGCCAAACTCATTGCCAGTGACTTTCATAGTAGTAGATGGGTGCTATAAAACAACCACATATAACCTCTCTGTGGTAAAATTGTGTTTATCCTTAGGCTAATACTTTCTTTTTCTCCCAGAGCTCATTACAGCTTAAACAGAGGAGTAGAAATCACATTAAACATCAAAAGAGCCCAAACCACAGGGTTGAACAAAGAGGGAAAGAGAGGAGATGAGAGAAAAGTGGGTAAAAAGTTTCATGGGAGTTTCAAGGTATGGAGATTACGATTAAATGAACAAGTTGGTTTCAGAATGGAAAGAAGGTACAACTCTACCCATAAATGAGAGAAAACATCATGACAGGGAGGCTAAAAGGATGATTTCTTTTGATTGTACATAAATGATGAATCAAAAAAGACTAAAATAAGACCCATCTGGCTTAGTTTAGACGCTTGATCTGATGCCAAACATCATATGTGATTTATCTGGGAGAAACCACGATACAAAATGTAGGAATTCCCAGAGTAGGCATCACTCTCATCTGTCATACGGACAGTTGTGTAACACTCACACGCAAGGCAAATCCAGGGGCTAATGTGTTACACATTCTAAGAGAGCTCTGTGCTCCATCTCACAGTAACGGGAGACCCTACAACTCATTGAGTATGTTCTCCTGTGTGAGTGTGTGTCTATCAGGGAAGCTCTGCTCAAAGATGGCCTCTGTGTTTTGATAGATGAGTGGCTCCATTGTCAAGCTAGGCCAGACACATTGTGTTATTGACTTGACACTTACTGTGTCGGTCGTTCTGTGTGTGAATGTGTGCGGGTGCGTGATGAGAGCAGCTGATGTCTGTCCTTAAGAGTAAAAGAGAACTCTGTTTGATAGCAGGATTAGGCCTGACAATAAAAACAGCTAAATCAGAGAAAATTATTAGTGTTTAATGAGAATTTAAAAGTAATTGGAAATAAAGTCATAATTGTGGGATAAAAAGTCCCAATTGCGCAATATAACCTCATATTGGGAGACAAATGCAGTGGATTTATCAACACACACATATATATTTGAGACGGATTGTCATCCAATCATGAAAACCACTTCAGGAGAATAGCTACATTTGAGATGCTTTTGGTGTGTACCCGGGTTTGTTTGACATCAGACTTTGGTTAGTTTCCACTCACACCCCAAATGTTCTTATCTAGTTACCAGAGCTGGGTAGATTACTTATGAATTGTAATCAGTTACTTCTCACAAATTACGTGACAATATTTGCAATCAGTAAATCTCTTAGATTACACATTTTTGGTAATGTAATCTGACTACTTTTGGATTACATTTAGATTACTTTTGTGCTAACACTTCTTTGATGTCACATATATTGTAGGATAATCTTGTACTATTTTGACAGATACAAAGAAAAAAAATATAGTCCAAAAAAATATATTCTATTTGTAACGAATACGGTTTCCGCGGCTCTTCATCTACGATTCTGCTCTGCCCCTGTTTGTACTGTATTATCTACTTTTAATAAACACGCTGCACATGGATCCTCACGCTGTTGACCCATCATTACACTATTCACCAACAAGAGCCTCAACAGATTATTTTTAAAATGCAATGTATGGACAGTTAATACTTCAAAACACTAACACTAATGTACCTGTTAGTGTTTGCTGATAGTAACGCTGTATAAAACAAAATCACATCTTATGATTTTAAAACATATTTACTTAAAATTAAGTAAATTTAGAAAACAGCAACATTACAAAAACAAAATATTCTTGTTGCTGATTTCTGTGCACGATTCCACACCCCTCCCCCTCACCGCCAGAAAAACTCAAAGAATCACGAACGTATATAAGCGGCAGGTTTATTATGAGAAAAATATAAACGTTAAAAAAATGAAAAATTAGGAGAATTAATGAATTGTGAACAACTTACTGCCATTGTGTAAATAATATGTAATTATGTAATCCATAAAAAACAAGTACTTGATTTTTGGAATCTGATTACATAATCCAATCTGTTACTACCCAGCTCTGCTAGTTACTATGTTTTTAAAAATAAAACAGCTTTAAAATTTCAAAACTTCATAATATGCGTTTTCGATATGGGTGTGTGCAGTTTACCTTGTAGTGCAAAATGTTCAAGTATTGTCAACTTATGTTTACCACAGACCTTATTTTACTCATAAATTAAAACCCCCCCTTATAAAACCCCATAGGAAAATCTTGAGGGAAGCCACTCTCTATTGAGAGTGCTGACCTTATGTCATCATGCAAATGTCTGGTTACGTGAGTCATTCCAAACACAACGTGCAGAAACATTTGCCTCCTTGCTAGGAGACATATGGCAAATAAAAACAAATATATGTTCAAAAATAGGCTCAAAATATCAAACTTCTTTGATGTGCTTTGACTTGAAATAATCACAGTTTGAGTCTGTCCCATCATACACTATATGATTTTCTGAAATTTGTCATCTCCGACTGACCAAAATTTGCAGACTGGCTTTGACTTTTAGCAACCAGTGTCGACTCCTCCAGACAGTAAATCAGAGCAAATCTCTGAGCAAAAGTCACATAGTGTATTACAGCCGTGAAGGGTTAGTTCACCCAAAAATGACATTAAGTACATCTTAATTTGTGTTTTGAAGATGAACGAAGGTCTTACAGGTTTGGAATGACATGAGGATGAGTAATTAATTGACAGAAATTTTATTTTTGGGTGACCTAACCCTTTAAGTCACACTGTGACATTGAAAGTCACAACTGGGAAATATGAAGTCATGAGAAATAAAGTCATGATTACGAGAAATAAAGCTGCAGTTTTTTTTCCTGATTGGGCAAAAAAATGGTTTTCATAACTTGTTGCAACACAAAGGAAACATTTTAATATAAAACATAATGACACACTTAAATTGCAGTACTTCATCCAATTAACATCATTTTGTCAGGAATGAGAGTACGGTCAGATAAAGTGCACCCAAGCCTCCTGAGAGCTGTCCATCACAGTGCATTTAGACAGTTGTTCAATGTAAGTTTGAAGGCATGACATGGGATGCCCAAGTGACGGCAAAATCCAGTGAGGAAACACACCTGTCGAGGACTGGGGGATGTGAGCGAGTTTGAGTAGTGATGACAGAGGGTATGCACTTCTGCTCTTTATTATGAAGCTTAGCAGCTGGAACACATACATGCATGTATATCATAATCTAACTCTGAGACAAGGTTAATGGTTTATAACAGCCCTGAATACACACTCCAACACTGTAGCCCAGCACCTGCTGCTGTTTTCACACGGAGGCATTTGAGTATGAATGTATTTCTGTATTTGCATATCTGACCAAACACACAGTCACAATAAAATCATTAAAATGCCCAGCATGATGACATGATTTATCAATGATTTTTCTCAGGTCCATGTGCTCATATAGCCTATTTTATTAGGAAAAAAAGACAATTCACTGTTTGTTTTTTCTTGCAGTCTCTAATCGATGGGCACAAGCATTCTTCCCCCCTGGACCTAATTAACGAAATAAACGTGCAGCTGGGTTGCTGAAGGGATGCCGGAAGACTTGTCGAAAGAGTGAAGAAAAGTGTGTTGTGATTGGCAGGATGAAATAAGCATGGTCCTTTTCATTTGAAACTCCTTTTTGAAAGCTTGGTTTGTTATGTTTGGCACAAAAGCCCTGAAACATGAGATTCCCATTAGATTCTGAATGAAACTGAGAACCCCAAACATATAATCATTTAACTAATGTTTTTTATTATATCTATCTATCTATCGATCTATATATATATAGATAGATAGATATATATATATTTATATATATACTTGATGCTCTTTTTCTAGAATTTTTTATGTATTTCACTTCTGCTTAAGCTTGTGTAAAACTCTTGCTTACATGGAATTGAGTAATGCAATTTTTTTTTGTTCTTATGATGAACTGCTTGCGATGTTCCTCATTTCTAAATCACTGTTGATTGCAAATGCATTTACTTTATGCTATTGCAATTACAGTAAACTGTCACAGGAAAGAATATATGTGAAATAGCTGCTTAACATTTAGTGTGTTGTGGACAAATGCATTGGGCTTTTAAAGTTTGTTATGATTTTTTGAGATGACATCATTGGTCTGGTTTATCCAGCTAATGAGATTACCTCATCATATCTCTCTTCCAGACAGTGCGTATATCAGACAGTCTGCCAAAAACAATCTGGCGATATTTATCATGGGACTCTGCATGTTACGAGGGGCTTCGACAAGTGCTCAAGGTCTTTTTTCATTCACTTTTTTCTCTGCTCTCTTTGATTTGAAAGTGTCTGGATCCTATTGGTCATGTCAGTTCTGTTGTTATTGGTTGATGTCCCTCTATGTGAGTGTGTGTAGCGTCCCTTTCCCCCTTCTTTAACGGTCATCTTTTCAAAAAAATTATTTTAACTTGCCCCATAATAGCTACACATAGTTTCAAACAGATATGTATCCATCCTGTTTCATTCTTTAGAAATCATAGGGGCCTCACAATGTCACTGTTAATTAGTCACCATCATTAGACCACATGTTGTGTGTGTGTTCCAGGCCTGTAAGACTGGTCTTTAATGGACGGACCACCCCACCCGTTATGTTGGTTTCTCTAATTTTATTTCAAAACAGATATTTGAGAGTTTTTTTTTTCTTTTTTTTTCAGTATTTGAAACTCTCTGTATGTTCACAACCAAACATAAGAAAAGTTTCAGTCTATCTCCAAAGGAACTTTAAGACTTTTATGCATCTTTGCTGTTGTTTTGATGCATGCAAACACACAAGCATACATTTACATAGTCGTGTGAAAAATTACACTTTAGCATACTTTTAAAAAGCATATTATTAGAGAAATATACTGTATATATTCAGTGTGATCCAAATGTAATGTTAACTTAACTGCATGCTATTCCCAATCAAAATAAAATGTACTGGAGTTTTAATTCATATTAAATGCAATTAGTTGATCTTCGGAGTGCTTTTTTGACACACTTAAGAAGAAATTAAGTACTTTTTTATATGTAATTTCATAATTACTACTATTTAAAATACAGTAAAGTTTACTGCCAAATGTACTGACAGCTTATGAGCTTTGAACCTTGAGCTTTTATGCTAAAATAAAACATACTTTAATGTCATTTAACTTGTGTGTCATGAATGTATTTGTACTTACACATTTGTAATGATGAAGTAAATTTAGCAAAATTAATGTAAAGTTACAATTACATTATAATCAAGTACTTTACATGTTTTATATGTTGTCAATGCATCACTTTAAATCACAACAATATATTAAAACACTGATTTAAAATGTACTTTGAAATAAAACGTTTAATTTGACATTATTGCAAAGTGAACTTAAGTGTTTTAAGAAACATAGTGTACTCTCTTTAAAGGAATATTTCACCCAAAAATGAAAATTTTGTCATAACTTACTCACCCTCAAGTGGTTCCATCTGAATGAGTTTCTTTATTCTGTTGAACACAAAAGAAGATATTGGAAGAATGTTGGTAACTAGACAGTTGATGGCACCTACTGACTTCCATAGTAGGAAAAAAATACTATGGAAGTCAATGGGTGCCGTCAACTGTCTGGTTACCAACATTCTTAAAAATATTTTCTTTTGTGTTCAACATGAGGGTGAGTAAATGATTACAAAATTTGGGTGAACTATCCCTTTAAGTACACTTAGGTGGCTTTTTATTTCATTAATATTATATTGTCTGCTAGTTATTTATTTTTCTTTTTTTCTTTCAAGATTTGAAGTTCACTACAAGTACACATTCAATACAATTAAGTGGTA
The DNA here is from genome assembly GCA_003731715.1 of Anabarilius grahami. Classification (NCBI taxonomy): domain Eukaryota; kingdom Metazoa; phylum Chordata; class Actinopteri; order Cypriniformes; family Xenocyprididae; genus Anabarilius; species Anabarilius grahami. Next base: position 5,480,534 of record RJVU01027559.1, on the reverse strand, counting down.
GGACAAGCAGTTTGGAAAAAGTCCTTTTGAATTGTATTGCGCACACCAATACATACCCATAATCATGTTTAATGACGCTAAGACGGTATTGTATTTAAGGAACATATTTAATACAGTAGCAGTAGTTAGTTACAGAAGTTTCAAAAATATAACATAATTTCATGTATATATATCCATTTACACCCCGCAAATTTGTTCCCTTCCTCCGCACTTGCCTTCCTTTTTTTCCCAGAGACATTTGTCACCAGCCATCTGTCTGTCTGACCCCCCCCAACCCCTCCCAAACCCTGACTATCTGTCTGCGCTTTAAACTATCTAATCAAGCAGCATCACCTTTGCACTGTAACACACTCACACACACTGACCCGCTCATCAAAAAAACACACACATTCACATCAGGGAGTTTAACAAAAAATTATATTTTTTATATCTCTTAACAAGTGCTACAGATACTGAACACATTTCTGAACATTGCAAATTAACAGAAAGGAAAATAGTATGAAAATACTGTACAATTTGCATCTCTACACCAGTGTATACAGGCTTCATCACAATCACACACTCTTACAACCACACAAGCAAGTTCATCCTCAGTGCAGCATCACTGTGGTCAGAATACAGTTTGAATGTTTTCGACAAAACTGGCCTCCTGTTTGCTTGGATATTTCTGTGTTTGCGTTTTTGAGTGTGTCAAAGCTGACGAAGGTGTCAGCGAACAAAAATTCACACATGCATTCACACAAAGTCACATCATTCCAGCAACTCATCCACGAATACAGTAGAGTACACAAAACTATGAGTGTTATTTACAAACATAAAGCAATATGTTCTCCAAAGTCCATCAGTTCAACACCAGTCAGAACGGACCAGCCGTCAGTAGATTTCCACTTTTTTAACCCCTTCAACCCAGTGTTTTCTCATCAACTTCATGTTTTCTGTTCTTCTCATTGAATTCCCTCACACTTTGGTGGCCAGCGACTGCACCTCCGACTTTTGAGTCTGGGCGCTGAGGGTCGAGGACATGGAGCTCATGTGCCCATGCATGGCCTTCTTCAGATTCAGCAGACACAGGCACTGCGAGCGGAACCGCAGGTCAAAGAACGCATAGAGGAACGGGTTGAGGCAGCTGTTGACATATGCCAGGCACGTGGCGTACGGATGAGCCAGAAGCAGGAAGTGTAGGAAGCCACATGAGGTGGGCGCCAGGTCCAGGTAGGACAGCGCATCCATGCTTTTCAGCACATGGAAAGGTGTCCAACAGAATGCGAAGACCACCACCAGGGTGGTGATGATCTTGAGGAGACGCCGCTTCTTCTGGTCTTCCTTGCGCAGGTGGCTGAAATGGCGGGTGACCGTGCAGCCGATGAAGCAGTAGCAGACGGTCATGGCCAAGAAAGGCAGAAGAAATCCGAGAGCGGAGGAGGAAAGGCTCAGACCAGCAATCCAAAGGGATTCATGATCCTGATTGTGAGCGACCAGGCTGAAGTCCATGGCACAGGTGGTGCGGTTGTTCCCGGCGTCGTCCACCGTAGTGCGGAACAGGAGAGTGGGCACGGCCAGCAGGCATGAGAGGAACCAGATAGCACCCAGCGATGCCAGCATGGTGGCACGGGATCTTAGCCGGCCGCTGGACAGAGAATGGACGATGGCAAGGTAGCGGTCAAAACTCAGACAGGTCAGACAGAAGACACTTGCGTACATGTTGACAAGTACCACGTAACTGCTGATCTTGCAGAGAGCCACGCCAAACGGCCAGTGGTAACCCAGCGCGGTGTACACAGCCCACAGCGGCAACGTGATGACGAACGTCAGGTCCGCGAGCGCCAGGTTACCGATGTAAACGTCTGCCGCGCGCCGTTTGGATTTCGCGCGCCAGACAGTGAAGATAACCACGCCGTTCCCGGAGAGACCGAGGATAAAAATGAGCATGTACAGCACGGGGATGAGAGAATAAGACGGCTCCCACTCCGAGTAGTCGCACACAGTCTCATTATAGTCATAATAGTCGTAAGTGTCGACGTAGTCCGGCGTTGGCTCCATTTGGCGAGGGGGCTTTAGCTTTGAGTCCTTCAGGTTTTTTTGGCAGTTGTATCCGAATCTCTGATCTTAATTTGATAGAGTTCAGTGGGAATGTTTGGATTCTTCTGTCTGAAACAAGAGTCTGTGGTAAGTTTCCCTCACTGGAAGCTGAAGCGCGTCTGTGAGGGAGAGAAGCGCCCTGTCTTTTTAAACTCCAGACTTCTCACCCCTCCCTCTGAACCCATATATCAGACCCCTTATCTCCACTAAACCTCAGCCCCCATACACACACACTCACACACACTCCCACCCACCACGGCACACCAACCCCCCCGGGCCACGCAGTCGGCAGGAGCGAGTGTGTCAACAAAGTGAGCTTAACTCCTGTTTTTCTTCTTAATGAAAAAGTAATGGCTTGCTCGTCTTTCAAGTTAGATTTAGCTTAAATTGTCTGACAAAAATATTTTTGCGTCACGTCTCATTTACGGCACATTTTAAATAAAAAAGAGAAACAGCGTATAGTCACAGTCGCAGAATTTCAATGGATGTTATTAACTTTTCCACACAATAAACATTTGTTCATTCATGTCATGCAGACTTGAACATCCTGGCCGAATAAATAAATGAATAAATTCATTTAGGCTATTTTTGGTAGCCTATTTTTCCGTCAACCCATTATGAGCTTTAGTTAAATTGTTACCTCAACGTTTTATGTAAAACTTACAGTGAGGCGTTCAGTTTTTCCGACACTTTATGTGAAGAATGAGAGAGGACTCTTTTATTCAAGTGTGACAGAATTATTTGACAAGTTAAATGGATTATTGTGACACGTTTAATGGATGGAAACGATGCTATAATAATGAAAAAATTGTTACAGTAAAACAGCATGTTTTGAGAAAAGACTCCATTTGGAGAAATTGCCTGCATAATTAAACGACATTGGCAGTAGGTAGGCTATTCAATTTACACAGCAAGTCTAAATAATTACTCCTTACAAATATGTATATGGCACTAAAGTAAAACTTAACTAAACATGGCAAGCCTAAACAGGTTTCAGACAGGTTCCCAGTGAAACCAGCGCCTGGGACCAAATGATAATGCAAAAAAGGCATTGCTCTGTGATTTCCTCTCACTCAAACATTACATGAAGGTGACATGCAGTCACTTCAAACACTCTACTTCCACTATACAACACATCACTGCAGCCTCTTTAACAGAAAGAAGAGATTTACCTGCAGACACATTATTCAAACTCTTAAAAAGAAAGACTCGTTACATTATAAATATTACATTTAACAATATTAGCCTACATCATATAACTTGCTATTTATTTACGTTGTGAACTTCTGATCTATACTGATATTTATTCGTAAAAGCTCAAATCCAATTCATTTCAGCGATTCTAATAAAAAAATAAATTGTTCGCTATATATTATAAAGCGCTCTGAGTGTCTTTGGTGATTAGATTAGCCTACATGTCAGAAAAAGGATTTGGATATGTGTGAATTTAATTCGCACTTTCTTGCATTTATTTGCATGATAATAGCAGACACAAACTCGCAAAATAAACAAAAACAAAAGGAAACGACGCATTTGACATTAACGAGTTTCTTAAGGACGCGCTGTTCACGCGTTACACCCAATTTGCAGCACCTGAAAAAGGGCAGTTAAAGCGAAATAGCTTAGGCTGAATAGAGAGCAATTCACATTCAAAACAAACAGGAAAACTATAGGCTACACCTAACTTATTTTTCCTTATACACATGTTCTACAGATGATTATCCTTCAAGAAGTTCCCATGAGGCTCCTGTCAAATCGGTCGTTTCATATATCTCCACCACTATTTATCTTGTTTCACACAAGATGCTCCTTAAATTAATGTGCAATCACATTTAGCAGGATCAGTGTGTAATCCATCAATCAAAACCTATCAGAGTGTCACTGATGAGATCATCTGCAGATCTTCTCAACCACTTAATGAGCTGTCAGTATCTTCTACTCAAGTGCTACAGGATTGTAACCATTTTTTTAAGGAATACAATTTATTAAAGCTTGTATAACACTTCACTGATAGTGTGAAGTAAATATGTGACTAACACTGAGAACTAATGTAACGACATGCATCTCTGACAAATTTGTTTAAATGCATCAGATTAGATATAAAATGTGTGAATAGTGGTACTTATGGCAAAGCATACATTTGAATAAAAGGATGTTCACCATTTATTCTGAGGATACTGTCTGCACATGTCCACTCGTGCCATCAGTTTTTGACATCAGAACATTCTCAGCACACTGAATCTGTGGTATGATCTTTATTTTTTCAGTTTGTAAACATCTTAAGATTTAGATTCAGAACTCTCTTTGAATGACATTCTCACCACACATTTTAAGGTGGTTATTTGAAAACAAATAACAAATGATGCATATCAAACAGATTGATCCAATACTTTACATATCACTTGTAAAAAAAAAGGTTCTTAGTTTAGTTTGTTAAAATGTTCTTCACACTAAGAAAAAAAATGGTTCTTTTAAGAACTGTTCACTGAAAGGTTCTTTGGGGAACCCAAAATGGCTCTTCTATGGCAAAACCCCCCTTTAAAAGCCTTTATTTTTTAAAGTATATAATGAAAATGCTCTTCATAGGTTAGTAGATCAGATCCCTCATGGGTCTTTATCCCTCAAAACACCTGTTAAATGATTAATTCACTGCCTTATACTTTGAAATTACTTTAAAGGCAAGCAATAAGCGAGGTCATGATTCATATTTTGGCTTTATTACTCATGCCTTTCATATTTGTTGAAATATTACTTGTAGCCATAAATTATTGTATAATTTCGAAGTTTGCATAAAGTCAGTGAGGAGCTCCTGCTGTGCAAAAAGGCGACTGGGTTGCCGTGCCCCCATAATCCTTTGCCCTGCCCCAGTCTGCCCCTCACCCCTTCCTCTGCATGTTGTTTTTGTTGGACCTCAGTGCTTCATATCGGGAGAAACTAAAACACCCCACACACCCACAGCAGACAGCCTGGCAAAAACAACAGACAGTTTCCTGCTTAAATCAAGCTGGCAGGCCCTCAGACGAGACTGCGCCCTCTAGTGGATTTCTATATAGACAATGATTTTTATACTGTACAAACTGTATATTCTGTCCCTCTACACTAACCCTACCCCTGAACCTACCCATCACAGAAAACATTTACAAGGTATAAGCTGTTTTCCTTGTGGGAACCAAAAAATTTACCCATAAGGTCAAAATTTACTGGTATTACTATCTTTGTGGGGATATTTGGTCCCCATAATGTATAAATAATACCAG
>RJVU01027559.1:5429156-5467072 GCA_003731715.1 Anabarilius grahami | reverse complement strand
CACACACACACACACACACACACACACACACACACGCACACACACACACACACACACAAAACAGTTAACAGTTTTACTTAAGTACATTTAAGTAAAAAGTCCTTATCTTTTGTCACTATCTTAATATAAGGTCATTATCACAATATTTGTTATACTCTTTTATATATTATATCTGTAATCAGTACACTCAAAAAAAAAAAAAGATTCTAGCTGTTTGCTCAGTTTATTTAAATAAAATAAGCTGAAACAACACAAATCTTAGTTTTTTTTTTTTTAATTGTCATTCGCACTCAATTTAATTACGTTAAATTAAATTACATTTGTAAAATGTTAAGTTAACTTAAATCTTTTGTGTTGGGACTACATGAATCATTTCTTTTTTTTTTTTTTTTTTAAATCTGTTTATTGAACTTTTACAATAATAACAATGCAAGTACAGAAGAATTATGAAAAAATATTTTACCATCCCACCCCCCTACATGAATCATTTCTGTTGCACTGAATGAAACTGGGCAGTGGATTTCCAGTTCCCAGCATGCTTTGCATAGGGATAGATTAGGAGAGTAAATGTTGAAATTAAGTGCTTTTTAATGTATTTTTTTAGTAAAGGGAAAGGCTTGTTAGTGTTTAATGTTCAGATATGCTGGACATTTAAAAGAGTTTCTATGTTTACATTTTTGAGGTTACCACTGTGCTGAAGAGTAGAGCTTGTTGTTAGGTTGTGGGTGACGACATTAAACTATCATGCATATCGCATTATTTATTGAGCCATAGCTTTGCTGGCATCAATGCATAGGTAACTTCTTGTTCATTATATTCAAATGCAATTACTATAAAAAAGTTTTGTGAACATGGTCCAGACTAGCTATTTATTGTAACTTGAAGTAAGACTAGTTGATTACAGCAGTGTTGCCAAATGCTTTCAAAAGTAGCTAAAACTGGAAGCTAAATGTCACTAGATAACATAAAGGAAAATTCATTGATCTATATAAATATGAATAGAGATCAGTGGGCAAAATAAGAATCTAGATAAGGTTTGTCCAAGAACTTGCTAGATTTGTCCCTAAACTTTTGAAAAAAGTCTCAAAAGGGGCGGGGACAGGCACGTGCAGACATAGACATAAAAGGGGGCTTGAGCCCCTGCCTTTTGTCTTACTCGAGAGAAAGTGCCCTTTTTTCTGGGGTGCTTTTTTAAAAATAAATAAATGAACATATATTCCTGTTTGCGCACAGCTTCACTGTCAAACAAATATATTTTCTGAATAAAAAAATACTATATATCAGGTCGGCTTTGTCGAGTTCAGCTGCCCTCCATCCGCGACACGCCATTCATTCCCACACGCATGCACGTGCGGCACGCCCCACCTCGTGTTTGCTGCTGGCTGAAAACTTGTGACGACTATGCCCGGGAAAATGTCTGTCTGGCGATGAGAAGCGAAAAAGAAAAAAGCCCTCGACGGATACATCCTGTGCATTCCTTTCTGGTAGCCTATGTATCCTCACATTTTTTGGCTATTTAAGGGTGAGATTATTTATACGTTTAACGCCGCGTTAATAGTTTGACCACCATCAACACATCTGCCTGATTTGATACTAATGCAATTTATGTCATATTATAATTTAAATTATTTTAATGTGCTATACATCGCGTTTTGAACTATGGTAAAGATATCTGTAGGGCTGCCAATACATGATCCGCTTTATTAGACAGTTTTCTAAGGATGCAAGATTTATTAAAACTATTTAAAAATCATAATACAGCATTACATAATGCTATTCTTAAATCGACGCTTACACAGTGTTACAACAGAGACACCGGAGGCAGAGATAAAAAGCAGTTGAGGTTGTTTATTGTGACATACAGCAGAGTAACAGGTGGATGGAAGAAGTACGGGATGATCTTGAGGTAGAAATGAGGTAATACTGTCCTTAATGTTGCTTTGCAGATGATGTCGGTTGGAGAAGCTGGAGACAGATGACTGGAACACTCACACACAGACAGGATGGAACACAAGGAGGAATGGAGACGATGGAGACGATGGAGATAGGTAAGTATAGCGTATAGAGTCCTTGAGGTAAGCATACAAATGGTTGTAGTACCAACGAGACCGGACAGTGAATGTGTGTGAGTGTGGGGCTTAAATGCTGGTGGTGATTGCGGTGATGATGTGCAGGTGGCGATGATTAGTATGCCGGTGATTGGGTGCGTGGGTATTGCAGTGGGGTGGAACCTGACGTGTCTGTGACACACAGGAGAATACATCAATAAAAGTTTAAACCCTCGCTCTGTCTTTGCATGTTTGATGTCCACATATTTTTTTATGATAGCATTTCTAAAAAAAAAAAAAAAAAAGAAAAGAAAAAAAAAGTTGGCCGAAAATTATTATTTAACTAATAATATATTTTTAATTATGGTGGTTGGCTTTGATCGTGGATTTAATCGTGCTGTGCTGTGCTGTGTAACAACAAAAATCAGCAGGCTTTTGGCACCCTCTGCAGACATTTGTTATAATATATAATGTATTTATAACATTTCAGGGGAAAAAACTCTTGATGTGTTTAAATATGCAGATTAGCTTGTTTTGGTTAATTTAGAAGAAATCTACAGATGCAAACAGACAGAGGGTAGTAGGCTTAAAACAAACACCATCTAAATGTGTAGGGTTAGGGTTAAGTTTTCTTTCCATTAGAGTAAAAGACATGGAAGCAAAAATGGACCAAAATCTTAAAATTGTCCACTACATGAAAGAAGTATTCCAATAACACCAAAAGAATTAAAACGATTTATTGATTTGTGCAAAATAAACAAATTATTAGTGAAACTATGTCCCTCTCCTTGGTGCAGTGATTTATTCTAAATATATAGCTACTTGAAAATAGTAGCGTAGAAAACATGCACATTGTGGCATAGTTTCCTGTGCTGTTGTCTGCTCTTGTGATAAACCTAATGAATACTAAAGAAGACAACGGTCTCTGTGTGAACTGATTATTCTGTAGAAATCTGTGGAGTATGAAACAATTGCGTGAGTGTGACTGTGAGGGAATTAAAATAAATTGGTAAGGAAGTCAGAGTTATCTCAATATATTTAAGGGTTTATTATTTTTAAAATAAATAATTATGAGAAGTGCCCTTTTTTCCACTTGAGCCCCTGCCCCCCAAAATGTCTGTGCACGTCCCTGGGCGGGGAAGTCACTAAATCTAGTGACAAAATCCCTAAATTGGCAACACTGGATTACAGTGCTGCTCTTCTTCATATGCAGATTAAGCCATCTGCGTACGGTCTATGGCCTCGCCCCCCATCAGACAATCATGGAACTCTCATGTGCACAACAGTTACCCACAACCTAAGCACAAGCTTCACTCTTCACCACAATGGTAACTTGATGAATTTAAGTTCATCCAACAACACTACAATAAATCAGTCCAAACTAATAATTTTTGCTCGAAGAATATAATTCAATTTCATGGAAACTTTTGACTTAATTTAATTAAGGTCACTCAACAAATTCTTTTTTGAGAACCTAAATTGATTAAGTTTGTTCAACAAACTATTATTTGTTTAAATGGACTTGTTGTAGTCTTGTTGTATGAACCTAACTTAATTGTGTGGAAAAGTTTTCCTTAATTCAATTACGTTTAATGAACAGTTTTTCTTTTTAAAAGTATGCTATACTGAAGCTTTAACTATCACCCTCTAACTCATCATTTTCATGTGAAACTTCATTGCATATGTGGTCTCTCAAAACATATTTCATCATATTTCAAGTAATTTCATATTGACCTGATAGTTATGTTAAGTACAATTTCCAAATGATTAAAATGGCCTTGGGGTCAAACAGGCCATGAGAGTTAAAGGGCTTGAGAACCAAAAGACAAGCTATTGTTGCTGTTTTCACTCTTCAGTGGTTGCTATGCAACACATCTCTGAATTAACAGGAAGTGCCTTCTTTAATCATTATTTGTATAACTAGCATTTATGTGGAGCCCTTGGGCTGTGGATCAGGAAGGTGGTGATGGTGTAAAGGAGGGAGAGAGGGAGGAAACAGGCGCGAAAACATGAGAAGGAAAAACAACGAGAGGAGGAAAAACAGAGGTAGAAGATAAAGGTGATGAGAGGCAGGAATGGATAATGAGCAGGATTAGAGGAGAACGAAACACATAAATACTCAATCGTGCGTGCGCACACACACACACACCTACACACACATGCACAATGTGCATTCACACCATTGCACATTTAAAACATGAGGATAAAGCTTACCGCCTATCTAGTTACCTCTTTCCTGGGGGCCTTAGAGGAATTTGGACACATCTGGACCTAAATCCTGCAGAAAACAAAAGCTTCTCCACAGCTTTACCTAAGACACACACACACACACATACACACCCCCACACACAAACACACACACACACACTAGAAAGATTGTGTGAAAAGAAGACAGAGCACAGTGCAAGAGTAAACAGAGAACTAATTCAGACCAGTTTTCAAAAGCAAAAGAGCTGGTCATCATGTTAAGTTAGAGTAATTGCTTGTTATAATGGTTATAATGTTCAGTGTCATAAACTAAATCACAAATGTGTCACTCTCAGGAAATGGTTACACAATTTGAGGAAAATTATGTATTTTTTTAAAATAATTTCATTTAAATAATTTATTGCTAAACTTTCAAGAAATCATATTTCTCCATTACCTACACTCTACAGAACTTCAACCCTGTCACAGTAAGTTTGGAAGTCATATGCTTGTAATTTTGCGTGCCTAATAAATCACCCATGACAGTTTTGTCCCAAAATTTTTGGTTGTGTCAAACCCAGTACATTCAGTATGTATTAACGCTGCAGGTCAAAAGGTCTAAAATGGCTAACAATGAACTTAATTATTGCATTACCAAAATACATTACGCACAGTATGTATATGCTTTGTGCTATAAACTGTGAAAAATTGATAATTTACCTGGTATCAAGATGCATTTTGTTGATCCAGTCACAAGCAGTCAGTGCTAAATACAAGTCGGGCAGATAGTGTTTTCAAGTAAAATGAATGCAACCCCATCGCATCTGTAGTAGAAATGCAATTTTTCTCACTCATTTGTAAACCGTATATTTGGGCGTAGCATTAGATGTTCCCGTGAAAGTGATGTAGGGTATGACAGAATAAGAGGGGATGGTCGTGCGAAATTCTAACACAAATCAAAGGTGGAAACAACAAAATGCGCCTCAGCTAACTACTTGTGACCAAAGAACCAAAATCGTGTCTAATAACAGGTGGGAACAGAGCCGTTGAACTTTTGAGCTTGACAAGGCTAACAAGTTTAAACATAATATTGACAAATTTCTATGATTTCAGGAAGATTAAACAATAATTTTTATTTAAATTAGCCTATTTTACTTTAAAGAGGAAATGTCGCAAGTAGGCTGTCACAACTTTGCATTTTCAGAAAATACCTAAAGAACTTTAATTTTAATAAAAGCTAAATTTAAATTGAATTAATTTTTATTCTAGATAATAAATAATGTAACAGTGATGAAATGGCACAGTTCACAATATGGCTAATATTAAACTAATTCAACTAACTAATTTTATATTTCAAAATATATTCTCCATTACACACCAAACAGAAAAATCTATCAGATAATGTGACAGTGTCTTGTTAATTAAGGGTACGTTTACACAACAACAATGTACTAAAAATGGAAAAGTTTTTCCTTTGCGTTTTTTTGTGTAGAGATGTCAAAATGATCCCCATTCACATGGATCCACTAAAATGACTAAAAATGCTGCATTATTCATGCCAGGCCAGTAGTTGGCGATGTCATTTTGTAAAGAAACACTACGCATCTACAGACTGAAAAAGTAATATGCATGCTCATGACGACACTGTTCTCACAAATGCGTGTTTTTGTAGTTTTTACAGAGACAATAATGGTATTGTTTTCAAAATTTGCATTTTAGGGCTACCAAAACAGCGTTGTCATGTAAATGCATGGCCAAAACACTTTAAAAGTTTTCTGTTTTTAGTTGACACCCCTTTATAAGTACTTTGATCAGTAGCTGTCTGTTATTTTAACACACATACTGTACATGTAGCACACAAAAGGCACTGTATTATCAAGAAGAACCTCCTATATTTGCTTCTCAAGACTCACTGACTATGAAATATGTACAAGTGAGAAATAAATCATAAAATGTCAGGATACTTTAGGAATTAGTTCAGCATAGGTAAATATACAAACACCACCTCAAAATATATATGCTATAAGTTATATGCTCATGCATTCATCAGGATGCTGGGAATAAATGCTGCAGCCCTTATACAAACACAAAAACAAGAACATTCCCTTGCATTTGTAGACTAGATTTCTGACTCGCCAGACAAGTTTTCCCTGAAGAGAGAGGTGCTTCATAACTTTGGACTGTTCCCACCAAAAATGTTCTAAATATATGTGTGTGCTATTCATGAGCCCCTGAAGGGCTGTTTCTGTTACGGGCCAAGATTGTTTTTACACTCTGTCAAAACCTCTTTTGCCATATGGTTTACAGTGACCCAAATGTGGTTGTTATTGAGCAGCCACTTTAAACTAATTCTGTGCTTGTGTGTATGTGCTTTGTCAGACCCCCATAGTGGCGTCCCGCTGAGAGGCAGAGGTGTCACAGTTTGAGTGACAGGTGGATTTTAAACATTGCATACCCTGTTTCACCAGATAGCTGTGTTTCTATTCCAGAGATTTTACTGTAGCTGTAAACCGCACTGAATGTTAAAGACAGACAAAATCTTGCACTCCAAATGGACCAAATGATCAGGATTGAATGGACAGAAAGATGGCAGTTGAAAGAATGAGCAAATGTATCTCTGAGCCTGGGAAAAACAACAAAAATAAATTACCCTTTTAAATGAATTTACTGTTTGTTTTATTTAAAGGGACAGTTTATTCAAAAATGAAAAGTCTTTTATCATTTAATCACCCTCATTTTTAAAAATTTTTGTTTTTTTAAAGTAAAACATTTAATGGTGTCATTACAAACTGCACTTTTTAAAAGTGTACTTAAGTGTGTTAAAAAAAGTCGTGAAAGTAGTACACTTAAGTTGCTTTTTATTTCAGTAATATTATGTTATCTGCAAGTACAGTTTTTTTTTTTTTTAAAGATGGCAGTTGAATAATGAGCAAATGTATTTGTAAACTGGTAAAAATGAAAAAAAAAATATTTAAAGTGATAGTTTACTCAAAAATGAAAACTCTTTCACCATTTAGTGACCCTCATTTTTAAAAATTTCGGTTTTTTTTTTAGTTTTAGCTTAATTTGATTACAAAACGCACCTTCTAAAAGTATACTTAAGTGTGTTAAGAAACAGTCATTAAAGTGTATAAGTTGTCTGAAACATAGTCATGAAAGTGTACTCTAAGTATACTTAAGTTGTCTTTTATTTCAGTAATATTATATTATCTGCAAGTACATTTACAAAAATGTAAAAAAAATTACCCTTAAATTAATTTATGTTTCATTTAAAGGGATAGTTTACTTGAAAATGAAAATTCTTTCATCATTTAATGGCTCTCATTTATTATTATTATTATTATTTTTTTTTAAATATCTCTGTTTTTGTCCTTCCTTTTTTCAGTGCAGTTTTGGACCCAATTGACTTTTCATGCAGGTTTGGAACAACACAAGGGTGAGTAAATGATGACAGAATTTCCATTTTTGTATGAACTATCCCTTTAATCAATTTTAAAAATTTAAGATTTAATCTCAGTGCTGCATGAGAATACGATCTTATTAATGATTGTCTGTACTATGATGAATGAGCACGTAATGTTACAGCTTCCTGGATGCATTGTTAGCTGGCCCTCTGTTTTGCTCCTGTGAGAAGCATAATCATCATCCTGTTGTTGAGTACAATGGCTTCTGCTCTTATTGTTAACAGGCGCGTGCTAGTATGTGAATTATCGGCGGTACGTCGTCTCTTTGCACGTGTGAGTGTGTCCTGGAGTTCTTACTGTTCAGTGGGCAGTCAGTAAAACACAACAAACGATTTGTAAGACCATGCAGTCATTGACATCCAGTAGCTGTTTATGTGTTCGTGTGCTTGTGTATGTTCACTCTAAACTTCCTTATCTTCATGCTAGTCCTTTAATCAAGCACTGCAGCCAGAACCAATCAAGAACTGGCACAAATCACTTTCCTTCCACTCTGCTATTTTCCTTCTCAGCAAATTGCAAGTCTTCTCAATTCCTCTTCTTCTTTCTATTCCTCATATTGCTCTCTCTTGTTTAACAGTTGAATGCCATAACACTCCTCATGAAAAAGTAATACACTACTTTTAAAACAAGATGAGTTTTAAGGGATACAATTTTTGACTAGAGCGGGTCTTTAATAAATATAAAGCTGTTCAATGTTAGTTCATGTTAGCTCAGATCCATTAAATAATATTAATAGATAGAACTTTTGATTTCAAGAATGCATTTTTAAAAGTGTACTTAAGTGTGTTAAGAAACATAGTCATGAAAGTGTACTCTAAGTACACTTAAGTTGCCTTTTATTTCAGTAATATTGTTTTATCTGCAATTACAGTTTAAAAAATACTACAAGTGTACATTCAATACAATTAAGCACACTTCTTTTCTCAAGGGATGATAGAGTTCTTCAGCATTTCCTTCTCAACAGCTGATTCTATTATTACCTTTATTATTTATAGATAATTAAAACAGACACACATGCAGTCATTAAAGGCTAAGGTTATGACTATTATCATACCAAGCAAGGGAATGTGAAAAAGGAAGAAGCGCACACACACACACACACACACACACACACACACACACACACACACACATACACACACACACACACAAATTAAGCATTTTTTTTTATTGTTTATGATTTTTTTTATTCATTTATTATGAATCTCATTTGTATAGTAAATTTCCATCAAATTAAATGGAATAATCCTTGAATTCAGAATTTTAAATGAGTAAAAATAAATAAAATAGAGTTTAAAACTTATTATCTTATAAGAGCTTATTTTATATACATCTTACAGTTTTTTTTACAATCGCTAGGACCCATTTCTCAATACTTGAGTCACTTTTTCAAAACTTTTCACGCAGTGAGCACAACAGAAATCTATGTGGGCTAAACTGTGGATCATTTATCATTGCTTTGGCACAAAATGCATTCAATGACTTCATCTTTCAAATTACATTCATTCTTTTCTCACTTCGACACAACAAACGGCAAAACTCGGTGTACCTACAGGCCAGTTTGCACATGCTAACATACTGTTTTCAAAACTGTTAAACTTAAGTTTAAAACAATAACATAATACAAAACTGAGTAAGACAGAAATATGCTACATTTCTACAGTAATATTTTAATGAAATATATTCTGAATCTAAATCAAATACTATCAAAGCAGTTAGATGAAACTAAACATACACAAGCCTAAGTCTTTCAATTTCATTATCATCCATTCAAAGGGGAAAACTTGGGAATAATTTTGTACTGTTATGTAAACAGCATGTAACATAAACTGCAGTGAATTATAAACAATAGAGAGTGTTATTCTTGTTTTGTTAAGAAATATTACAAAAGAAAACATTGTATAATGATACATGATGTTAGTGTTTTTTAGGTCAGTTGTTTTATGAGTGACAAAGTGTGTTTGCTGGGTAAAACCTTTGCTAAAGTTCTGGAAGAATGAGTTGATTTGAGACATGAATGAAGTGTTTTGGTAGATTTAGTGCATTTTGAATGTGAAATTAACTCCTGTGCCAAGATGAAAGTTGGTTAGGAGAACTGTGTGAAGAGTTTTGAAAAAGTGACCAAAGTATTGAGAAATGTATCCTAGTGATTGTAAAAAACTATAATGGAACAAGGGAATGGACCATTTCAGTTTAAGTGATTCGTATTCATAAATAAAAAAATAAATAAAATAATAATACGTTATATCTCATGTGACTTCATATGTCACATTGTGACTTTGTTGTTAAATGTTTTGCTTAAAGAGTGCAAAAAAGCTACTTGATATGGTTTGATATTTTAGTATTTAAAGCAATAACATTCGTTTATTTTGAGAGTATCTTAAGTGACCAAATAATTTTTGGGACCTCTGGCACATACACACTCCAGAAGGCCATGTTATGGTCTGTAACAGGTCATTATTAGACGCTTTGGAGCTCTAAAACAGGCAGAGGTTACTCTTTTAGAGCACTTTAGACAGACCCTCGTGTTTACGTCTGCCTGCTGCTGGTGCGCACTGACAAACTGGCCTTTAACGATGGCACATGGGCTCAAAGCCAATGTCAAAGCCATGTGTGTGTCTCTCGTACGCACACAAATAACAAGCACCACTGGTCACTGTGGGAAAATATTTACGATGGCTACTTTCTTTAGACATATTGCACTTGTAAACCGCCAGTCAGTATTAGAATTAGAGGCTGGAGTCACTAAGACAGATTTAACAAATTGAAGAAATGTCCTCTAAAACGCTGATGTGAACAACAGTCAGGGAAGGAAAAAGGAATGGTCTCCATGCACACACCAATAGTAAAGCAGCTGACCTTCATCTTCTAAATGCTGACAGCTGCATTGCACCTATCAACACACGCGCACACACACACGTTCGTTTTTGTGAATTGTGGGGACATTCCATAGGCGTAATGGTTTTTATACTGTACAAACTGTATTTTCTATCCCCCTACACTACCCCTACCCCCAAACCTAACCATCACAGGAAACTGTGCACACTTTTACTTTCTCACAAAAAACTCATTCTGTATGATTTATAAGCCTTTTGAAAAGTGGGGACATGGGGTATGTCCTCATAAGTCACCTCTTTTTGTAATACCTATGTCATACCCATGTAATTATACACACTTAAAAACTCAAGCCTTTTTTAATGAAATGTTTTGGTTGAAAATATTATATTTTATCATGTAATGAAAACATTCATACATTTTTACAGTTTTTTTTTATTCGCTTTGGTACTATTTTCACAAGTAAGGTGTACATTTTCAAAACTCTTAGTATTAATATCACAACAGATCATCAAAAGT
Source organism: Anabarilius grahami (assembly GCA_003731715.1). NCBI lineage: Eukaryota > Metazoa > Chordata > Actinopteri > Cypriniformes > Xenocyprididae > Anabarilius > Anabarilius grahami. The sequence goes on along the minus strand of RJVU01027559.1, from coordinate 5,456,019 downwards.
GTTTTTTTCAAACATTTTAGCATATTTTCAATTGTGTTAGTACAATACACAAAATCACAAATTATCCTTTTCACAACACAAAATAAGTATTTCATCTATATAAATGTTTCAGTCACAGTAACTGCCTTTCATAAAGCTCTTACTATCAAACTTTTCATTTGCATCTCTTCTCGTTCAGTTTAATACATTTGTCTATTATTTAATCAAACTGGACTTAATGATTAATCAAAGGATCATTTGGTACACCTATAGATTTCTATAGATATTGATTCTATAGGCACAGTTTCTATAGAAATTATTTGCAATTTCCGATATAGATAATCAAATGCAATGAATTATAAGCAATTTATCTTAGATGATGACCACAATTTTCAAACTGTGTGTGGTTAAACACTGTGTAGTGGACCAAATGTCCCAACAAGGATGGTACAGTTTTTTTTAATTGCTTTGGTACAATTTTCACAAGCAACTGGTACATTTTCAAAACTCTTAGTAGTAATATCACAGCAGATCATCAAAAGTGCACTTTTTTCAAACATTTCAGCATATTTTCAATTGTGTTAGTACAATACACAAAATCAGAAAGTATCGTTTTCACTAGTGTTTCATCTATATAAATGTTTAATTCACAGTAACTGCCTTTCATAATGCTATTACTATCAAACTTTTGATTTGCATCTCTTCTCGTTCAGTTTAATACATTTGTCTGTTATTTAATCCAACTGAGCTTAATGGTTAATCAGTGGATCATTTGGTACACCTATAGATTTCTATAGATTGATTCTATAGGCATAGTTTCTGTAAAACTTGTTTGCATTCTCCGATATGGATAACCAAATGTAATGAATTCTTTTTACATTATAAGCAATTTATCTTAGATGATGACCACAAAGTGAGTGTGTGGGGTCATGGTAAACCCTGCGTTGTGAACCAAATGTCCCCACTAGGTCTAAAATTACTGGTATTACCATCCTTTGGTTTGGACATTTGGTTCACAACGCAGGGTTTACCATGACTTTGTTTTGTTTTTTTGGTCCCCATGAGGAAAACAGCTTTTAAATCATACAAAATTATATTTTTATAAAATGTAAAAATGCAGAATGTTCTCTGTGATGGGTAGGTTTAGAGTTAGGGGATATGATGAGAGATATAATGAGTTAAGAGAGATGGGGTGTTGAAATTTGTGAACAGAGCAGGATAGAGTGACTGTATAACTGGCTAAGGACTGACTGTATAACATCAGACTGATTAGAGGCATTACCATGGTATAGAGAGACTGCCTCATTATTGTAACTCACCCTTCATGTGTAAAGATCAACTACAGTATAGATTCAGTCATATGGTACAGTGAGAACATTTACTGTATTGCCAGAACACTCAGTTCTACACAAAACCTCATGACTGTGTCATACGTCACACCTTTTGATAACACACTGAATAGATAGTATTACAAACATTATGGATTTTTTTTGTCAGTTATGTAATTTAGGTAATGTAAGTGTATTTTCTAATGTGTCATCTGTAGCATGTGTAACTGTAATTATTTCAGCATCAAGGTGATTTGAAACATGTATCTTGCATTGTTTGCTATTCAATTAACTGAATATTAAAAGTACTAAACTGAAAAAAGATCATACTGTTGTGTTTTGGTGATTAAACCAAATGTTACCATTACATATTACAATAATCTTGTGTTTGAAACAATGATTATGTGGACTGAAAACATGTGCAACTGACTGAAAGCATTCCATCAGGTTTTGAAAGAATGACTAGCTGTGTTACAAGTGTGATCAGTTTGGATTTTTGTACTAAGAGTTTTGAAAATGTACACCTTAGATGTGAAAATAGTACCAAAGCGAATAAAAAAAACTAATACCAGTAATTTTAGTAATAAAATTTTGTTTTGTCCCCATGAGGAAAAGAGAGAGAGAGAAGAAGGGAGACAGATGGCATCGTTTTACATTATAGTATGCCATGTGATACTGTAAACTGTAAAAGGTATTACCAAAGTAGTGACTGCCACATTATTGTAACTCATCCTTCATCTGTAAAGATCAACTACATTATAAAGATTCAGTCATATGATTCAATGACAACGTTTACTGTATTGGCAGCAAACTCTGTTCTACACAAACCTCATGACTGTGTCGTACTTCACAACTTTTGCTAACACACTGAATAAATACTATTAAAAACATTATGTATTTTATGTCAATTATGTAATTTAGGTAATGCAAGTGTATTTTCTGAGGTGGCATCTGTGACCTGTGTAAATATTTCAGCATCAAGGATGATTTGAAACATGTATCTTGCATTGTTTGTTATTGAATGAACTGATTGTTAAAAGTACTAAACTGAAAGAAGAACATACTGTTGTGTTTCAGTGATTAAACCAAATGTTCTCATAACATATCACAATGATCTTGTGTTTGAAACAGTGATTGTGTAAAATGAAAATATGCAGCTAGAATGAAAGCATGAGATCAGGTTTTGAAAGAATGACTAGCTGTGTTACAACTGTGATCAATTTGGAGTTTTGTTTTGAAAATGTACACCTTAGATGTGAAAATAGTGCCAAAGCGAATAAAAAAAACTGTAAGTGTGTTTAAGTTTCTGTACCATTCAAAACTTCAGAATTTTTAATGTTTTTGAAAGAAATATCTTATACTCCCCAAGGCTGCATTTGTTTGATCAAAGATACAGTTAAAACAGTAATATTGCAAAATATTATTAAAATTTAAAATAACAGTTTCTATTTTAAAATATTTTAAAATGTAGTTCATTACTTTGATGATAAAGCTGGATTTTCAGCATCATTACTCCAGTCTTCAGTGTCACATGATCTTCAGAAATCACTCTTATATGCTGATTTGATGCTCATGAAACATTTATCATTATCAATGTTTAAAATAGGTGCGCTTATTATTTTTATGGAAACTGTGAAAGCTTTTTTTGATTTATAAAGTTCAAAAGAACAGCATTTATTAAAAACAGAAATATTTTGTAACGTTATAAATGTCTTTACTTTCACCTTTGATTGTGTCCTGAATAATAATTTCTTTAGATTAGATGAGATTAGGGTCCATTTCTCACTATTAACTATGACTTTTGCCTCAATAAACTCCTAATTACTGCTTATTAATATTTAGTAAGGCAGTTGTTAAGTTTAGGTATTGTGTAGGATGTAAGGGTGTAGAATTAAGGGATGTAGAATATTCTCAGGCAGAATAAGGAATTAAAATGTGCTTTAAGTACTAATAAACAGCCAATTTCCTAGTAATATGCATGCTAATAAGTTACAGTTTTTTTCAATTGCTAACAAGCGTTTACCAATACTTAAAGTACTTTTTCTAAACTCTTAACACAGCAACACACCTACATCACATAATTAGCCAAATAGTTAATTTTCTGCCCAAAACCAGATTTTGTTAAATAAACACAAACTCTACTCTCAATTTCAAAATGCTAAAATCTTTTTTCAACATATACTAACTCCTATACTAGCAAACCTGATTCAAAATCGAGTCGTTCTGTCAAAACATAGCACTAGTTTTCTATCCAATATGAACATATAGTCAATCAAAGCGCAATGACTGTCAAAATACTAACAGTTGATGGGATTATGAAAACTGCATTACTTGTCACGTTTCAGTTCTACCTGCAGAAAATATGAAATCCATAGTTTTTAAAATTCAGTTTCCTTTTACTGCAGTAAAAGTATAATGCATGTAAGCCATTCTACATTTTTGGTTGAGCGTTGAATGTGTGCATTCTTGGCAACAGAAGAGAGTCATTATTTTATAGAATGTACAGTAGAAAAAGAGAAGAAGAAGAAAGTAACAGAATTGCTCAGGGCAGCTACTGGTCAAATATGTCCCCTATGCAGAACTTCAGTTGCCCCCTTGGTTGAAATCTCTTTCTGGGGGTGGGTGTGTGGTGTTGATGTTGGCCCCATAGAGGGTGGGATGGTGTCCCCTAGGTATAGTGCCCTACGCAGACCACATATTTTGTAAAAATGGAACAGTGGTAGTGGAATGAGTAGTTGTAGTATGAAGCTTTTACTGATATGAGAACATGAAATTGCTGCCATTGATCAACAACAAATCCAACATACATGGTCTTTGGGTATTATGGAAGCTTTTTTTCCACCACAGAATAAAAAAGCATAAAAGGTAATTTTTTATCAAAAATATTTTTTAATTTGCAATTGTGAGTTCATATCTCACAATTCACAATTTTTTTCTCAGAATTGTGAAATATAAACTAGGAATTGAGAGAAAAATGTCAGAATTGTGAGATAAAAAGTCACAATTACCTATTTTTTTATTTTCAGAAATAAGCTTTCATAGGTTCCACATGTGTAAAAGGGGGAAAACCATAGAGATGCACAATCCAGCACACATTCTTTCTCCTCTCCCATACCTCTTCTTCTCCCTTGTTCTGAGCCAACTTCTCCTCTCCTCCTTCATCTATTCCTCTCCTTTACCCAGATATAATTTTCTCTCTGCTCCTCTGTGTTGTTCTTCATCCACACTGAACAAATACGATTCAAAGAGTCCTATTTTACTGTGTGTCCATGTAATAAATAAATTCAACACCTGACTATGCCTCCAACTGAGATTGGAATCTGCTATTTCTAAATATTTAAGTGATCTGCTAATTAAAAATGCTTATCAATTGTTTCAGTATTTGTTTTATATTTTTTCCAGTACCTTTCCAGTACTGCTGTTGTTGCAAAAGTGTAGGTTTTATACTATATTTAAAGATTGGAACATTAGGTCTTCATTTATGACTTGCTGTGTTTAAGCATTTGCAAATGAGAAAGATCCATGATTTTGGTATGGGGTAAGCTTATATGAAAAGAAAATGTAAGCATTTTAGAAACGTGTTAATTGACTGCATTTTGTGTGAAAACGACATGAATTGTGTTAATGGTATGGTCACAACAGACGGAAGTTCTGCTAAATGTGTTTAGAGTTTTGAAAATGTGACTACAGATTGGACAAAAGTATGCTAGCAATTGAAAAAAACTGTAATAGTGAGAATTGGACCCTAAATTAAAGTGTTACGGAAAAATCTTACTCCCCAAACTTTTGAATGGTTCTTTATGTGTGTGTGTGTGTGTGTGTGTGTACGTTTTTGTGATATCAGGACATAAATTTGTATAATGACATGGGTATGACATAGGTATTACAAGGAGAGGGTGACTTATGAGGACATTCCCCATGTCCCCATTTTTCAAATGGCTTATAAATCATACAGAATGAGTTTTTTTGAGAAAGTAAAATTGTGCACAGTTTTCTGTGATGGGTAGGTTTAGGACTAGGAGTAGTGTTAATTCACAAAATTAACGGAATGCATAGCTGATATAAAAAATTGGATGACCAGTAGTTTCCTACAACTAAATTCAGAAAAAACAGAGATTCTACTTTTTGGACCAAAAACTTCTTCACGCAATAACCTAGAATACTGTCTAACACTTGATGGCTGCTCTGTTAAGTCTTCGTCTTCAGTTAGGAACCTGGGTGTGCTCTTTGATACCAATCTTTCATTTGAAGGCCATGTTACTAGCATCTGTAAAACCGCATTCTTCCATCTTAGAAATATATCTAAACTACGGCATATGCTCTTAATGAAAAATGCAGAACAGTTAGTTCATGCGTTCATGACCTCGAGGCTAGATTACTGTAACGCTTTACTGGGTGGTTGTTCCTCCCGCTTGATAAATAAATTACAGCTCGTACAAAATGCAGCAGCTAGAGTTCTTACTAGAACTAGGAAGTATGACCATATTAGCCCAGTTCTGTCGTCACTGCATTGGCTTCCTGTTAAACATCGTTTAGATTTTAAAATCTTGCTAATTACTTACAAAGCACTTAACGGTTTAGCTCTCCAGTACTTGAGCGAGCTCTTAACACATTATAGTCCTTCACGTTTATTGCGATCTCAGAATTCAGGCCAGCTGATAATACCTAGAATATCAAAATCAACCACAGGCGGTAGATCCTTCTCCTATTTGGCACCTAAACTCTGGAACAATCTTCCTAGCATTGTTCGGGAAGCAGACACACTCTGTCAGTTTAAATCTAGACTAAAAACGCATCTCTTTCACCTGGCATGCACATAACACATTAAAAATTTATATTTTCCAATCCGTTAAAGGATTATTAGGCTGCATCAATTAGGTCAGCCGGAACCGGGAACACTTCCTATAACACCAGATGTACTCGTTACATCAGAAGAAGAATGGCATCTACGCTAATATTAGTCTTTCTGTTCATCCCGAGGTTTACCGTAGTCAACCGGATCTGGGCCGTACCCAGATGAGACCGAGGACCTGCGCCTTGACACGACCACAACGCAGCCCTGAAGTATCAGCAGAGATTGAGTCAACTAGATCATCCATTGTGAAGGCCTCATCGACACGACAGCCAGTTGCACAGCTCCTCAAAAAACCATCCATACCGGCGTGACGAATACTATACTCAACTGGATTGAACTGGAATAAATACTTTGAATGTTGCGATCCTATCGGACTTATGATAGCTACCTGAATCGTAACAAAGCACTGTTCGCCAGAGGAGAACTGGCCCCCCGACTAAGCCTGGTTTCTCCCAAGGTTTTTTTTTTCTCCATCTCCAACAGCTGTTTGCCACGTTTGCCACCTGATGTCACCTGTTGGAGTTTGGGTTCCTTGCCGCTGTCGCCTTTGGCTTGCTTAGTTGGGGACACTTGACTTGACATTTGATATTCAACAGCGCTTTGATCTCCCTGCATTGACACCATTTTCTTTAAGAGCTGCTGTGCAGCCAAAATTATATACCAGTCATCAATGTAAAGCTGCTTTGACACAATCTGCATTGTAAAAAGCGCTATATAAATAAAGGTGACTTGACTTGACTAGTGTAGGGGGATAGAAAATATGGTTTGTACAGTATAAAAACCATTACGCCTATGGAAATGTCCCCACAATTCACAAAAACAAACGTGTGTGTGTGTGTGTGCACGTGTGCGTGTGTGTCATGTTTTGGACAGAAAAACCTGAAATCATCTACTTTTGTAGGGAGCAGCAAAAGTATAATAATGTTTTTTAATAATGGTGGTTAATGTTTTAATAAAGATGTATAAAAAAAATTCTCTCAGGGTTAGGTGTAGTTTTATGGGATAAAAATAAGTGAAGTAAATTGAAAGTCCCAAACATGGCTTCTAACAAAGGGTCAGCAAACAACATAATTTCCCATTGACCATCCTTTGTGTGTTTGTGTCTGTGTGGATTTGTGTGCTACTCTATGCTTTATGTCCTGTAATCCAAGTAAGCATTTAATGGACAATGACAAGGCCTGGTGGTCCAAAAAAATCAAAAGACAGAGGGGAGGTAACAAAGAATGCGATAAAAAGACTTTACTGATGGATACAAAAGATTCCTTGTGACAGGTGAGTGAAAGAAGAACTGACTCGAGCTCTTAAAGAAGCTCTCAGCAAACAACAAGAAAAAACTTGCTGAAACTCGCAACCATTGCTTCTGCTTCACCTTGCTCTTCACCTTGCAGTCAGAGGTTGCCCTTTCAATCACACATCAACTTTGTGTGGTATGTTTCTGCTTATCAATGCAAATAAAATAGTTCAGATAACTGAAAACAAAAAAGTTCATACTGAAATCTCAGATGTTTGATTGCAGAGTTTTGTACAGGTCTGAACACAGTGTGTGACGTTGGGATCTCTTCTGAAACTCTAGATGATATGTGAGATTTCTGAGGTCTTTTTCTCAGGAATCATTTTTAGAAGCAAGAGACCAGTATAAAATCATCTGCTTAATATCTAATAGCATTGCTGGACAAATGGGATATTAAAGAGGTCTTATTTGTGTGTGTGTGTGTGTGTTGGTAGGAGATAAATTATACTCTATTTTATTTTCTATAATTCTATATTGTATTCTATTTCTATTTTATTTGTATTTATAAACTTTCCAATTAATACAAAAAAGAACCCTGATTAATAGGGTAAAGAAACTTTGGTCCCACTTTATCTTTAGTGTTTTTAACTATGTCACATTTAGGAACCATTTACACGACACCATTTTTAACTATAAACTGAAAACTTTTTATGTGTTTTGGCCATTCATTTACATGACAACGGTGTTTGGCGGCCTGAAAACACAAACTTTTGAAAACGGATTCAAGGGGCAAGTTTTTGAAAATAATACCATTATCATCCCTGTGTAAACTGCAAAAACGCGAATTTGTGAAAACGGTCTATAGGCGCGAAGTGTTTCTTTACAAAGTGACATTGCCAACTACTGGCCTGGAATAAATAATACAGTGCTTTTAGTTGTTTTCACGGATCCGTGTGAATGGGGAATGTTTTGACAATGTTGTCGTCTATATGCGAAAAATGCAAAGGGAAAAACATTTCTGTACTTAGTACATTGTTGTCTTGTAAATGTACCCTTAGTCTGTGTTTAGTTATGTTCCTGTGTTTTGTTCTCATATCATTTGTTACTATGGATTTGTAGTGTCCTCATTTAGTTTCCGTTAGTTTCCACTGATTTGGTTTCCCTCATTATTGATTATTTTCACCTGTGTCTTGTTTGGTTCCTTATTTTATCCTGTGTATTTATATCCCCGAGTTTAGTTCTGTTCTTTGTCCGTTCTCGTCATTGTTACCTGTGTTTCTCTGTGTTCCCGAGTGTAGAGTTATTCTTTATCCAAACATTGACTGCTGTATTTGGATCCCTCTCTTGACTTTATCTGACCATGCTGTGATAAACTACTATGTACTAACATTTAAATGAATCATTTGATACAATGCAATTATTGTGTAAATACATGTTTTAACATCATACTTATCTTGTTGAATAAAGTTATTTTTGTTTTGTTTTTGCACACAAAAAGTATTTTCGTTGCTTCATAAAATTAAGGTTGAACCACTGCAGTCATGTCGACTGTTTTAACAATGTCTTTAGTACCTTTCTGGACCTTGAAAGTGGTGGTTATATTGCTGTCTATGGACGAGTCCGATACCTCTTGAAATTTCATCAAAAAATATCTTAATTTGTGTTCTGAAGATGAGCGAAGGTCGTACGGGTGTGGAACGACATGAGGGGGGGTAATTAAAGGATTAGTCCACTTTCACAAATAAAATTTTCCTGATAATGTTTTTCCTGATAAACGAACGCGGTGCCAGTTCCGTTTTTTTCCGTAAGTTGAATAGGGAGGGCGTGGGACATACAGCGTAAGCTTTTTGAAGAATACGGAAAACGGAAGCACGTGCAAGACGATCATTTGTGTTTATAAAGCATATACAGTTGTATTTTTTTCGAAAATGACCGATTGTTTCGCTAGATAAGACCCTTATTCCTTGTCTGGTATCGTTTAAAGCCCTTTGAAGCTGAACTGAAACTGTAATTTTGACCTTCAACCGTTTGGAGGCCATTGAAGTCCACTATAAGGAGAATAATCCTGGAATGTTTTCATCAAAAACCTTAATTTCTTTTCAACTGAAGAAAGAAAGACATGAACATCTTGGATGACATGGGGGTGAGTAAATTATCAGGAAAATTTTATTTGAAAGTGGACTAATCCTTTAATGACAGATTACATTTTTTGGGTGAACTAACCCTTTAAGAGTATATGAGATGATTCTTTTATGATCCCATTTGCTCATACAGACACACTTAGCATGTGTTTTGACTGCACTCTGACCTTCATGATGGGTTTCCATTAGAACCTAGAAGAGAGGCAGATGTGCAGATGATTACAGGATATCTCTCTCTCTCTCTCTCTCTCTGAGATGTTATTTTCCTGCATCTTAAGATGGAAGGTGTTTCCTGTGCAAGTTCTGTCTGTTGCTGATTAGGCATCATACATCTTCCATCTGAAAGAAAGAGCAGGAGAGAGACAGACAGGGAGTGGGAGTCTGCTGGACAAGGTCAACCACTCCCCTCCCTGACCACGATGCCTTTCCGTTCATACCGTAACCACACAAACACACACTCACGCACAGATATTTTGTCAGCATCAGTCAGAAGATCTAGTGGTTTTAAGGCTCATTTGAGACAAGATATGGGACAATAAACAATAGGAGACTGACATATTTAAACAAGAACAATGATGGATTGTTTATATCTGTCCATGAGTTGTTAGCTAAATTTATCAGCCAAAGTGATCTCACCCTAACTAATAGTGTCCTTACTAACACAATTATTGTTCACAAATCAGTACACAAATAAGCACACACACACACACACACACACACACTTCTTGAATGGAAGTGAATGAAGAGCATCATGTCATTCCAAACCATCATGTCCTTCTTTCTTCTGCACAACAAAAAAGAAGATATTTTGAGAAATTTCTCTGTGTTTTTTCATCCATACAATTACTGTCAAAGGTCACCAAAACTGTTTGATTACCCACATTCTTCAAAATATCTTCTTTTGTGTTCCGCAGAAGAAAGAAAGTCATACAGGTTTGAAATGAAAGGAGGGTGAGTAAAAGATGATAAAGCTTTCCTGAAAATAAACTGCTTGAAGAATCCCATAAACACAAACACATACACATCTCTTACACAGCAACTGACACACTTTGTGACTTGGGCACACTCTCACAATGGACCACAAAGAAATATAGTTGAGGGGTCAGTGTGCTGAAAACAGGACAGAACCCCACCTCTAGACATTGTGGGAACAATAGCAGGATGGGAGAATTGATTGAAGTAACAGCACGAGTGAGTTACAGTGTGTGTATGTAGCAGAGAGAGAGAGAGAGAGAGAGAGAGAGAAAGAGAGTCAGAATCAGTTTGTTTTGTCTAGAGAGGTGATTAGAGTATGCTGTGATGGATTTGTGTACGTGACTCTGATGTGTTTATGTCTGTTTTGATGTTCATATGTACATAAAAGTGAATAAAGATGCAAAAAATTTACTTAGTTCTAGTTCACCCAAAAATGAAAATTTTATGTTTATCTGCTTACCCCCAAGGCATCCAAGATGTAGGTGACTTTGTTTCTTCAGTAGAACACAAATGATGATTTTTAACTCCAACCGTTGCAGTCTGTCAGTCGTATAATACATGCCAATGGTAACAAAATCTATGAGAGTAAAAAAAAAACATGCACAGACAAATCCAAATTAAACCCTGCGGCTCGTGACGACACATTGATGTCCTAAGACACGAAACGATCGGTTTTTTTTTACTCTCATAGATTTTGTTACCATTGGCATGTATTATATGACTGACAGACTGTTAAAAATGATCATTTGTGTTCTACTGAATAAACAAAGTCACCTACATCTTGGATGTCCTGGGGGTAAGCAGATAAACATCAAATTTTATTTTTTGGTTCAACTTGAACTAAGTAAATTTTTGCACCTTTATTCACTTTTATGTGCATATGAACATCAAAACAGACATAAACACATCAGAGTCACGTACACAAATCCATCACAGCATACTCTATAAAGATGAATAAACATCAAATTTTCATTTTTGGGTGAACTATTCCTTTAATTAGTTCCTGCACCTGTTCTGTTTTATGTTGATTACTCTCGCTGTGTATTTAAGCCCATAAGTTCTTTGAGAGAAGGAGAGTTCTTTGCAGCTTAATAGTAAAACTAAAGAAATGTGCTGTGGGACTAATAATGCAGGTATACTTTTTAAGCCTCTGTTAATTAATGGAGAGGAAGTTGATCAAGTACGTAGGATCTTTTAAATCTTTTAAAGCTGGTTTTGGCTGAAAGGGTACACTTGTGCGCTTGGCTGCCGCTCCTCTCTGCCATTTGTTTTAATTATTGATTACTTTGAGTTGCTGTGAGGGTTTTGGAGCTTGTGAAGACAAGTTAAGAAGATCTAGTGGTTAATTTTAGCAACTTGTCAGCACTTAAATGCGAGGAGTTCCCTCCAGTTTCATCTGAGCCCTCGCGTCTGTTGAAAGCGGTGCTGTTCAATGTTAACAACAAGGCTGTGATTTTATCTGATATTATTACGGAACAAAAACTGGACCTTGTGTGCCTTACTGAAACATGGCACAAAGAGTCCGATGGTATTCTTTTTAATGAACTTACTCCCGCCAGCTACGGATTATTTGATCTCCCGTGACCTTCTGGTAGAGGTGGGGGTATTATTTTGTTGCATAACCAACAATACAATATGAGTCCAGTGGCTGTGTTCCTCAGTTTAACTCATTCGAATGTCTTGTTCTGAATGTCTCTGCACCCCTCACTTCTGCCATAGCTACAGTCTACAAGCCTCCAAAGACAAATAAAGACTTTTTATTAAAATTTGCAGATATGCCGTCTCTGTTGTGCCTCAAATTTTAGAGAACTTTTATCCTGGATGTTTTTAATATCCATATGGACAAAAAAGACTCTACAATAGCAAAATACTTTTTGGTCTGTATTTTTCCTGTTTTTAATTTGAACCAGTTTGTGGACTGTCCTACACATAACAAAGGCCACACCATAGACCAGTGGTTCTCAACTCCAGTCCTCGGGACCCACTGCTCTGCACATTTTGTATGTCTCTCTTACCTGACACACTCAGTTCAGGTCATGGAGTCTCTCCTAATGAGCTGATGATCTGAATCAGGTGCGTTAAATAAGGGATACATACAAAATGTGCAGAGCAGTGGGTCCCGAGGACTGGAGTTGAGAAACACTGCCATAGACCTTGTGATTTCTAATGGTTTTTTTGTGTCTCAGTTGTCCACGTCTGATTTAGGGCTGTCTGATCATCTATCTTTATTAAAATGGAACTGCCTGACATAAACATTTCCTCTTCTCGCACAATTAATTATCGCAAATGGAGATCTATTGATTTCACTGATTTTATTGACTAAGTGTTTTATTACTTTAAGTTGTTTTTCTGCATCTGATGCACTGGAGCACAGAGTTTCTTCGTTAAATTCGGTTCTCTTGACAAGCCTGGACTCATTTGCTCCCTTAAAATCACGATCTGTTTCCTTTGTACGATCTGCTCCCTGGTATAATGAAGACCTGCGTGCAATGAAAACATCTTGTCGTAAAATGGAGCGTAGGTGGCGTACATCTGGCCTCACTGTTCATCACCAGGCCTGGAAAGACTGCTTACTAGAATATAAGTCTGAGATTATATCAGCCAGGATAGCATTTCCCAAAAGCATCGCAAGCCTAAGTTCATCATAGCTCCATTGCCACCAATGGAGCTACAATCAATCTAGGCTTACAATGCTTTTGGGAAATGCTGCCCAGGTCTGATATAATCTCAGACTTATATTCTAGATAATTGTTTCATTCCATTAACAAACTCCTCAAATGTGACAATCTCTCAAATGTCCCTGCTTCAACCTTTGTAATAGATTTCTTGATTTCTTCAGCTCGAAGATTGAGTGTATTCGTGAATGCATTATCACTACTACTTCTTCATCTGTTTCTCCTTTAAATAATTTTTTCCTGGTACCTCTTTCTCAAATTTCTCCACACTGAACTGTCATTCTCTCAGCAATGAGGTTTCACAAATGAAAGCTGCCACTTCCATTGTTGATCCTATACTGACTTGTCTGTTTAAGTCATGTTTTGCTTTATGTCCTGTTGTTTTGAATATTATAAATGACTCCCTGTGCACTGGTGTTGTTCCAGCAGCATTTAAAATTGCTGCTGTAACCCCTGTGCCTAAAAAAACTAACTTGGACTTTGATAATCTTAATAATTTCCGTCCCATTTCTAATCTTCCCTTCCTTGTAAACTTTTAGAGTGAATTGTTGCTTCTCAATTGCGCTCCCACCATATTGCAAACAATTAGTTTGAGCCCATTCAATCTGGTTTCCGTAAATTCCACAGCACTGAAACTGCATTAGTCAAGGCCACAAATGATCTATTAATTAATTAAAAAGGAAAGCCTCTGTTATTGTGACAGATTCTTCCCATCCTATGTATAGTGCATTTCAGTTACTCCCTTCTGGCAGCTGGTACAAAGTACCTTTGGTGAAAAAGGCCAAATATAACAATATTTTATTCCAACTGCTATTGGTGTTCTAAATGGGATTTTAAGAGGAATCTTATGTTTTTCATAAGAATTGTGTAGGTCTTAATGTAGTAGGTTTTTAAACTGGTGTTATGTGTTATGATTTGCTGGTGTTGGTTGTTGCAAGCACTGAGCGACAACAATAGAAGACCCAAATGCAGTTTTATTTGTAGCACAATCCAAAGTCGTAGTCAATTAAACAAGCAAAGGTCAGAGCACAGTAAATCAGTCCACTCAAACAAACAAATCCAGAGGACGAGACAGGAACAAGAAAACCAGGAAACAGATATCACAAACCATAAAAACCAGGGAAACACTCAGTAATGCTGTGCAAGCCAAGACAGGACTTCACCATAAAACAAACAACTGAACTGTGTTATATAGGGAGAGAGACAAATGGATAATGAGGTGATGGGAAACAGCTGCACATAATTACACAGATGACAAAACAAAGCATTGTGGGAAACTGAGTCCATGATGTGTGTAGTGTTAGTGGAAACAGTGCCCTCTACAGGCAATGCAAGGGCACTCGCAGCTGGTGGAAGTGATGTGTTGTGTTTTTTATATTGTTTTTTGAGCCTTTGTCTAAAGACAATTTTCTGCCCATGTGGGGATAGACAATAAAGTTTAAATTGAATTGAATTCAGTTCATGTTCGGTCTCATCAATGTTTAAGCTTTGTTTTTTTCTCCTGCTTCTATTGAAGATTGGGCTAAATAACATGTTATTTGGGGTCGCTTCAACCCGCGGACATGAAAAACAACTCGCGGCAACAGTGTAAAAGTAGCCCAATTCCGCAGGAAAACCGCAGACTTGGCAACACTGCCTGTGGTGTGCGTGTTATAAAGCCACACGACAACTAATTGGTATACTTAATAATGTTAGGCATAAGGGGTTTACTAATTTTATCCACTGGGAAAAAAAGGACTTTTCTGTTTATTTATGCTATAAGAATCATTACAGAATGTTGATTCCAAGTGAAAACTGTTGAATTATATGGCTTTTTTATCTATAAACATTAGTGAAATGCCAATCAAATAAACCTAATATGTTGGGGAGTACATAGCTCTATATGTGTAAGCTGTGCTGTTTTTGCTGGTTGTATAGATATGCGTGAGAGTGTGGGAAAGTGTATCACAGCTCACTTTAATTCAATAAATCACTCTCATGATGAAATATTTTAACTCATTGCAATTTATCACTTCTTTACTCTCATTTCCTCTCTGTCCTCCCATGAAGTTGCAAACAAGTAGCATAAGTTTTCTACTTAGACTTAGGCAATTTTTCTAGAAGACAGAGGTCATATGAATAGACGATCGTCTCCCTAACACAGAGTTTAAACAATAAGAACTGACACTGTTTTTTCTTCATTGACTCCAATTCTCAGAGTGAGAACAGAATCCAGTATAGGTTGTGGGACAGACATGCTATGACCTGTACTCTCCCCCCTACTTCATTTTTTGACGCAGGTTAATGAAAGTTTTCAGTGAGGCGGAGAGCTGGGGGGCAGATTGGCCTCGACTCTGTCACAGTTTTAAGTTTGGTGTACGGCACAATGCCTGCAGCTTATGGGCTCATCACAACATCCCCAACACACACACACGCACATACACACACACACACACACACACACACTAATCTGAATTTTTTTCTGTTGTATTTGACCCCTCACCTGTATGGTAATTTGTAACAGGAGGTCAGAAAATGGGGCCCCATAGACAAGCCCCAACACACCTGCTAACCCTCTGCTGCTTTCCTTCTGACTAACCTTTGTGTGTGTGTGTGTGTGTGTGTGTGTGTGTGTGTGTGTATGGAAATAACCTGGCAAAAGTTACTTATTAGATGGAATGGTGACGATGATGGTGCTGATGATGTGTTAATGATCTCATATAAAATAATGCGAAGGAAACAGGAACCATCTTGTGCAATCTTGCTTCCCAAGTAAACTGATGCTGTATAAAGTTGTTTCGATGTTTTAACTGGAAAACAAAATGAAAAATACTGATTAAGAAACTTCTGCACTCATACATTACAGAGCTCTGCCGTTGCTGTATGACCACACACAGAGCCAGTCAAAAATGAACAGGGCTGTCAACACACAACACCATGTGTGTCTGTTTTTCCACACACTTGCACACATAACATGAGCTACCATCTCTTCCAAGTCTGCCCCCTACCCTGTGCATAAGGGACCAATTTATGTTTGGCACAAGTCCAGAAAGAACACAAAAAAAATGTGTGTGTATGAGAGAGAGAAATGAGCAGAGCTGGAATGAGCAGAATAGTATTGAGATAGTAAATTGATATTAAATAGTAAATGGGTCAGATTTGTGTGTCATTTCCAAATTACATCTCCGCTTCTCTCATGATTTATCTATATATCACATGTTATATACTTAGGTAATTTAGTGTGATTTACAGAAGTGACGTAAACCAGAAAAGTTTCAAAGTTCATTAACTAAAAAGAAGTATTGAAATACAAACATTCCTTCAAAAAAGATATCAGTTGGAATCAAAATAATGTGCAATGAAGTAAAAATAAAGATCACATAAGACAAATCTATGCTGAGACCTTTGTTTCACTCGAATAGATTCCAGTCGAGTATTGTACTATTTGTAAACCAGATATATTGAGAATGGGAAGAACCCTTGTTGCTCCCACTCAAGTGTCGTTCATCTCTTTTTCCCGTGCTCATAACTCAACCCTTGACTTCCTTTAGGAGGAGAACCATTACACTCAAAGTACACACCCAGTACACTCCAATACTCTTCTATTACACAGTTCGTACACCCTAATTATAGGAAATGCACACTCAAAAGCACACTAACCGCATACTAGTATTACAATTCCACTACAAATTACCCTCCTGGAAGTCTGTAAGGGCCCAGTTGTGCCCTTCAGGCATGTTTGAGATTATGGAAACACTACAAAGCCTGTTGTATAATCCTGATCAATATTAACTTTTTCTTCCTCAAGGAAATGTCTTTAAATTAATATACATCAATATAATATATGACAAACGTTTTCTAAGAATATTCTAAAAAGACTCCTATGGAAGTAAATTAATGCCAAATGTTTTTGAAATAAAAAGCTTGCTGAATTGCACTAATTGAAAAAAAAAATGCATTACATTTAGCTATGTTTGCATTTTGATGCATTGTATTTTTTTTAAGGCTTGCATTTTTATGGGCTGAAATTCAACATGATCGTATATTTAAGCTGTGAATATTTCAATTAAAAATATTCCACACACATTTCCATTATTAAAAATTCAATAATTTATATTTACCTTTCAGATTTCACTTCCAAAATATTCATTCTGTTTAAAAATACAACCTATTCGACTAGCAATTTTCAGTCCATTTTATTTCGCATTACAAATTCGCTTCCACAAATTCAGTGGTTCAAATTCGGCAGAAAATTCAACATTTCACATCCGGGAACTGCAGGAAAAGCAGTAGAGTGCCGATGCATGATCTCCATCTGCTGTTAGTCACCTCACCAGCAGGTGCCGCTAGCGGCTGTTTACGAAGACCAGAGCAACGGCTAGTAAGTCATAATTTATTCATTCATGAAAACGGATTTGCAACAGTGATGGGAAGTTTGGATCATTTTACCGACTATGACTTTTGAGTCTCGTTCAGCAAAATGAAAAAAATCTTTTTTCGAGTCATTTAGTTCATTTTAGCAAAATGTAATTAAAATGTTACGTGTTACTTCCCCAACACATCTACTACTTATGCAAACGTTGATCACACTACAAACAATACAAAACTACAATGATATAAGATACAGAAAAGATTAATGAATTCTTTATATGGGTCTTCAGTTTATGATAAGCTGATTAAGCTCACCTCACCTCTTGTCTGACAAGTCTTCGGTCAAATGACATAAAGTCATTCCTTAATGACGTGACAGGCAGACCCATACGCTAAACCAATGCAGTCTGAGCCGGAAAGAGAATTGATTAGTTCGTTTCATGAGTCTTTCGGGTTTTTGAGTCGTTCCTTAATCACGTGACAGACCCATACTCTATTTCTGACATTTCTGTCACTATGTTTTTTGTTACTGTTTCTTGAGGATCTGTGGTGTGTTATTATTTTATAAATAAATAAAGCCCTGTTATAAATAAAATATTGATTAATTTGTCTTTTTGACTGTCTATCTGTAAATAAACACTAGGCAATTTAATAATAATCCAAGCCTAATACAAAGTATTTATAGCCTAGTTTGTTCATTTTTACTCCAATTTTGAGTTTGCTGGTATAATAATTGCTTTTCCTAGGCAGACTTGACATATTGGTCTAATATATGTATAAGAAGATTGCTCAAAAAGGACCTAATGACAAATTAAAAGCAAATAACATTTTGAATTTGAATTATTAATGTTAGTTTATAACATTAAGGTTATGATAACTTCAGCTTTAACAGTTGTAACCCAAACTGAAATAAAACTGGAGAGTTAAAGTTATTTACAGAAAAATAATGTACTTGGGTCACACAGCCTGACTGTATTGACTGCGTTGGTTTAGCGTATGGGTCTGTCACGTGATTAAGGAACGACTCAAAAACCCGAAAGAGTCATGAAAAGAACTAATCAATTCTCTTTCCGGCTCAGACTGCATTGACTGAAACCTATGACTGAAACAGGTGAACTACTACTGGCAGTACAGAACCTATAGAATATTGCGCATGCGCGACTGAACGAATCATCCTTCGAGACGACTCGTTCTTCCCCAGTCACATTAAAGATTCGTTCAAAATGAACGAATCGTTCAAGAACGACACATCACTAATTTACAGAAATAGAGCAAGCGGTAAGTGAATGTGTGATGATTATCAGGGCCAGTATAAATGCACAAAAGCTGCGTTTATGTTTAATTCAGTGTCTTTACGGTTACTTTCCCTGTGTAGGCTACAGCTTTCTCTACATTGAACGAGATTATAACGTTATTGCCCGATGCTGGTGTGCAGATCAAACGTTAAATCTGAGGTAGACATATTTCTCTCTGTTGTTTAGTTTCCTTAACTCAGCACAGCGCTGTGTTGTAATACTAGAGTTTCCCTCATTTGTCATAGGATTCCCCTGCCATCAGGACATATAAAACTCTTAACACAGATTAATGGACTCGTACAGTGATATAAAAGACCAAACTCGCACCTCATTTGTGATGTAGGTTATACTATATAGGCTCCAAGAAAGCAGATACTGCCATAAAGTTAGTTTCTGACGCTGAACGTTTGATATTCCCAAATTTAGGGACCGTCTCTAAAGTTACGACATTGGTATTCACGTTTCTACCTTCAATAGCGTTTAAAGAGAATGATTTACAGTCACAAAACCAACTGTAAAGTGTTCATCTAGGTGTCAGGTCCAACAGTGATGCGCCCTACTGTCTCTCTCTCTCTCTCTCACACACACACACACACACACACACACTTGAACTCACACAAACTCTTGTACACGCATATGCACATACACATTCAAACACACCCCACTCAAAGTACATACACATATACTTTTTTTTTTTTTTTTTTTTTTNTCTTTCTACTTTGTTCATTTTTATTTTTCCTGCTCATATATTATCCTGCTTATACAAATTTTACATTGTGTTGCCAAAGCATTTATATGAGCAGGAAAAATAAAATTAACAAGGTAGAACGAATTGTGTGATGAATGTGTAAAAAGAAAAAGTATATGTGTATGTACTTTGAGGTATGTGTGTTTGAATATGAGTGTGTGTGTGTGTGTGTGAGAGAGAGAGAGAGAGAGAGAGAGAGAGAGAGTAGGGCGCATCACTGTTCAACCTGACACCTAGATGAACACTTTACAGTTGGTTTTGTGACTGTAAATCATTCTCATCACATGCTATTGAGATTTAAATTATGGCATTTGTATGATCCCATACAGTAGTGAAATACACAGCAATATTTACATATTACTTGACAGTTTATTTGGAAACACTTTACAATAAGGTTAATGTATTAACTAACGTGAACTATCCATGAGCAATACATTTGTTACTGTATGTGTAAATCTTTCTTAACATTAATAAACATACAGCAGTTCATTGTTCATGTTAGTTCACAGTGCATTAACTAATGTTAACAAATACAACTCTTGGTTTTAATAATGTATTAGTAAATGCTATATAAGTAGGCTATAATAAATAAAATAAAAATAATAAATAAAAATATCAGTAGGCTATTCTTTTAAAAAAGTTGAAATTATGCAAACGCAAAGACTGTATCAATTAACATCCTCTGATAGGCCTAGTTACAGTAGGACTGTCTTAAACTATTTATAGGTTTTCATAAAAAAATCCCTACGGAGAAAATGAAATACTATGAAAATAGTTTTAGTTATGATTTGTTTCCCCATTTGGTTAAGTCTAGTTAGTTTTGTATCACATACAGTGTGATTTTCGGTGATCGAGATCTGGCAGCAGCTCATTTTTCCTCTTGAGCAAGCTATCAGCTCATAGCTTATCCTGCCCATGTAAACTCGCATAGACCAGCAAACCAATGAGAACGCAGGAGGATGATGACGTTCCATAACAAAAGCGTGAAGGCGCAAAAGCTGCTGTAGATAAGCTTACCCGGAAGTCTCCGTAACTGGCAGATTTACAGTAAATTACCGTTGTTTGGCAAATAAATAAAGTACGGACAGTTACATAGCATTACCAATCCTGTAGGCTTTATGGTACACCTCAAAAAAGGGATTTAATTGTAATTTATAATGTTAATATTAGTTGCCGAGTCCACTAATGGCTTGGGTATGCAGAGCATTCACATCTTACATGGACCGCACGCCACTGCTATATAGTATAACCTATATCACAAATGAGGTGTGAGTTTGGTCTTTTTTATCACTGTACGAGTCCATTAATCTGTGTTAAGAGTTTTATATGTCCTGATGGCAGGGGAATCCTATGACAAATGAGGGAAACTCTAGTATTACAACACAGTGCTGTGATATAAAGTTAAGGAAACTAAACAACCGAGAGAAATATATGTCTACCTCAGATTTAACGTTTGATCTGTAAACCAGCATCGGACAATAACGTTATAATCTCATTCACTGGAGAGAAAGCTGCTTATGTAGTCTACACAGGGAATGTAACTGTAAAGACACTGAATTAAACATAAACGCAGCTTTTGTGTCTTTATCAGCTTTTCTGCATTTATACTGGCCCTGATAATCATCACACATTCACTTACCACTTGCTCTATTTCTGTAAATCCGTTTTTATGAATGAATGATGACTGACTAGCCGTTGCTCTGGTCTTAAACAGCCGCTAGCGGCACCTGCTGGTGAGGTGACTAACAGCAGATGGAGATCATGCATCGGTACTCTACTGCTTTTCCTGCAGTTCCCGGATGTGAAATGTTGAATTTTCTGCCGAATTTGAACCACTGAATTTGTGGAAGCGAATTTGTAAAGCGAAATAAAATGGACTGAAAATTGCTAGTCGAATTTTATAGGTTGTATTTTTAAACAGAATGAATATTTTGGAAGTGAAATCTGAAAGGTAAATATAAATTATTGAATTTTTAATAATGGAAATGTGTGTGGAATATTTTTAATTGAAATATTCACAGCTTAAATATACGATCATGTTGAATTTCAGCCCATAAAAATGCAAGCCTTAAAAATACAATGCATCAAAATGCAAACATAGCTAATGTAATGCATTTTTTTTTCAGTTAGTGCAATTCAGCAAGCTTATTATTTCAAAAACATTTGGCATTAATTTACTTCAATAGACTCCCTAGAACACCCTAGCATCCGCATAGCAACACCTTAAAAACAGTCAGAACACCCTAGCAACTAGTGATGTATTTCTTTTCGATTTGAATTGGTTCGTTTAAATGTAGACATTTCAAGCTTTCTACAAACCCGATTCCAAAAAAGTTGGGACACTGTACAAATTGTGAATAAAAAAGGAATGCAATAATTTACAAATCTCATAAACTTATTTTTTATTCACAATAGAATGTAGATAACATATCAAATGTTGAAAGTGAGACATTTTGAAATGTCATGCCAAATATTGGCTCATTTTGGATTTCATGAGAGCTACACATTCCAAAAAAAGTTGGGACAGGTAGCAATAAGAGGCTGGAAAAGTTAAATGTACATATAAGGAACAGCTGGAGGACCAATTTGCAACATATTAGGTCAATTGGCAACATGATTGGGTATAAAAAGAGCCTCTCAGAGTGGCAGTGTCTAGTGATGGCGAAATGAAGCTTTGCGAAGCACCGAGGCTTTCCCCTCAAGTGTATCGTAAAAAGGTTCATTACTCGAAGCTTTTCAACACGGTGCACACTAAAGACATCTTGTGGTCAAAAGGTGGAAAAACTGCCTTTGCGTCCCAGACGACGCAGTTATTTTCGGACTGTTTCATGTAATTTCAT
This sequence comes from Anabarilius grahami, assembly GCA_003731715.1. Lineage (NCBI taxonomy): Eukaryota > Metazoa > Chordata > Actinopteri > Cypriniformes > Xenocyprididae > Anabarilius > Anabarilius grahami. Next base: position 5,433,602 of record RJVU01027559.1, on the reverse strand, counting down.
GTAAATGGACTGTGGCAAAGTGGAAAACTGTTCTGTGGTCAGACGAATCAAAATTTGAAGTTCTTTTTGGAAAACTGGGAGGCCATGTCATCCGGACTAAAGAGGACAAGGACAACCCAAGTTGTTATCAGCGCTCAGTTCAGAAGCCTACATCTCTGATAGTATGGGGTTGCATGAGTGCGTGTGGCATGGGCAGCTTACACATCTGGAAAGGCACCATCAATGCTGAAAGGTATACCCAAGTTCTAGAACAACATATGCTCCCATCGTCTCTTTCAGGGAAGACCTTGCATTGTCCAACATGACAATGCCAGACCACATAGTGCCTCAATTACAACATCATGGCTGCGTAGAAGAAGGATCCGGCCAGCCTGCAGTCCAGATCTTTCACCCATAGAAAACATTTGGCGCATCATAAAGAGGAAGATGCGACAAAGAAGACCTAAGACAGTTGAGCAACTAGAAGCCTGTATTAGACAAGAATGGGACAACATTCCTATTCCTAAACTTAAGCAACTTGTCTCCTCAGTCCCCAGACATTTGCAGACTGTTATAAAAAGAAGAGGGGATGCCACACAGTGGTAAACATGGCCTTGTCCCAACTTTTTTGAGATGTGTTGATGCCATGAAATTTAAAATCAAATTATTTTTCCCTTAAAATGATACATTTTCTCAGTTTAAACATTTGATATGTCATCTATGTTGTATTCTGAATAAAATATTGAAATTTGAAACTTCCACATCATTGCAATTCTGTTTTTATTCACTATTTGTACAGTGTCCCAACTTTTTTGGAATCGGGTTTGTATAGCCTGGATACATTTCTCATGTCTGTGAGGAAAGTAGCCCATATGCTAAGTTTCACTTCATTTTTGTGATGCGTCAGGTCAGGAATCAATAGCATGTGCGAACTGCATGTCAAATGACCAATGCTATTTCTTGTACTGGCTAATAGCCAGCTGCTTTCAAAAACTCCCCTGCATATTTGTGTTTACGCTCTGAAGACCGTCAAAGGTTTGTATTTACAACGCGTTTGCAGTGTTGAGCATGGCCAATCACAGACATGTCTGTTGAGGCAATGAATTCAGTGGCCATCGGAGGAGTTTATACTACCACAGAATCCACGCAATCAAGATCAAGCGGTTCAGTGCTTGTTCACTGATTGAATTCTGCCTGCTCGTGAATCCATTCATATAACCAATGAAGAGTAGAACATGTAAGAGATTCATGGTGCAGTGTAGACAGAATAGACTGTAACATTTGATTAGACTGTAAGCAATTGACAGTGGCACTGTGTTTATAAAGGGAGCACACTCTGCTCGTATTCTGTATACATAATCAATTTGAATAAATGTTATGTTTCCATGCTGGCATTTTAGTTGCAGCACAGGATGCAATCTTATATAAAACAAGTCGGATTGAGAACAGGATTAAATTAGTGCTGCTGTCAAATAACAAGTCGAACCTTGTAGTGTATGAACCGTTGATATACCCAAAATATGGAGTTGTAAGCTTTAGTGAGAATACACATATCAGATTCATTCATTATTGTACCCAGAGGGGCCTCTCACACAGGAAGTCCATAATTGAGACGAGTCGCAACACGACGTTCTAAAATCCCTAAAATGGACAAAGGCATCCAGATATCACTGTAGCTGAATAAAATGCAGATAGAAACATATTAACTGAAGTAAAATGAAACCAAAAGCACACTATACTACTACTACACAGTCTATTTGTGCTCCGCCAGACATACGGGTATTTATACTAGAATAAAGCATTAGTAAAATGCAATATGCATCAACGAGCCTTTATGACCGCACAGAACGATACATATAATGTATATGATAAGAAGCCACGTCAGATCACAAAAAGAAGTTCTCAACACTGGATGCCCTGTAAGATACAGGTAAGCAATCACTACTGCTGGACAACAGGCCGTAAACACTTCCAAGCTTGAAAAGATGGGTCGTGTTTTACTTTCAAATGCATGTTATAAGTGACAAACTCACAGCGCTTGCAAAGATGAATCGAGCAGTATTTAATGCGACAGATCGATGCACTGATGTCAGTGCTGTACTTAAAAACATGCTGAGCCATATTCAGCATATTTTATTTAACTTAGCGATTTCATAAGGCTGAGTCAATTCGTGATTTTAGCTTATTGATTTTATCAGTTAATCATGCAGCCCCCGATTAACCTTACAGACTCCTACTGTGATATAATAATAGCGCACATTTATCTAGGTTAGTGTTAGAGCGAGCAGTCATGTAAAGTTGTTACTACTTACATGTTTCGAATGATAAGCTATAGATGAGGTCGATGGATGATAAGCGAACGTTTGGTTTACTGGTTACTTGGTAAAGATTAGTCGACTATTAGGTGGCAACCTGTACTAGCAACAGACTAAAATCCACCCTGAACATCGTAGCAAATGCAAAAGTGCAAAAAAAGCTAATATATTTATAACATTTATAATATAACATTTGTATAACTATACGCATATAACATATAACTATATAACTCTGTATAACAACATTTTATGTTCAATTTATGTCTGTTATTAACTATTTTCTCCTTTTTTGTCCTTAACCTCCATTTCCTCTTAATCTGTTTTATCTTTCAAGAGGAGGTGTGGGGGTCTCTCTCATGACATCACACAACTGGCTCACTGCCATAGCAACATCTGTGCAATCCTGAACTACACGAAACCTGACATCTAACTTATAGCCACAAACTAGTTTTCACACACACATAGTTGTGTAAGTTATCTTGCCACGGTTTTGCTCATAGTTTAGGCTGCAGGCTGAAGTGTGTGATGGGAGTTTTCCTCTGGGGATAAGAGCAGCATGAGGGAAACCTCCAACAACTGAGATGAAACCCTCCAGGATCACATAACACACAAATGTGTAAGTGTGTGCTTGTGTGAGTATGTGCTTGTGTGAATACATGTAGCACAATTAATTTTGTTAACAAAGAGGAAATTGCACTCTACTGATTGACATCAAAGACATTTTTCTGCTGATTGCAATTTGGGGATTGGATGGTATGTGTCTCAATATAGTCATGTGTGCTTACAATCTCTCTGTGTGATGAAATCTTATGTGCAATTGACCTCAAAGTAGTTAAATATGCACGCACTGGACCAATATGCTCAATCAAGGTTTTCATTGGCATATGCCTATAATTAGTGGGAAAAAAAGAGTATCATGTTTTATAGACAATCTGATTATAACGGAAGGAAAGAGTATAAGAGAGGCAGAGTGCACCTGTGGACACATCTTGAATCACCATAAAATTATGAAACAAAATGACTAACCGGATCAGCACATCTGCCAAAAAAAATTGTTATGAGCATGTGGGAAGGATGCTAGCAGGAAACACCTTCACCTTTTCACCATTAAACCTTGCATTACTCTAAAGTGCTCATTTGCACATAGACATTTGGTTTTAAATTATGGTGGAAACTTCCCATTGACTTCTATTGTTGTTATATTAGCAACTCAAGCTGTTCCAGCTGGAGTGAGCTGCGAGCTGCGAGCTGCTCCGATGTCTATTGGCTATTTTGGCAACTGTCTTCATAATGTAAAGATATACACCGATCAGGCATAACATTATGACCACTGATAGGTGAAGTGAATAACACTGATTATCTCTTCATCATGCCACGTGCAAGTGAACATTTGATCCTCAAAGTTGATGTGTTAGAAGCAGGAAAAATGGGCAAGCGTAAGGATTTGAGAGCGTTTGACAAGGGCCGAATTGTGATGGCTAGAAGACCGAGTCAGAGCATCTCCAAAAATGCAGCTCTTGTGGGGTGTTCCCGGTCTGCAGTGGTCAGTATCTATAAAGAGTGGTCCAAGGAAGGAACAGTGGAGAACCGGCGACAGGGTCATGGACGACCAAGGCTCAATGAAGGCTGGCCCGTGTGGTCCGATCCAACAGATGAGCTACTGTAACTCAAATCGCTCAAGAAGTTATTGCTGGTTCTGATAGAAAGGTGTCACAATACACAGTGCATCGCAGTTTGTTGCGTATCCATGTGGATGTCACTTTGACACGTACCACCTACCTAAGCATTGTTGCAGACCGTGTACACCCTTTAATGGAAACGGTATTCCCTGGTGGCTGTGGTCTCTTTCAGCGCTCGCCACAAAGCAAAAATGGTTCAGGAATGGTTTGAGGAGCACAACAACGAGTTTGAGGTGTTGACTTGGCCTCCAAATTCCCCAGATCTCAATCCAGTCGAGCATCTGTGGGATGTGCTGTACAAACAAGTCCGATCCATGGAGGCCCAACCTCTGCTGCTAACATCTTGGTGCCAGATACCACAGCACACCTTCAGGGGTCTAGTGGAGTCCATGCCTCGATGGGTCAGGGCTGTTTTGGCAGCAAAAGGGGGACCAACACAATATTAGGAAGGTGGTCATTATGTTATACCAGAT
>RJVU01027559.1:5415155-5429060 GCA_003731715.1 Anabarilius grahami | reverse complement strand
TGTTGTTCACCAACACACATACAGTACATGTGCATATGATACTTGATGATACTTTGCAAAAAAACAAAACTCTTTGCAAAAAACAGGAACTTTGAACAATGTATCATGACTGTCTTTGGGCATCTCAGATGTTAATTTAGATATTAGTATCCTCAACAGTAAACCAACCCATATCAAACGCACAACACACCTTCCCCAAAACACACAATCACAGGATGTTTCATTGATTTACGAGGCCATTTTTTAAACAAAAACATCTTTAAGAAGAGGAGCCAGTTTGGATGAGACGCTTTGGCTGGTTGTCAATAGCAGTAGTCAGATTTAGTGCTTCTGCATTTAGAGTACAGTGCATTTCCTATTCTCACGGGTCACTGTATATATTAATACATATGCACACACACACTCAAGAGCTTCTCTGGACGTGTCACAGTCCACTCAGTATCCGCTCTTCCTTCCCAACAATGCCACTGTGGTGACCTTTGACCCTGGTGGGTCTGAGCTTACTTCCTCTGTTGTGTGTCTGTTTACTTTGATGTGACCAGAGGACATCTTTCTGCCAGCTTGTTTTCACACAGGAGACTAGAAGCTTCCTACACTTCAGCCACACACACCCCCAAAAACACACACAAACACACACAGGATAAAGGGGCACAATTTGTGCCATATAGTAAAAGTTCAAAATAGGAAAAACAGTTGCTTTGTATCCTACAGGATACAGCTTTTGTGTGTAAAGCTTATGCACTTTCACTGCACCCTGACAAAAACATATACATGCACACACATTTGTATAGCACATCCCATTTGAAGGATATTCACTCCGAATCAGTAAGAAGTCATTAAAAAAAAGACAAACAGTAGTCAAAAATAGGAAAGTGGAGAATGGAAATAGAATAAAAGGAACTCTGGGAAAACCCTTGCTGGCTTTTTTTTTTTTACATGAAATATTTCTTTAAATTAAGGAATATATAAGATTGAAAGGTGTACATTGGGGTTATAACTTTTTAGCTATTTTTCAAATAAAAGATTTCCTGTATCATAAATCGATGATTTTGTGCTTAAAAATAAAATTGTTCTATAAAGTTTGCATTAATGTTTGTTACATGGTTGTACCATTTTTTTTATTTTTTATCTGGGGTGACCTTTTTTTTAAAAAACTTAAAAAAGGAAGTGGGGCCTTTTTCATTGTTTTTAAGCAAAAGTTAATTGATTTATGATACAGGAAATCTATTATTTGAAATATATATATATATAAAGTTATAACCCTTGTGTACATATTCAAGCCGATGAATGTAAAACTCATATGAAATTATTATAAAAGAATTATAAATATTATATATTCATACATACATTTTAACACTTTAATACATAAATTAATACATACATAAATTATGACATTATACATACACACTGCCATTCAAAAGTTTTTTTTGTTGTTGTTTGTTTTTGAAAGAAGTTTATGTACACCAAAGCAGTGTCACATGATCTTTCAGAAATCATTCTATAATATGCTGATTTGATGCTCAAAAAACATTTCTTATTATCAACAAGCCATGAAACTCTATTCACATTCTGATTGGTTGTTTCAATGTAACCTCCACAGCCAATCAATTTCATGCATCCATTAATACTTCCCTTTATAACCATGACACATCCAAACAAATACACTAACTCTTCACACTATGCAAATTCTTATTCTAGCCCTCCACCTCCCCAGCACCACCTGCCTAGATCTGCTAAAGGGTGTTTCCCTCTCTATAACTAAAGCAGAATGTTTCTTAAATTTTATGTTCTGAGGTTTTAGCAGAAGCAAGTCGTACTTGCTCTGCAGCAGCAGTGTACACTATTAACCCTAACGCTCAAAATAATTAATTGGTTTGAGTAGGACAAACTTAAATTAAACAAATTAGTTCAGTCAAATTAACTTTTATGAGTATTTAGCACCTTTTCTTTCGAGTTCACAGAACTGATATATTTCAAGCAAACTGAACTGTTTCATTGTTTTGAGTTGTATGAACTAATTTCTTTTCATTTACACAAACTTAAGTTTAACTGAAACTGGGCTAGGATTTCTGTTTCCCAACATGCTTTGCCCATGGCACTCGATAGGTTGGTTTGAGAGCAAGTATGTTAAATGTTTTATTTTGCTGTTTTCATTCAGCAAGTGATATACCATGCTATTGCTAACATTAGCAAATTAGCAAGTTAGCATTTTCTGTTTCTGTTATACTTAACATCTAGTTATAACTAAGTTTCCACTAATAAAAATATTTACGCTGAGATTACATGATCATTTTAAGTTAAATGTATGAATTAGTTTAATTTAATCAAATATTTCAATTTAAGAACAATTAAAATGTTTTGGTACAAAATAAAAGTTCTGCCTACTTAAACTTTGAATTTCTTAACTGTACTGTAAAATTTTTTGATATAACCGATTGCCTCAATTTTTTTGAGTTTTGCCAACTTATTCAGGTTTACAGTGTAGCAGAGCAAGTCCACCAAGATCAAACCTATAAGTATATTAATTTCTTCCAAAAAAAAAAAAAAAAACTTATTTCTGAGCTCAAACCTTTGAATAGTAGTGCATATTTTAAATATAGGACCACTATTCTAATATGTCCCTCATAAATGTTAGTGCTGTTTACAGCCCTGTATATGAAAACACACATTTGCAGAAAAACACACACAAACACCCCCACCAGCACAGCACCTTTGAGTACTCACATGTACAGGATAGAGTTACTGCATGGAGTCCCTTTAGGGACCATGGAGACAGGATGGGGAGACAGGGTGTGTGAGTACACATCGGGGTGTCTGCTCCTCCTCGTGTCACTGATATCTACCATATGTGTGTTACTCATCACCTTATAGAGTACACACAAGCACACACCCGCACATGCATACTTGCACACTGACACACATGCTAAAAAGCAACTGGATGTGAAGCTCTGAAGCAAAAATCAATTAATTTCCAGGCATTACTTTGACTCATAACCTTAAATAACTAGCCTAAGGCCTCTGTCAGATGTCAGTGCAGGTTTGAAAGCCCATGTTGCTGATTAATTGCTTTATTCAGGAGTCTTCCTCTGTTTATCAATTCTCTTATCTGGTACAGACAGACATGATGTCAGAGCCATGCTGTGACAACTCAACCATCAAGCGTCATGCTAACATTTGAAGCAGTCATGTTTTTAGAAAAATCCTTCGCCAAGGTTTGAGCTCTGCTCTTCATGATGGGGATTCATTTTCAGTTTCAAAGTCAGTCAAATACAAGTCACATACTGCTGAAAGGAAAGTTCCTGTAACTAACATACTGTCTCGTAGACTCTGGATGTTCTACTCAAAACAACATTTTTGCGAAACACAGTTTAAAATCCAACGCTGATTTAAAATCTAACTCTAAAAAAAAAATCTGAAATCAAAAGTTTTCAATTTGTGGCCTTAATAAAAGTGTACACTTATTATTAGAGTGGTATAAACCAAATCAACATAACTGATATCATAATTTTTTTTGGTAACACTAATTTACAGTGTCCCTGTTATACATCTTACATGTACTTACTATAGTAATAACAGTAAATTATTCATAATTACAAGAAGCTAACCCTAAACTAACTAACCCTCATTGTTATTAGTATTATATTGTTATCTCTTCAATAAATTTACATTAACTTTCATAAAATTGATTAAATCACTTAAACATTCATGCATTAACGATCATGGTGCAAGTAGTTAGAAAATACAATCAATAAAATCCATAGATTCCAGAAGACTCATAAGTTTAGTTCTCTAGCTGGTTTCTTCCATCTGATTGTGCTTATCCTCTTCTCTGCAGGAGTTTGATTAGTTGGATCAGGTGTGTTTGTGTGGGGATAAAGCCAAAACCTGCAGCCCCCCAATCCCCCCCTCCTGTGGAGGACAGACCACCCCTTCTCTGAGAGATAAAGATAATAACTTTACATTGTAATAACTTTATTACATAATTCGTGTGATCTCAGAAAACAAACCCACCCATGACAAGAAAGAAATAACTGAAATATCTTTCTTTTCAGTTTGTATCTATGCCTCACCTATGTTCCTTAGTCTTCTCAATCCCAGACTGATTTTGATTGCTACACTGTGAATTGCTTCAGTCACCAACTCCATATATAAAGGTTTACTGGCGAAGTCACTCAAGATTCCTGCTCTGTCCAGCAGAACTGCTCTTGATTTTTGATTGACAGACACCTGATGGGATTTATTGGGAGAGTTCAGTGTTTTATGTGAACCGAGTGAATGATCCTGCCTCTTTTCCAGATTTTTATAGCCACAGTGTACAACAGCAAAAAAATTTTTACTTTATTTTGATGTTACTTTACAGTGATTTCCAGAGGATTATCAGATAGTCAGAGCAAAATCCCCAGAGTTAAATCAGCTCTGCTCAGATTACATATGGTCCCTCTCTATATAGTGTTAAAGTAACACTGAAGCAGAGTTAAAGTTCATAAGATTAATTAAGTTATGATTGAGCGTTAGTGATGAACACCTGCTGTTAACAAGCATAGTCACTTAACCCTTTAAGACCGGATGGAGCGTCGGCGCTCCCATTTGCGTGTCTCTCTTTAAGAGCCAATAAAAATTGAATCCATATAGGTAGCACAAAATTCTTTTTGCATACAAAACCAGAGACTTTAAACTTTCATATCAAGCCTCCAACATGCTTCTGTTGCGTTGTTTTCACCCTCTAATGAGTCTGAGTAATATGCGTTTACAACAAAAATAGCACAGACGCTAACTGAATACAAATATGTATATTTCACGTGCTCCTAACTTCATGAAAAATGCACAGATCATAAAAATGGCACATCAATATTTAAAGCAGATTCTCAAGATTAAAATGAATCCAAAATCAACATAATATATTGCGTTGATCACAAGATATTACTCACGGAATGATTTAACATACTTGGCTAAAAACATGTCTCTCATCTTTCAGGGATGAAGTGTGTATCCAGTGTTCCCGGACCCATCCATGTTCGTTTTCCAACGTGGAATAACACAAAATAGATTTCATTTCAAAGCTTAGCATCTCATCTTTTTAATGCATCTAACCATTTTGAAAAACTCCTAACGAGTGCTGAGAAGTGCCTCTAAACCGGAGTTTAGCGCCCGTTGGCGCCACCTGGCTGCGGAAAAAATGAATAACAATTTAGTAAACTAGACTTTATGCTATCACCACGAAATTGTGTAGGAGAGCATCACCAAAAATTCGAATTTTTATCCGATCTTATTGCGTTCCTGAGTTATTCCATGTCAAATTAAAAAAAATGAAAAATAAAAAAAAAAAAAAAAAAATAATAATATATATTTATCAGCTGTTTCTCAGCAAGAAAATGTCCAAATGTAATGTAATTTATATTTTCTTAAAATTTAAAAAGTGTTCTATCAAATGATACCTTTTGACTCTCCTAGCTACAGTTTTGGAGTTATGAGTCTTTACTTTTGTGTGTGTCGCTCAGAAAAAACCCCTCTAAAAAAGCCTTCAGGTCTTAAAGGGTTAAGAGAAACACAATAACTACAAATGACTTCCAGCCACAGTCTTAGATGAAATCAACTGAAGATAAAATACATTAAATCTCTCAAGATCTGATTAAACAACTCTACAAACAGCATATTATCTTATTAACTTTAACTCTGCTTCAGTGTTATTTTAACTCTATGTAGGGAGGGACCATATGTTCTCTGAGCAGAGTTGATTTAACTCTGGGGATTTTGCTGTGCAGTGTTATTTTTGTATAAATGAGATACTACTAATTTAACTTTTTATTCATTTATATTGGCTTAAGAAAGCCAAGCGTCCATTCTAATTCTATCTATCTATCTATCTAACCATCCATCCAATTTCAAACAACAACGATTTTTTATGGTTTTAGTTTTAATTTTAGTTAACCAATTACTCTGCCTAAAGATTCATCCAGTGCTGAAATCTGATCATGTATTTAAAAACTAGGAACTCAAACTGAGTTCATTAAGCTTACAATGTGAATATTGAGAATGATGTTTTCCAGTGAAACTCTCTTCGAAGTATTCGTCATAGTTAGTCGTGTTGACCTCTGCAATTCTTCCATGACGTGTGGAAGTTATATGCAGAGATTCCCAGAAATCTTTATTTTTTCTGTTATTTTGAATGTGTTCCCTCAGTGCCCTACAGCTGCTCTTGTCTGTTCTTCTCTCTGTCTACAGGCCAAAGCCCAATATAAAGAATGGAGCTGTTAGGCGCCTCTGCGAATGAGGACCAATTGATAAAGTCAGACCCAAAGAAATATGTGGTTTTATCCTGAGGCATGTCTGTCTATTTTCACAGGTAGGAACCTGTAGCACCTTGGGGTGAAGTAAAAGTGATACCATGATACATAGCTTTAAAATTTCTGTTTCTCAGAGGCACGCAATATAACCTGGCAAATATTAAGGTTATGTTATAGAGTCATTTAAACTATCTACACTACTGTTCAAAAGTAAGGGTCATTATGTTTTTCATTATACAGTGAGGATATTGAACAAAATGACAGTAAAGACATTTATAATGTTACAAAAGATTTCCATTTCAAGTAAATGCTGTCTATTAATCAAAGAATCCTGAAACAAACGTATGATGGTTTACACAAAATTATGAATCAGTTAATGTTTTCAACATTGATAATAATAAGAAATGTTTCTTGAGCAGCAAATCAGCATATTAAAATGATTTCTGAAGGATCATGTGACAGTGAAGACTCAAGTAATGATGCTCAAAATTTAGCTTTGCCATCACAAAAATAAATCAAATTTTTAAAATAGATTCAAATAGGAAACCATTTATTTCAATTAGTAATTATATTTCACAATATTAGTCATTTTACTGTATTTTGAACAAATAAATGCAGCCTTGATGAGAATATGAGACTTTCAATTCTTACTAACCTCAAACTATTAAACACTAAGAATAAAAAGGTACAAAAGCCGTCACTGAGGCGGGACACTTTCAAAAGGTACCTAAAGAGTGGATAATTATACCTTACACATTGGTACCTAAATTAACCTTTTTAAAGGATACTATTCCAGTGAGAGCTTTTGTACCTTTTTTTTTTCCTCCTGAGAGTGAACAGTAGTGTATACATTTCCAAAAAACACTTGCAGTTCTTTATTTTTTTTCTAAATTTGAGGAAGGTTTGTGGAAGAAGCATTTTTATATTTCCACTAGCACTCGTGTGTTCTGGTTTATTGCTTAAATAAAGCTGAACTCTAACAGAAATTATATTTTAATTTTGAAAATAATTTGAAAAAGCTATAATATCTGTAAGTAGCAGAAATAAGAAACAGGTTTCTGCAGAGAGTTACTCATGAAAGTGAATATGATGGTCAGCATTAAAGCAGCAGTTTGTGTAAAGCTCCAGTTTGACCTCAGGCAGTCAGTTGTCACTGGTAATTTGTGACCAGAGACATGGGTTTAGACCTCCGACAGAAAAAAAGAAAGGCGCTCTCTAATTTGCTACTTAGCACAGGCCATTGCAGATGACCCAAAGCATTAAAGTTTCGGTTTACAGTGGCCTCTTTGATGGCTTTCCTTAAGGTAATTGAAGCGCAGCAGTGACAGAGAACAGACACGTCCTGTGCCCCAGTGGGAAACGGCGCCTTCGTCCTGCACATAAAACACATGGTCTTATTATAAGTGCTTTTATTTGTACAAAATCTACATAAAGTTGACAGTCAGTTGTTGAGAAGTGATTAAATATTAGACACACAAATCAAAGTTTTTGCCAGAGTAATTAAACTTAAAAAAAATTAAACAGTGCTCCCATAATTTCAGAGAAAGAAAAGAAAATATAAGATGCAGCTGAAACAGAATAGTGAAAATTTCAGCTATTATTAAAATGTAACGTAAATAAAAATAACTCCCTATAACGTTTAATCACATAACCGTGACCAAAAAACCCCAGCACGTTTTAGCTGTTTTTTGTAACATAACTCTCTTCACAGATGATGACTGTACAAGTAACTATGAATCTAAATAAATTCCCAATGTAACAGGTTAATGTCTCAGACGCTTCAGCAAATGAAATCATTTGTAAGAAACGTGCGCCATCTGGTGGCTTGAGATGAAATAGGTTTACAGTCTTCAGTTTCTCTCACATTAGCAACAAAATAAATACATCAGATGTGTTAAAGAGACACTCCAACATCATTTCAACATCACATCTATTACATTTGTAACACACAAGGAGGATGGATTTTTTTTTTCCTGATCTTTTTTGTTTTATAATGTCACAAGAAAGTGTCCAAAATGTTCTTCCTTTTAAATTTTTTTTTCAAAACCTACCACAAGGACAACTTTGTACCCTATTTACCCCTAAACGGTTTATAGCAGTACTTTAAGGGTACATATTACTACTCTAAGGTGCTAATATTCATCTTTTAGGGGTATATAAGGTACAGGTAAGTGTTTTTTTTAAAGGTACAGATAGTGACAAGCTTTTGTACCCATAAATGTACAAGTTTTGCAGAACAAAATAAGTTTAAGGACACCTTAACTTAAATTGCTTTTAAGAAGTTTTCAGTTAAATTATATATGTGTGCAGCTACTGGTAACAGACATGATGTTGAAACAAGAAATGCTCCTTTGCTCTCAATATTATGACAACTGCACATGTTAAAATGGTTTAGTGAGGCTGAAAAAGAATACAAACTCTTATAATAGTGGTCAAAAGAGCGGTTATAAATGTAAAACTGTTAGACTGGAAAGTCGCACATTTTATAATTTCTTGCAATGTGACCTAATATTGTTAAGCAGCGAGTAACACAATAACTAGCCAAACATATTTGATTATAAAGTCTGTTCTGCTTATGATTGAGGAATAATGGAAGAACTAATATTCGGATCTTTTTGAGCTTTTAATACAAAGGCTGTGGAGTCCACTATGGACTAGCACAGAAAAATAAAGAGGTTTGTGTGCATAGTGACACCAAAATGAAGTCGCGGACATCTTTATGTCATTTGATCCTTCTTGTCGTTAAGCTTTATATATTCCTGAAGTCTTGAAGTAAAGATACTGACGGCAAAGATTCTTAGGACTGTATCGATCGCCTCCAAAACTCTCACTCTTGCACAAATATACATTCATCGTTTTTTCCTCCCATCTTGCTCTCATGCATAAAGTGGTTGCTGGTTCCCAATACTGCATTCTCCCTGAATGTTGATGTGAGAGCTACAGGTACGTGTCCTCTGAACCCACGCTCTCACATGAGTTGCGTAAACTGGGAACTCTGGGAGCAGCGGACGAGTTGCCATTCACAGGTGCGTCGTCTGGAAGAAGCGGAGTGGAGTCTGTAGTGGGTGGAGAATCTTTAAGGTGGGCTGAGTTGTTGGTGTTGCCTGAGTCTTTAGTGATAGGAAGTGGTTCGGCAGCGATTGCCGGGTTGGAGGAGTGAGGAAGCTTGGTCGGGTATATGGGAATGGGGACCAGTGAGGTTTGGGGAGGTGGTGGGGTGCGAGAAAGATTTGGAGATGGATCTGGGGTTGGGATGACAGCGGTTGGTGGATCAGAGGAAGGTTCTTCCTTCATGGCTGATGTCTTCTCAGGTGTAGTGAGGAGGGATTGCTGTAGTGATGGAGGAGGATGGCTGGACTGATTGTTTGAGGCCGTGTCTTGTGCTTGTTTATTAAGAGGGTCTGGTTTGGGGTCTGTTGATAAAGCATACGGATTGGGGACGTCCAAAGGAATGGGGGCTTTTCGGATAGTGCCTCTTTTCTTGATGCGAGTGGATTCAGATTTAGTGTCTGAGGGCTGGGGATACTCAACGACGATGGTGGGGTTCTGACGGAGGTCTTGGCGGGAGTGTGGCTCGGCAGACATGATGGCTTGAGCGCCGTGCATTCTGGGAGGGGACTTGTAGCTGAGTTCGCCATGGGCTTTCCGCCAGCGCTTCAGCTGCACGCGGTGCTCTCGTTCAACATCTCGAGCAGATATGGGCAGCTCTAACACCTGCATGTGCAGAAGAGAAGTTTCATCATCACCATTGTACAGCCTTGTTGTTCTGACCTCTACATCCAAACACCAATGTCTAAAAAAAAGTTTTTACATGACGCAAATAAAATGCATCAATGAGTTAAAGTTCCTACCTGACAATAAAACCTGTTTATTATCAGTTATCAATTTAATATCTGGTAAAACAATATAAAAATGCATCCATCATAAAAGTAATCCATAAGGCTCCAGTGGGTTAATAAAGGGCTTCTGAAGTGAAGCGATGGGTTTTTGTAAGAAAATTATCCATATTTAAAACTTTATTAACTATAATGGGGGTGCCCAACCCTGTTCCTGGAGATCTACCTACCTGCAAAGTTTAGCTCCAACCCTGATAAAACACACCTGAATCAGCTGATTAAGATCTTCAGGAGCACTTGATAATTACAGAGAGGTGTGTTGAGCAGGGCTGGAGCTGAACTCTGCAGGAAGGTAGATCTCCAGGAACAGGGTTGGGCATAGGGATGTGCAACAGCGATCGAGTACTCGACTGTGACAGCGTCGATCGATCATGTATACAATGATCGAAATGTTTTTTTGTTTTTTTTCCTCCTGATTGGTTAGCAGCACTTTGCCGCCCAAAAGTGCTGCTAACCAATGCAAAAGACGCGAGAGAGAATGGCCTCGAAGTCAGGTAGAGATGTCTGGCTTGAGAAGATTGATGAAAATACAGTTCATTGCAAGCTGTGCAGTGCCAAGCTTTTATCTTAAACTGAAAACATCCTTCCTATTAATTCATAATTAATTTAGCGATAATCATCAGAGATTTTCATAATAAAAATAACATTTTTACAATATTCTGTATATCAAACAATATTCTGAAATATTAGAATAAAAAAAATTACAATAGTGCCTTTTCCTTTTAAAAGAGTGATCTGACATAGCTCACTTTCAGCAGTTATTTTATCTATGGTTCGTAACATTTTTTACAGATTTCTGCTCGTTGTAAATCAGGGGCCGTATTCACAAAACATCTTAAGGCTAAAAGCAGCTCCTAAATGGCGATTTAGGAGAAACTCTTAAAAATAATGGGCGTGTCAGTCCTAATTTTAGGAGTCCTAAATTTTTGCTCTAAGAGTATTTCACAAAGCATTTTAGCGCTAAAACTAGCTCCTAAATCTGTGAAACGTTAGGAGGAGTCAAGAGGACTCCTAAGTCACCCAAGACCAAATCACAAACAATCCTAATCCACCCAAAGACACTGTACATCATGAGGCAATAGCGATAGAGCCTTAGGTGCTGAACCTTTTGTTAAGCTTAAATGCAATACATTTTGATTTATAGATTTGAATCTACGATGAGACGCCAAAAATAAATCTATAACAAATAAATAAATATTGTCCGATTACCTGTGGCAGTGGTTTTCATGAGTTACATTTACAAATTATTGAATAGAGTAAAAAATAAGAAAAAAATAAGCGCATTTGGTGTGCTGTCCAAGGATATTGAGGGCTCCGAGATGCAGACATCCAAGAGGCGGACCACAATTCACTGTATTTGCTAGTTTAATTAGTGACACTTAGCATACATTTTAAAACCTTTATTTGAATATGGCAACATTTTTATTAAAATATTTATTTGAATAGGGCAACATTTATATTTTAAAACCTTTATTTTAATATGGAAACATGACACCTCATTCTACAATATTTCTATGATTAAATCGCTGACTCTTCCCCCATCAGCCAATCACTGTGTGTATACTCCATACCAACGAGATCAACCCCCCCCCTTACTCTTAGCTTAAGACTTCAGTCTATTCCTTAGTAAAAGTTTGTCTCAGCAGCTTTTACTGCTATTTAGGAGAACTCTTAGTGGCAAGATAAAATGTTTTGTGAATACGGTCCCAGATAAAGATAAATTAGCACAGTACCAGTGATGAGATTTGTTTCAGGATTCTTTGATTAATAGACAGCATTTACTTGAAATGGAAATCTTTTGTAACATTATAAATGTTTTAGACGTTTTGTGCAGCTAACGTTACTGTTTGTATAGCCTATATATATATATATATATATATATATTGAGTGTTCGTGCCACAATGCAGCTGCACGAGCACGGTAGCTTGAAATAATATACATCCAATGTCCAAACTGGCAAACCATAAAACACATAAAACTGACAAAGTTTAGTGAAGACGCAAGGCTCACCGCTCGCGCGCCATCACTATGTGTTGAACCGGCGTTCACCTCCAAGATTTGACATATTTAAAGTGTGTTAAATTTAAAACAGTTAGCTTTAATTCTTTGTTGCCTATTTGTAATATTATTGTCTTAACACAGCCATTCAGAGTTTAGGGATGCTCAGGCTTGTTACAAACAAAATCCACTTGAGCAAAACTCTTGACTTTATGTGAGTGTATGAATATTTGGTTATTTAGTGAACTAGTGAGCTTTAGATTTATACAATTTAAACCTTTAGTTTAAAATTAACCCTTTCACGCGTGAGTTTAAAATATTCTAACTGACCCCCCAGAGCGAGTTTTTTTAAGGCGACCGTTATTTTACAACTTTTGCCCTTATTGTTTGCATGGCGACGCTTCATGCGTGTCACGTAACACACCGCAGCCACAATAACACTGTATGACAGATGGATCGCTATTATTTTTATTTAAAATATTCAGAAATTTGCTTACCATATCATCAACTATCTGATATTCCAATTCTCAAATATGTGTGAGTGTGTTTTGTCATTTAAAACTTTTATAAATTATCTTTATTTTGATCTATAACGCGAGATAACTCCATCTTAGTTTGCGCCGCAGTTCGTGGAGTCCTGTCAGTCGGATTTACAGCACATGAATTCATCAGTTTCTCCCGAAATACATACAAGTAAGTGGCTAGTGAACTGGAAGAATAATAGAGAATACGTTCTAGTTAGTTAAGCCCATTATGTATGTGTGATATGAATAAATGTCGGCAAATTATACTTGAATGGATTGTTATTGCTGCTTCCACTGATGTCTGACATCAGTGTGTATTTTATAAACTCTAAAATGTATTGTTTTACTGGCGCTTATGTGTATTTAAATGTCTGAAACCTTAAAAAAAACATTATGTGGCTGAAAACACTGCATAGCTGTGATATATGACAAGAGCGTTCGTCTCACAGCCAAAGCGTGAAAACACAGTTTGAATCTGGCAGTTAAGTGAAAATGGACATGAATATGGTCATGCAGAATAAGACATTAATATGTGCTTTATAATTACTAATAAACAGCCAATTTCCTAGTAAACTAGTAATATGCATGCTAATAAGCAACTAGTTAATAGTGAGAACTGGACCTAAACTAAAGCGTTACCTTGATTTGCGATTTAAAATTATTATACACTACTGTTCAAACGTTTTGTTTTATTAATTAACATTATAAATGTACTTCTTGCAGAATAAAAATATTATGTAAATAAATGCTGTTCTATTGAACTTTCTTTTCATTCATCATAGAATCCTGAAATGTATCATGGTTTCCACAAAATAAATATATTTTCAACACTGACATCAATAATAAAAATATTTCTTGAAGAATGATTTCTTAAGGATCACGTGACACTGAAGACTGGTGTAATGGCTGCTGAAAATTCAGCATTGCATCACAGGAATAAGTTACATTTTAAAATAAATGTCAAAAAATCTTAAATCTTAAATTGCAAACATATTTCACAATGTTACTATTTTACAGTATGATCAAATAAATGCAGCCCTAAAATTTCAAATGAGTGTATATTAATGGTGAGCGATGATTATTTGTTTTTTATTGCTGTAGTTTAATTGTACTTAGTTATTAATGTACAAAGAAAACATTAATAAAACAATTATTAAATATTGGTTCTGCATATCAGTTACACATTAATGCATCAAAAATTGG
>RJVU01027559.1:5401738-5415066 GCA_003731715.1 Anabarilius grahami | reverse complement strand
TTTCAATCATATCCACTCAAAACCCAAATTCAGTACAACAGCGTGAGAGTGCGTGCATTCGCTACCTGATGGATGAGAAAGCCCTCCTGCATGTATCGTGGCTCCAGGGCTCTAAGAAGCTCCATAGTCTCATACTGACCAGGACAAGCCTTCAATTTCTCACGAGTTCCCATCATGCATCTCAGCAACACCAGTCCAACACGGAATATTATCTTCACTCCTATTGAAAAGACAAAAGAAAAATAAAGTCAGAAAGGTGATGACAAACCTGCCTGTGTGGTAATATGTGTAAGTGAATCTGACCGTCACACAGGAACATGTCCCACACTCGGAGCACAGATGCCCAGGGTAGAGTTCTGGAAAACGCACACATGAACCACTCCGTCATGTAGAGGATGGGCTCTATCTTGTGTTTCTCAAGGTGCCGATATGCCGGAGGACTCACACGCTTTAATAACGCATTTAAGATCTGTCCATCCAACTGTATGGCCTCCTACAACACATAAAAAAACAACAGAATTAAGACGGTGAGGTTTTTTCGTTGTCTTGGAAGTAATAGTGCCTTTTTTCAGATTATACAACTCACTCATCTGTCAAGCAGTTATTTACAGCAGCAATTCTACATTTACAGGCATAGGGCGATCATAGATGAGTTTTGACCTTTGGAAACCACAGATATTTCATTTACTACTCTACATTTGTGCTGCTTACTTCACCTTTGAGCGAAGAACAAAAGAAGCTTTGGTATGTTTTTACAGGCACCTACGGCACATTTTGTCTCAGAAACATGATTCAGTGTTTGCAGATTGAAAACAAGGAACTTTAGATATGAATGCTATGAGTAGAATGCAAACTATGAACCAGAGAACGTGTCTGAGGAACCCAGATAAGGTTTCTATTACCTAAAACTATGAAGTTCATAATACTTCGTCTTCGTCCACAATGCTCGTCACTAAAATGTTTTGGTCAATGGTTGTAAAATGTAGGAACTTCATAATGTGCAACTGTCATTAGATCTTCTATCATACAGGCAATAGATAACTTTTACACACAATGTCAGGTGGATTTCACAAGTCAAGTCACATTTATTTTATATAGTGCTTTATATAATAATACAGATTGTTTCAAAGCAGCTAATAAACAGGACAACAACTGTGAAAGTGTTAATTCACCCAAAAATGTATCATTGATTATGTCATTAGTTACTCACCCTCATACCGTTCCAAACCTGTACGACCTTCGTTCATCTTTGATATTCAAATGAAGATCTTTAATGAAATCAGACATTTCTGTCCCTCCATAGACAGCTACGCAACTACCATTTTGACGCTTCATAAAGTTCATAAAGAGATCGCAAAACTAATTCATATGAATTGAGCGGTTTTGTCCAAATTTTCTGAAGAGACTCGATCGCATGATGAACAGATTGAATTTAGGCTTTTATTCACATATAGACGTCCATCAACACACACATCAGATATGGTAAATGGAAGATTTATTTGATTATTTAATGTGACAACACCTGCCGTTCTGCAGTACCGGTACCCGCTGATAGCAGACTGCTTTAAAAACCTGTGAGTGTTTGTGTAAGCAAACTGTGAAGTGCATCAAAGGTTTCCATTTACAGCTTCATTGATTATAATGGAAGTTTTATAAAGAGTGCAGCGCTGTGTACCTCATGTTGTGATTGACAGCTTCAGTGATTATAATGGCAGCAATCTTTGCTTGCTTTCAGTATATAATATATATTTTTCATGCTGCTAACTACACATAACAAAGTTTCTGGATTGACAACCACATTTAAATGCGCAAATGAATCTGTTTGACACTGATAACCAGTGATACTGTATGGCAAATAATCTATGCATTAAGTCTTGGAGTGTAAATGCAAAATAATAGACCTGCCACTTTTTCTATGTAATGTGATGCTTTGTTGTTTATTTTAAAATCAATCACTTTTTTACATATATATTTAAAAATCTGTAAATTTATATGTAAAAAAGTGATTGATTACTATCAATCACATTACTATCCATAAAAAGTAACGCTATATTGTAATGCATTACTTTTAAAAGTAATTTTCCCCGTAATGCATTACAATATAGCGTTACTTTTTATGGATAGTAATGTGTTATGTTACTTTTGCATTACTTTTTCTAATCTGTCCGTGGTTTCCTTGTTTTTAATAACCCCTTACTGCACACTAGGGGTGTAACGGTACGCGTATTCGTACCGAACGGTTCACGAGGCAAATTCCAAATGGAAGTGATCATCCCTATGCCCTATGTGATCATCCCTATGTGAGCAGGGCACACGCTGTATGTAGCTGTTTGGAATGCACTTGGCAAAGGGAACGGCGTAATTTCCTCATTATCTTCAGCTGGGAAAAATCACATTATGAAATAAATGTTTTTCTCCAAAACACGTTGACCACAATTATTGGCACCCTTTTATTCAAAACTTTTTGCAACCTCCTTTTGCCAAGATAACAGCTCTGAGTCATCTTCTATAATGCCTGATGAGTTTGGAGAACACCTGACAAGAGATCAGAGACCATTCCTTCATGCAGAATCTCTCCAGATCCTTCAGATTCCCAGCTCCATGTTGGTGCTTCTTCTCTTCAGTTCACTCCACTAATTTTCTTTAGGGTTCAGGTCAGGTGACTAGGATGGTCATGGCAGAAGCTTCATTTTGTGCTCAGAGACACATTTTTGTGTTGGATTTGATGTTTGTTTTGGATTATTGTCCTGATGGAAGATCCAACCACGGCCCATTATTGGATTTCTAGCAGAAGCAGTGAGGTTGTGATTTTTTTATCTGTTAGTATTTGATAGAATCCATGATGCCATGTATCTGAACAAGATGTCCAGGACCTCCAGCAGAAAAATAGGCCCACAACATTAAAGATCCAGCAGTATATTTAACCGTGGGCATGGGATACTTTTTATCCATGTGTGCACCAAACCCATCTGGTGAGTTTGCAGCCAAAAAGTAATTTTTTTAGTTTCATCTGACCATAGAAGCCGGTCCCGTTTGAAGTTCCAGTCGTGTCTGATACCTGAATATGCTGGAGATTGTTTCTGGATGAGAGCAGAGGATTTTTCTTGAAACTCTCCCGAACAACTTGTGGGGATGTAGGTGCTGTTTGGTCATTTGTTTTAGGCTTTCTGAGACTCAAGACTCAACTAATCTCTGTACTTCTCCTGCTGTGATTCATGGAGAGTCTTTGTCCACTCAAACTTTCCTCCTCACCGCACATTTGGACGATTTAGACACACATCCTCTTCCAGGCAGATTTGTAACATCTTTAGTTCATTGGAACTTCTCAATTATTGCCCTGATGGTGGAAATGGGGATTTTCAATGCTTTAGCTATTTTCTTACAGCCACTTTCTATTTTGTGAAGCTCAAAAATCTTTTGCTGCACATCAGAACTATATTCTTTGGTTTTACTCATTGTGATGAATGATTACGGGAATTTGTCCTTTGTGTTTGTGGTTTCCTTGTGTTTATACTCCTGTGGAACAGGAAGTCATGGCTGTACAATTTCATGCTCCTAGTCACACTGGTGTGCTAAAAAATGTAAATATGAATGGGAATATACTTCAGAGATATTTTACTCATAAGAATTTCTAGGGGTACCAATAATTGTGGCCAACATGTATTGGAGAAAAACATTTATTTCATAATGTGAGTTTCCCCCTACTTTCAATTGTTTTACTTTGATGAAAGGTTAGAATTTTGTGAATTTTTTGAACGAAAGATCAAAAAGATAAACAATGCAGATTTATTTTCACAGCCACCTTTGCTCATATTTACTAAGGGTGCCAATAATTGTGGAGGGCACTGTAAGCTCAAACATAAGAATATTTTTTTTTAAATGTATAAAAATATTATGTGGATGTGGTATAACAAATTATAACCACAATTAAAATGCATTACTTTACTGGTTACTTGGAAAAGTAATCTGATTACGTAACTCACATTACTTGTAATGCGTTACCCCCAACACTGGACCTGACAGAGATTATTTTTTATTTCATGAATAAATAGAATAGGTTAATATTACAACCTGTTTCTTTGCATTTATTTTGGATTTATTGTCAGTACTGGGATCTCAATTCACATGGTTATGGTACTTTGTACTGTGTGTGTAGATGACCGTGTTCATCCGCCACCACTGAAGACCATTTTTGACCCAGAAAAAAAAAAAAAAACCCCTGAAAGGTGTAATTATTCAGCTCAAATCAGTTCAATGTTGATTCAATTCAGTTTATTAACAAGTGTTGAAGTTGCAAAGTTAGTCTCATTATCAAGTTTAAATTTAGTTCTCATCCAATAAGCACTTCTTGTATCCCCTTTATGGATTAGATTTTATTAGTAATATTTATTTCTAATATATCAAGAAACAGGTCTTACCAGGCCTGCGCTGTAGTATCCAGGGAGGTACTTCTCACAAATCTGAACTAGACCCCAAAATGCATCCTGAATACACAAATAAAACAAACATGATTTATCATTTCAATCATTACTTTAGTATTACAACTGATTCTAATAAGAATGTGCACTTGAATATTCGCTGCAAAAACAATGTTATGCATTTTTACCTCAGCAGGCATGTGCATCAAAAGCACAGCTGCTATAGGAGCCTGAGCCTGGCAGTAACCCTCATCTGGTCTGTACAGGGTGTAAGCCTTCAACACCCGGAACAGGTCCTGCTGTCTGCTCAGAAACACACAGAAGCACATTGGAACTGGTGTACTACCTTGATCGTAGTAATCGAAATTTCAAAAGAACAGTATTTATTCAAAATGTTATCTTATTTACATTATAAATGCCTTCACGGTCATTTTTCATCAAACACATTAACTTGCTGCATAGAAATATTAATTTCTTAAAAATATATAAAACAAAAATACATAAATATAATAATAAATACATGCACATAATAAATATTTATTTATTTATTTGTTGTTTGTTTGTTTATATATATATATGTGTGTGAATACAATATATATATCAAAAATATGAATAGAAAATTATAAAGACTAACCCATGACCTCCTCGGGACACAAACATCTCATGGAAGGGGAACTGTCTGTGTAGATCTCTCTCTATCACATCAATCCACTTAGCGTCTCCCTCCATGCTATCCAACTCCTACTCACCAACGACACAAACCAAATCACAGTCATAAACAGTAATACAGAGCTCAATATTTCTTGGCCTGCAACCTATAATCTTGTGATTTTGAAGCCTTATGTCATACAACAGTTTAAGGACAAGAAAAGCTGCATATGTTTAACACATTTACACACAGTGGGGTTGCAACACCAAGGTTGAGAAGCTCTACAGTAAGAAATGCAAAATGATACATCTAGTGTGACCACTACAAATCAACTGTAATAAAGTATGTGTAGACCTGACTGACTCACCTCGAACTTTCCGCTGTTTTGCTCTCTTTTCACTTTTCCACCTGACAGGTACAGCCAGGCCCTGCCTCGCAATGATGGCGGGATTCCTTTCTGACATCGCAGTCGCACCTGCGGGTTACAAATGTCTGAACGTCACATGCTGATGCAGTAATATTCAGATAAGCAGGGACCAGCATGCGTTCACAGTGATTACACA
This sequence comes from Anabarilius grahami, assembly GCA_003731715.1. Taxonomy (NCBI): domain Eukaryota; kingdom Metazoa; phylum Chordata; class Actinopteri; order Cypriniformes; family Xenocyprididae; genus Anabarilius; species Anabarilius grahami. Next base: position 5,409,436 of record RJVU01027559.1, on the reverse strand, counting down.
CTGCAATCAGATGTCATTTTAAAAGGTTATTTGACACAAATATGTCAGTCTCCCTTCAACACAGAAGCCACTGGACAAATCTTTATGATTATAAAACAGCCCAATCTCTGCTGGCATCAGCAAACAGCAATGATAAAATATGTATTTAGTAGGGATGGGAATCATAGAATTTACCCATGTTGGCACTGATTATACTTGATTATTCAGGTTCCCTTAAGGTTCTTGTCGAACAACACTAGCTGCACTATAAGTTTTGTAGTTACATTCAATTAGAGGTCAATCCAACAGAACAATTTACTGTCTGTTTATTGTCTTTGGATTATTTCTGAGGATGCACCGGTATTTAAATTCTAGTCATTAGTCAATAAAATTGTATACTATTTTGTCTAAATTAATTAGAAATAAAACACAAAAAAATAAAATCAATTGTTTTAAACGCTACAAGTGAATTTAAAGTGCCCATATTATGCTATTTAAAGGGGTGGTTGATTATGATTTCACTTTTTTAACTTTAGTTAGTGTGTAATGTTGCTGTTAGAGCATAAACAACATTTGCAAAGTTACGACGCTCAAAGTTCAAAGCAAAGGGAGATGATCATTTATTTTCTCGGAATTCTCTGTTTAATAAGGACTACAACAAACGGCTGGTAGGAACTTCAGCGAGCTTCTTCCCTGGTTAGTGACATCACTAACGCTAAAACTGCCCTCTTCTTGAGAGCAGCTAATTTGCATTTAAAGGGACACACACAAAAATGGCGTGTTTTTGCTCACCCTCAAAAAGTGACAAATTTAACACGCTATTAAAAACGATCTGTGGGGTATTTTGAGCTAAAACTTTAAATACACACTCTGGGGACATCAGAGACTTATTTTACATCTTGTAAAAGTTGCTTTATATGACCCCTTTAAATGTTCCTAATTTTGTTTTGGAGGTCTCCTACAGTAAATTTATATGCATCAAAGGTCAAAAAACACTTTCTGGGTGCTACTCTGCTCAGATGGCCCAGCCTGTTGTGCAATACAAGTCTGTCGGAAACAAAACGCCATATCTGAATTTCAGCTCCGGAAGCTTCCTCAGCACTTGTACACACAGTGATACGAATCGTAACGATGGCCATATCAATTTTATTTTATCATATATCAGTTTTACCATATCAATTCCAGCGCAAATCCTCATCCTTTTGAATGCAAAGTAGATTCGAAGCACAGAAAACAGCATCTTCTGTCGACAAAACCAACCAAACTCTTCCATGCCTCAGCTTCAACTGCAGTGTTTAAGGGTGGATCAAAGTAGATGTTTTTCATGGGCAGCCAATGAAAACTATAGGCTGGCATTGTTACATTGGTATGTAGGTTTGTAACAGGAAGTAACTGGAATCGCTGACGACTTGTCTTTTAGGACACAATAACTAAAATTTGTCATGCACTTTGATCTTTAAAACTTGGCAGACCTTTAACATTCACAGCCAGATATACTGCATGAACGGTAAAACGCAAAAAGGCATAATGGGGCACTTTAAGCAACATAACATAAGATTTTCTAAAGATTGCATTTAATAGTGTTATTTAATTACTAACATTTTCTAGAATAACTTAAAAGTGAGCGTTAGATAGCAGCAACGGTAATGTTAATGTAAAAATAGGAAAAGATACCAATAAATAAATAAAAAAAATTTAAATAAAAAAATCCCTAATACTGGCCTCTTATGGTGCGTTCACACCAGACGCTAATGAAGTGTTAAGCGCGAGTGATTTACATATTAAGTCAATGCAAAGATGCGATAGACATCCTGCGGCGCGATTCACGCAAATGACGTGGCGCGAATTGAGCGTTTGACGCGCGTAATGCGTGATTCACACAAGTTGAAAAATCTGAACTTTGGCGAATATTCGCGCTGCGTTAACCAATTAGGAGCTTGCTCTAGTAGTGACGTGATTACGATGTAGCGAGCGGATGCAGAAATCCGAAACAACAATGGAGGACAAAATCATCGTCGCTGTATGTGGATACCCGGAGCTGTACGATACATCTTCGTACTTTTATAGAAATAGGAATAAAAGGATCTTGCTTGGAAGTGAGTGAGGAGGTCGGACAATCTGGTAAGTTGTAAAAAACGCTCTTTACTCAATTTGAGCTATATATATATTTATATTGAGACTACCAGCTAGCTAAAGCCGGCAAATTGAGCTTATTCGCCATATTTTACAACTACTTTCCCGCTGACGAGTTGATATGTTTATTCAGAAGTGTGCAGAAAGAAGTGGAAGAGTTTGCGAATTCGCGTCTGTTGTGAAGTGAATTTCATGTGCGAATGAAGCGAGTAAACTCAAAATGTTCAAGCGTCCAACTACGCGTGAATAGCGCGATTTATTCACGCTAGTCGCATCTGGTGTGAACGCCCGATTACACAGTAACCAAAATAATACAGATATATCTTGCATCCCTTTTTAGATTTTAAAAAGAACCTTTGTTTTTTTTAGAATAGTGTGAGCTTATGATGACCTTATGATTCACAATAAGAATTTTAGATTATGGTAACAGGATATAAAATTCAATAATATAGTAATGTCCAATTTTTCATAATCTAGTGAATTTACATAATTTTAAATGCTTTGAAATGAAAAACTACAGTAAGAGACTATATCAAATGTAATTACTTTAATCTGGAACATGATGGACGAAACGCAACAGGTAACGTTATTCTTGACTCGCCATGAAAATGTCATCCAATGAAATTCATCTGGTTTCAGTAGAACCAGTTCTCAATTCCCAACCCTAAATTGTGTCTTTTTGCTTTCAATCTCTGTGTGATACAAAGACGAGCACACACAGTAAAACAGGCATGCAAACATAAAAGGCCAACAAAGACTGTTAGGACGGCCTCTGGCAAAACTCTTCCGTCGTCTTTACCTGAAGACGCCTCACTCCCAGTGAAAGCTTTATAAAGCTTGAGAGAAAAACAGAGGTGAACACTTAGACTAATAGATAAACACATCACTGAAGACCATATAAGGAGAGCTGATGCGATATAAGGCTTGTCCAGACAGGGCCTTGTTGAAACGATTGTGTCATGGTGACATTCTGCTGAGGTTTTTAATTAATCCAAGCAGCAGTGGGACTGTCTGAGCAAGTCAATAAGGGGAAACACGAGAAGAAGGGAAATAAAAGAGAAGATAACAGTGATCATTTAAACCCCCAAGCCCTCATATAGAGATGATTTCCTCATATTTTCACAGTTTGGTGTACCTTCTCTCTTTATTTCTAGTGTGTACATGTAAGGCACTGGCAAACATCTGACATTATTGAATTGTTCCTGGGAACATGCAGTGAAAATGAACACAACTGACTGAAGAATATAGTGAATGTCGATGGCAGCTCCTACCTTCTTGAACCTTTTACTGACCCATCTGTCCCAGTGGTTCAGCATATCCAACCATTTGACTTCCCTGTGCCTTAACACTTCCAGAGGCACGTCTTGAGCCCTGTGTGATTCGTTTGAGAGAGAGAGAAAGGAAGAATAAGAACCCCAAATTTGCTTATCAAAGGAAATGCCAAATGCTATATTGGTTTTCACAGTTCTCATAACCGATCAGAGCAACTCAATTTTAAATTTGCGGAAGTGAAAATGAGATGTGAATAAATACAAATTACTGCTACTTTTATAATACTTTTGTCCTATTTCAGGGTATGATGACTGTATATACCTGCCTAAACAGTCTGCTTAACTTCTCTTTTAGTGTTCCATGAAAGAAAAAAATTAAGTCATAAAGGGTTTGGAATGAGATGTATTTTTTGCTGAACTATTCATTTAATCTCTAAAAACATACTAGGCTACAACAGAAAGAGTGAACTATTTGCAGGAAAAACTGCAACCACTAAACCAATGACTAAAATAGTTTCTTCAACTTCAACAAAACCTCAAACATATGTCACTTGTCACACTTAATTCCTTCATATAATAGTACATCATTAAAAACAACATTATTCAGACAACGTTAGTTAAGATTTCTTACTAAAATAAGATTCTTACAAACATGGTAGCCTATATGGACAGGACAGCTGCTACGTTTTTCTAGCTTATTTTCCACATATTTTATATGGTATACTTTACAGTAGCTGATAAAAATGTATGCAAAACATAAACAATGCAAGGAAGTTTATAACATGTTATCTAATATAAGCTTCAACATGAGTTCCCCATTTACACCTGCATTTTATAATGAGTCATAAATTGTGAGCTGTTTTTATCCACTACCATTCAAATGTTTGGGGTCAGTAAGATTTATTTATTTATTTATTTTTGGATAAAATTAAAACTATTGTTCAGCAAAGATGCATTAAATTGACAGAAAAGACATTTATAATGTTATAAAAGATTTCCATTTCAGTTCTTTTAAAATTTATATTTGTCAATTGTTTTTACCAAGGTTTCCACAAAAGTATTAAGCAGCACATCTGTTTTCAACATTAGTAATAATAAGAAATGTTTCTTCAGCACCAAATCATCATATTAGAATGATATCTGAAGGATCATGTGACATTGAAGACTGGAGTAATGATGCTGAAAATCCAGCTTTGCCATCAAAGAAATAAATTACATTTTAAAATAGATTCCAATAGCAAACAGTTATTTTAAATGTTAATAATTTTTCATAAAATTGCTGTTTTTACTGTATTTTGATCAATGGTGAGCATTAGAGACTTTCAAAAACATAAAAAAAAATCTTACAGACCACAAATTTATGAACGAGAAAAACAAGTGGTTCAAACAAGCTTATTAGAAATGTAAGGGGTTAGTTCACCCAAAAATGAAAATAATGTAATTTATTACTCACCCTAATGTCGTTCTACACCCGTCTTTTGTTTCGAATCAGTGATTCAAAGCGCCAAAGTCACGTGATTTCAGCAGTTTGGCAGTTTGACACGCTGATTCGAAACAAAAGATTTGTATAGCTTCATGAAACAGTGTTTTGAAATCGGCTATCACTAGATATTGTTGAAAAGTCGTTATTTTGTTGGGTTTTTTTTGGCGCACAGTATTTTCGTCGTTTTATAATATTAAGGTTAAACCACTGTACTCACATGAACTGTTTTAAATATGTTTTTAGTAGCTTTCTGGGCACTGAAAGTGTAAATTATCTTGCTGGCTATAGAGGCCTCACTTAGCCATCAGATTTCATCAAAAATATCTTAATTTGTGTTCTGAAGATGAACGAAGGTCTTACGGGTGTGGAACGACATGAGGGTGAGTAACAAATGACATTATTTTAATTTTTGTGTGAACTAACCCTTTAATTTAGGACAGAATTAAGCTGAAACAATTTCAATACTAACGTAAGCACTAAAAATAGCTTCATCCTGACTATTTTCAGGGAGAATCTTCCTGGGATCAACCTGTGGTTAACTACTTTGCCTAAGGCCACACTGGTGATGGAACAGGCCTGTTATATTTGCTCCTGTGTTTCCCCTAGTCAAATTTAAAACATTTAGCTTGTGCCCTAGACTTTTAAATATCAGTTTGGCAGCACACCAACCACCAGCTAGTTTCCCCTTAGACACCTATCTTAACCACTAGAAATTTGATCTGAAAGCAATGTTTCTATCAATATTTTACCTATTACGCTACAACTTAGGTTTTACTTCCTTTTCATTTTTCAGAGTAATTGTGAAAAAAACAAAAATGGAGGAACCTAGAACAGATTTCATGAGAGTTAGGTTTGGGGCCGGTCTCTCTCCAGTAGCTGGCACAGACCTCAGGGCACCAGCACACCCATAAATCACAGGAAACGGAAAGCGGCTGTACACTCAGTACAGAGGGACAACTATCACTTACTCATCTATTCCATTCTATTTAACAATCCACAATGAATACAGCAGCCACCCGCCGTCTCAGGCTACTGTTTAAAACCGTTAATTCTTAATAAAGAAGTGGTGACGATCCCAAATCCAGGCGGCTCTCTAAATGACATGAATGTGTTGTCCTCTGTTGACTGCAAAGTCTTTAATAAAGACACCAACCTTCGGCAGATGTCTCGCTGATAAAAGACAGGAAGCTTTAACAAGTCTGCAACTGGCTGCAAAGCAAGTGAGGATGAAACACCCTGACACTCCATTCAAACCACATCAATGAAAACTAACGAGAAACTTTTTTATGCCTACTTCCAATGAAAAGAATGTTTGTTTCATACATCCATCAAAACTGGTTCAACAAGTTACACAAAAGAGATTCACTAAACCTACAATAAGATTGGTCAATCGTAATGAGTTCAAGATGCATGATAAACAGTCAAACCAAAATTTATTCAGACACCTTGAACATTTCATTCATTAAAGGTGCCCTAGAATTGAAAATTGAATTTACCTCGGCATAGTTACATAATTAGAGTTCTGTACATGGAAATGGCATACAGTGAGTCTCAAACACCATAGTTTCCTCCTTCTTATGTAAATTTGATTTGTGCAAAAGTCCACTGAAAAACAGGCGAATCTCAACATAACACCGACTGTGACGCAACAGTCGGGATCATTAATATTTACGCCCCCAACTTTTGCATATGCCAGCCCATGTTCAAGGCATTAGACAAGCCAGTGTTAATGTCTGGATGTGCACAGCTGAATCATCAGACTAGGTAAGCAAGCAAGGACAATAGCGAAAAATGGCAGATGGAGCAATAATAACTGACATGATCCATGATATCATGATATTTTTAATGATATTTGTAAATTGTCTTTCTAAATGTTTCATTAGCATGTTGCTAATGTACTGTTAAATGTGGTTAAAGTTACCATCGTTTATTACTGTATTCACGGAGACCAGAGCCATGTCCTTATTTTCATTATTAAACACTTGCAGTCTGTATAATTCATAAACACAACTTCATTCTTTATAAATCTCTCCAACAGTGTGTAATGTTAGCTTTAGCCACGGAGCACCATCAAACTCATTCAGAATCAAATGTAAACATCCAAATAAATACTTTACTTACATGATCTGATATGCTGCATGACGAACACTTTGTAAAGATAAATTTTGAGGGTTATATTAGCTGTGTGAACTTTATTTATGCAATCTATTATAGAGTCGCGAGCTTGGGGGCGGGGAGCGCGAGCATTTAAAGGGGACACGCACAGAAGTGGCGCATTTTTATTTATGCCCCAAAATGGGCAGTTAAAAAATTTAATAATAAAAAAATCTATGGGGTATTTTGAGCTGAAACTTCACAGACACATTCAGGGGACACCTTAGACTTATATTACATCTTGTGAAAAGGGGTTCTAGGGCACCTTTAATACAGTTTATTCACTATAGTTTTTAAAAAATGGTAATAAAATATGACAAGATCTCGGAGTTAACTGTGTCAGAAAAAATTAATCTTAATTATGTCAGATAACACTTAAGCAAAACATGGTCAGGTCAAAGTGTCTGAATAATTTTTGGTTCCAAATTTTTATCAGTTTGACTGGTAGTCCACTGTATGAAGAATTTTTGGGTATAATATGTCACAGTTTAATTTATTTTTCTATCCTCACTTACATAAATGAACTAGTAAAAATGTATCAAAAATATCTGAATAATTTTTGGTTTGATGTGTATACATACATACACACACACACAAATATAATTGTTATGATTGTATTGCCTTAGGGAGCATAACTGGCTTCTTTTAAAAATATTTAAAAAATGCATTCAAAATTTG
>RJVU01027559.1:5385986-5401632 GCA_003731715.1 Anabarilius grahami | reverse complement strand
GTTTAACTGACAGGCTACATCTGTTACGCTAAAATATACTTTAAACTAACTTTAGAGAAGGCATGCGTTTATTTTCCCCCTCATTGGGCTACAGAGTTATTAATATACATACAGACACACACACACACACACACACAAAAATTGCAATTAAGTTAAGCAACAGTAATTCATTCCCACAGATTCCTTTGTTTTGAATGCTTCTGTTTAACTGTGTCAAGAATGCAAACTATGTTACTTTCAAACGCTTTCCTACTACTCACACACCTATTGAAGTCCAAGCATGCGTTATTTTCTGTATCATGCTTAACCACGTGACCTTGCCTTACCCAGCTCAACCAACACAAACAGGATTTGATGGGATCAGCTAAACCGCCTTGTGAAGCAGTGTACTTACGATTCCTCTGAATACTTCTGGGCTCCTCCGATGAATCCATACTTGTCAATTTGTCTCGAGCTGGTGAATCCGTTGATTTCAGAGTCCGATCCGAAGGAGCTCTCCTCGTCAAACTGACTGCCCAGAGTCCTCACACTCATAGTGTCATCAGACAGACGTCCATTCTCCAGCTGAGCCATCATGATCCTCTACAAACACACTCTGCTGAGAAGTTCACTTACAGGACATCACCTGCACCCATCTGTAGGCATCCCACGAGAAAAAGTCAAATTAATGTGATGCTTCACCTTTAATTGTTTCTAAATCAGGCCAATAAAAACTACACAGACCCACCAAGACTTCGGTAAATCACTCAAGTTAACATTCACTTTATTTCCCACGTTGTTTGTAGATTTTGTGCGTCTATTAAAGCTACAACGCCTTCTAAAGGGATTACTGTGCGTTTAAATCAACATCATAGTTAAATGCTAAATTAGCTTAGCGCGCGACGTGTCACTATCTAACCCACAATTAGTCTGATCCCAAAACAAGGACGATTGAAAATGCACTTTACATATGTAGAAAAACCGCCCGAAAAACGTGTAAACAACCGGACGAACGAAACTACGCATGAATTTCCTGAATCACATTTTTCCAGTCCACGGATTGTCAGGTCTCGCGCTCAGAGTCCAACGGGCTGTTTTCATTCAGCACGCCGATGTTTGAGGGTGAAAAGAGAGCAGATTCCCAGTCAAGATGCTCCAACAAAGTTGTTTTCTTAGTTTAAGTCGAGGTCCCATGGTTGAGAGGTAAATAATAAAGTAAATGTCACATCAGTCGACCCGTATTTTTAGTGTTAGGGTGGCGATGATGACATTAGCGCTGAGTTTCCATTCTTTCGCTGTTGCGTTTGACAGTTCTGCACATGCGCGTCTGTGTCACTTCCGGAATCCACAGGTTATTTGCATGTTGTATTTTAATGGAATGGATTTGGAAAAGTTTGTCGAGGTTTATTTTGAATTGTTGTTATCTTTATGTGAGAGACGAGGGAAAATGAATAGAAGTCTGTTTAATGTTTCATAGTAGTTAATAATAATAGGCACTATAATAATAAATTAATTGTTTATATTAAAACCTTTATTTATTTTACTTCATCACTGCAGCCGAAAATACAGAAAACACTAGTTTATTAATTGATTATTACAATATTTTAGAATATATTCGTCTCTAAGATGCGAATAACCAAAGGAAGTGAAAAAAAAAACTTTTTTTCTTTTAAACGAGGTTTAATTTGAATCAATGTAAGTTTATGTGACAGATTCGGGAAAATCAATGGATTTAGGCTGTTTATAATAATAATAATAATATAAATATATATTTATTCTATTATATGGCATATATTATATTGGTAGTTATACACAGTCTACCAGGTTGTTTTTACAAATGGTCAATCTTTTAAACACTTAATTTTAGTATATTCATTATTAATTGTGCATTTCTTTCTGAACACAAAAGCGGATATCTTGAAGAACATTCGGGTCAATCAACATTGAACTCCACTGAAACAGACATTTCTTCAAGGTATCTTTTGTTCAAAAAATGGCATTAGGGAAAAAATGACAAAATTTTCATTTTTCTTTAACATTTCTGAAAAGGTTGGATTCTTTATTTCTAAATATAGTTTATATAGGGCATAATGCATTATTCTGAAACTAAAAGAATGAAACAAAGCATAGCAACTGAGAAGTTTATTAGAGGTTTACGAAAATGCGTCATTAGAGAAGTTCCAGGTACTAAATGCAGCAATTACAGACACAATTTACGAGTGAGAAAATATTCTAGCCTTGTGGTCTTTTCTAATGTTCAGTTGTTCAGCAATAATATATGAAAATAATATGTATCTATTCTGCATATTGAGTGTATGTAATTTTATAAAACTGAAATAAATGAGCTAGCCTTCATATCATAGGCTATCTTTTTTAGTTAAATACATACAAGATGCTGTTTAGTGTTATGAATCCATTAGCCTACTATGTTATCTAGCAGTGTACTGCTCGTTACAAGTGAAAACAAGCAATAGATTTGAAGTACGCATTGCCTTTATTATCAGAACTATAAATCTTGTTTTAAAATGCAAAACAAATATTTTAATAATGAAAGCTGATACCAGAGGGTTGACACAAACACAATAGCAGACAGAACTGAAATGACAACGTTCAAATGAAATGGAAGCCTCGTCTTTATTCAAGACTCCTCTTTTTCATCACCATGCGTGATAATGTAACAAAGTGATTTATAGTCAATATTCCCAGCCACATCTATTGGAGCGACTGAAAAAGCCTGGTCAACCTGAAACAGAATCAAGTAGATTAGAATAAATTATTTTAAAAGAACATGTTTTTTATCACGGTATCTGATAATATAGGCTAAAAGCCTGTTCTTTGTGATAGCAGAATATGGGAAACATTATGGGTATCTATTGATTTTTTATGCATTTTATGTGACTATATATTTGTTTTAGATGCCATTAGTATTTTTAAATGCAAATATTAACCTCTTCTGCTGTGAATTTATCAGCTTGGTTCATTAGCAGCCTCTTAAACCTGAAACACAATGACATCAAATACATCAATTGCTCTTTTAAAAAACAATACAGTAATGTTTTTGTGATATTGTTTTGTACACTTACTCATCCTTATTGACAACCCCTGTAGCATTTGGGTCGAAGAGTTTAAACGCAGCAAGGATGGTTTCCTCTGGGTCTGTGCCTGTTTGGAGATAAGAATATTACAAAATTATAATAAATCCTCCATTCTTTAAAACGTATATTTTGTTATTCAACAAGGCCTTGAAAGATCTTGAAAGTTTAGCTGTCATACCATTGAGCTTTTCTCCGAAGAGAGTAAGAAAGACAGTGAAGTTGATGGGCCCTTTTCCCTCTGCTAACATAGACTCCAGCTCTTCATCACTCACATTCAGCTTCCCTGCGCAAACACAGAACTCAATGTTTATCTAAAAAGATAAACTTATATGATGTTTTGTATGTCAGATGTATGATGAAAGTGTTCTGAAACTCTATAGCAAATGCATTTTATACCCAGTTGTCCATAAGTTTCCTTCAGGTCAGATTTGTTTATAACTCCATCCCGGTTCTGATCTATGCAGCCAAATGCCTAAAAGAAGCACATGATGTAAGTCAAATTTGTATTAGATTATTTATTATATTGAAGCAATCCTCCAGATATCAACCTCTGCTTGTGCCTTTATGTAGCTTTTTATCGTATTGCATTTTTTTCACAGTACACATTGTTTCAAAGTAACTTTACAGAAAAATCATGATGTTAATGTTTATAATATCTTGATACCTTCATGCCTTATAGTTACATTTAGAGCTGGGAATAATATAATTACATTTAGCAATGATATAAACAATCAAGCAGTTGAGATTTGTGGTAGAATATATAATTTTACATGAGTACATGTAAATTTATAACTAAGTACATACAAATTTATTGTCGCAAAGATGTTAACTAATTATGCACAGCTTATAAATTGGATATGTAAGTAAATAGTTTAAATTTTGTAACAGTATAAACAATCATGGAGCAGAGATTTGATATATATGTGACCCTGGACCACAAAACCAGTCATAAGTCGCACGGGTATATTTGTAGCAATAGAAAACACTTCATATGGGTCAAAATTATTGATTTTTCTTTTATGCCAAAAATCATTAGGATAGTAAAGGATTAGTTCACTTTCAAATAAAAATTTCCTGATAATTTACTCATAATTTGTCATCTAAGATGTCCATGTCCTTCTTTCTTCAGTGAAGAGAAAGAAATTAAGGTTTTTGATGAAAAAATTCCAGGATTATTCTCCTTATAGTGGACTTTAATTGGCAAAACAGACCTTCAACTTCCAAACAGTTGAAGGTCAAAATTACAGTTTCAGTGCAGCTTCAAAGGGCTTTAAACGATACCAGATGAGGAATAAAGGTCTTATCTAGCGAAACAATTGGTCATTTTCTAAAAAAAAAAAAAAATTATATACGTTTTAACCATAGACGCTCGTCTTGAACTAATTCTCTTCTTCTTCTCTATTAGAATTCTGGCAGTGTAGACGCTGCTGTGTAATACTGCCCTCCACAGGTCAAAGTTTGAACCAAATTGTCATATATTGTATATGACAATTTAGTTCAAACGTATATACATTTTTTATTTTTTTTTAGAAAATGACTGATCGTTTCACTAGATAAGACCCTTATTCCTTGTCTGGTGTCGTTTAAAGCCCTTTGAAGCTGCACTGAAACTGTAATTTTGACCTTCAACCATTTTCTTTTCGACTGAAGAAAGAAGGACATGGACATCTTGGATGACATGGGGGTGAGTAAATTATCAGGACATTTTTATTTGTAAGTGAACTAATCCTTTAAGTAAAGAAGATCATGTTTCATGAAGATATTTTGTAAATTTCCTACGGTAAATATATCAAAAATGTATTTTTGTGAGTGGATATGCATTGCTAAGGACTTCATTTGGACAACTTTAAAGGCGATTTTCTCAATATTTAGATTTTTTTGCACCCTCAGATTCCAGATATTCAAATAGTTGTATCTCGACCAAATATTGTCCTAGCCTAACAAAAATTGACCCTTATGACTGTTTTTTTGGTCCAGGGTCACATATTGCTTTACGTGATTTTAGTAAAGTTGGTGTAATGTTGAGAGATGAAACTTGTAAGGTTTTGTTCAGTTTGGTTTTCATATAATATAAAGACTGACCTCTTTGAACTCCTGTATTTGTGATTGCTCAAACATGGAGAACACATTGGAAGAGCCCCTTTGAGCAGTTTTCCCCCTCTTAGATGCAGCTTTCTTACTAGCCTGTGAGTAAGAAAGACAGAAAAATATAAGAAAAATAACAATAGGAAGCACCCGGTAGGCAGCCTATATCATTTAATCCACAGCAATAAATACACTGTGGCTCATTAAAATTGCTTTTTTGAGACTAATGTCACAGAAAAAATGTTTAAGAAAATGTTTACACTTTTATTAGGTAAGCGTCCCCATATTAACTAACAATATTACAAGACAAATTAGTTGTAGTGCTTCTATATATGCACTATAAATCATTCCTATTTTAATTTAACCATAAATAAGAAGCCGTGTCCACTTACCATGTTCACTGTCTGCTTTGCTCTGTGTATGTGCTCCTGGGTCAGTGGTGTTGTTCATGGAGTCTTTATGTATGAGGACTCTTATCACTCGTCCCTCTATAAAGGTCTGCAGTGCTTCTGTTAGTCCCCTACATGGGCACCCAGAGCCTCCTAAATACAGGAGCCCTGATAACTGCACAAGTACTTAGATTCCAGCAGGCTGTGTGAGGAAAACTTTTTATAGATTATTTGACACAGCACTGTGCATGACATTTTTAAAAACTGTACAATTTTTTTATACTATCTTTTATAAAGTCCCATGTTAGAATTAGAGCTAGCGATGCCTGAATAGTAAATGAATCAGTCATTGAAGTTGGTTCTTTTTATGATTTGGGTCAAATGGGTTAGCAAAATGGTTCTCGATTCAGTATGAATCATTCGGACAGCTCACATGCTCACTGTATCCATCTCTTGGTCCATTCACACAGAACACGTTTTTGCCTTAAAATACACCAGACATATGGCAGTGGAAAAATAAAATAAAAATAGAGATTTGTTTTTAAAAGATGAACTTCTTTTAACTGGAGAACTTCATTTTTGGTTCCAATAGCCCATATGGGGTTAATTCAGATAGGGCTGCAATGGAACCCATGGATAAACCCATGTAGGGTCAATACCTTAAGCCCAAAAGATGCTGTAAAGCACATGAGATGTGACAGTCAAACAAGTCCATATATCTAACGATTGGGATCTGGGCAATTTGGAGACCAAGTCAACACCTCAAACTCGTTGTTGTGCTCCTCAAACCATTCCTGAAGCATTTTTGCTTTGTGGCAGGGCGCATTATCTTGCTTAAAGAGGCCACAGCCACCAGGGAACAATGCTTAGGTAGGTGGTACGTGTCAAAGTAACATCCACGTGGATGGCAGGACCCAAGGTTTCCCAGCAGAACATTGCCCAAAGCATCACACTGGCTTGCCTTCTTCCCATAGTGCATCCTGGTGCCATGTGTTCCTCAGGTAAGCGACGCACACGCACCCGGCCATCCACGTGATGTAAAAGAAAACGTGATTCATCAGACCAGGCCACCTTCTTCCATTGCTCCGTCGTCCAATTCTGATGCTCACGTGCCCACTGTTGGTGCTTTCGGTGGTGGACTGGGGTCAGCATGGGCACCCTGACTGGTCTGCAGCTATGTAGCCTCATACGCAACAAACTGTGATGCACTGTGTATTCTGACACCTTTCTATCAGAACCAGCATTAATTTCTTGAGCAATTTGAGCTACTGTAGCTCGTCTGTTGGATCGGACCACACTGGCCAGCCTTCGTGCATCACAAAGCCCCGGCCTATGACCCTGTCACCGGTTCACCACTGTTCCTTCCTTGGACCACTTTTGATAGATACTGACCACTGCAGACCGGGAACACCCCACAAGAGCTGAAATTATGCGATACTCTGACCCAGTCGTCTAGCCATCACAATTTGGCCCTTGTCAAACTCGCTCCAATCCTCGCTCCAGACAGTGGAAAAATGTGTTGTGTGTGAACAACTCTAAATGTGCATACACATCTACCATTGTTCTGCAAAATTTTTACAGGCAAAATCTAACCATTTCAATAGGAATCCACATGATCACGAATTTGGTTTTAGGGCAAAACATTTCCCCACACACAATTGTTAACTGTTTCAAGTTTGTCACGCATTCGCCTCATTGACCAAAATTAACTGCTTGATTTGAAAGTGACTTCTGTGTCTTCTGTGCTTCATACATCACTACACTATTGACAATGAACCTTTTTTTGCCTGGGAAATTTCACCAAAATTTTGCCAATGTGACCACACCTTAAAATATTACTTAAAGCTGTAGTCCGTAAGCCACTTTGGCGCCATCTCTGTTTGAAATTTGCAATTGCAGTTATTTGTGGAATTATCATCTTTACATGGGTTGTGCCTCGGCACGGTTCCTCAGCGCAGATGAATCTAATGTTTGCTGTCAATTACTGCACAGGTGTTGATAATGTACTTCAGAATCACAGATTGTGGTCTTGAAGTATGACCAAAATAAGAATTTTCTCCAGAATATGTCATTTGAACAAGTAAGTAACAAGTCTGCCACTTTTGTTCTGACCAACTGAGAAAAAAAAGCATTACAATATATTGCGCTGCCAATGGTGATTAAATCTAACGATCGCTTAGCTCAGATCATGTCAAACTGTGGAAATTATTACTATTGTTATACTTTGTTCTCAAATTGTTAATGTTAACAACATCAGCATTGCGCAACTTTGTGTATTTAGTGTGTATTAGCATTACCTGTAGATTTCAATTTCTGTAGCCACTCCTCAGTCCGAAGTCTTTTGCTTTTGACTGTGGGTGAATCTCCAGTTGTCACTGATGATTGTCATTTGGACCTTTCTGGATCACAATTCGCCATCGAAATTATAAGTTTAATTATTGCAGCTGCTGTGAGAAAAGGCTATGAATGATCCACCGCCTGCAGCATCCTCCACATGCTATATAGCCTACTAGCAGGGACTCCTTTATGTAAACAGGATTTATTAAAAGAGCATTTTACAAAAACACAAGACTTTTATGGAACATATGGCATAAGTATAATAATTCTATACAGTCAGAGTAGAGTCACTGTCATTGTAAATTACTGTTTAGATTAAATATTTTAGGGATGATTGAAGCCCAATTATGTACCTTTAATGCCAAATTAATGTACATTTACATTAATTGCCCCATATTTCACCCTATAGGGCAGGACCAGTTGTCACATGGTACAGGCCTTGTATAAGAGAGAGATTCTGTCTTTTACTGTCTGTATTATCTTTAAAAGTTGATTTGATAAGAAGTTGCTGCAGTGAACTATGAATCCTTTTGTTCTTGACTATAAAAGGAGCTCACATGCTTGGCCCACTATTCAACATTAAATATCAGACTCCATATCTTTTGTTTTTATTATCTTTGGCCGATATAGTATTGCACCAACGGCAACAAGCATTTCTCTTTAATTCCATATTACAATATAAAATATCCTACTGTCTATGAAGGTTAGTGTTAAGCGAACACTATATAAACTCTCACTCATTTTCACCAAACAACACTCGTACTCCTCCAATGTTTTCCTAAGTAATTTTGCCTCATTTAACAATTTCCTTTGGGCACTTAACCCAGGGCAAGCAAAGTATTTTCCATATCAGTAGTGTGTGGTCTTCACAGATATCCAAGGTGACGAGTTTGCCACGGCAACAAGAAGGGCCTGCGGTCTGAATTGGCGTAGAAGGAGACAGGTGTGGGTATTTTTCTACAAAACAGGAGGAAACAGTCCTTTTGTTGCCTTAGTTACAGGGAGTCGGGAGGGGGAAAGTTATGAATGAAACCCCTTTTCCTCAATAGAGTGTTCCAAAGGATCGCAATACTCTGATTGTTTAAGTTAAAAGGCATAATGCAGTCATGATACTGTAAGTCTACTCTTTTGTTTTGTTTTTATCATTGGGTCAGTGGTGCAAGGTAAGCTGGTTGAGCATTATTTTCAATGGTACACCTCTAACGCCGGATAAGGAATTAGTAAACTGGAATGAAAATACTGAAAAACATATCCAGGCTACAAAAATATTTGGATTTTGGTGTTGGGACACTTAAAGATGGACCACACAAAGGACCATCCCGTGTGACTGACTATTGGAATATCCACAGTTGACCATGAAGAATGTTGGATAAGCTGATCGATGGTTTACAGATATATATATTTTCCATTTCATTTGAGCCATTTGCATTGAGCTGGGAAGAACCGAGGAAAACCTGCACCATACACACATTTCTCTTTGAAATGATGCACCCATGAGGAAGACACACCATGGACCTTCATACCATGGACAAGGTAAAGTATATTCTTAAAATGCATTTTTAAAAATGTTTTATTCTCTCTCTTTTTTTTTTGTTGTCTAATTGGACTTATCATTGATATAGTTAATATGCTTTACTCAAAATGCCCTTAACCAAAAAATGAATCATACAAGTAGGTGTATATAGTATACCATTTTTATATCTATATATAGAGATTCAGTGAATTTTCACAATCATTAGGTGGATATTTATTTATATACAAAGTAGTGTCAAGTGTACTTTCTTAAATCAGATTAAAATCAGATTAAATCTTAAATTTTTATCTAGACTTACTGTAATTGCACCTGGTTTCTGTCCAGACATTGCCTGGAATTCAGCGTTTATCAACACATGCTGCAATGTCCTGCAAATATCTGCTCACCTTTCATTGATCCTCCCCCTCACGCCACAGTAGATTTCTTTGTTGCGAGATTGCTCATATGACTGTCAATGGCTCATGACCTTGGACGAACTCCATGTGTGTGATTTGTGTCATCTGGCTGCATCTTCAGTACAGAGATGGCACAATTACACAATTATGTGTTTAAGTCCATCCCTGTAAAACATTTCAGTCAAGTTTACTAAATGAAACGAGTTCATTTTATTCAGATATTAGTTAAAGTTCATTGCACTTAATAGAAAAACATGTGTGAACTCAACTGTTTATAGTATACAGAACTCAAACGGAATGAGTTACAGCAGATTTCTATTTCCCAGCATTCTTTGTTTCTGACTGTTAAAGGAAAGTAAGGGGTTGTTTACACAACACCATTTTCAACTAAGAACAGAAAACTTTTCATGCATTTTGGGCGTTTATAACAGCTTTTTGGGGGCGTGAAAATGCAAACTTTTGCAAACAGGTTTCAAAGTGTAACTTTTTGAAAATGATACCATTATTGTCTCCATGTAAACTACAAAAATGCAAATTTGTGAAAACGGTGACGTCATGCGCATGCGTATTACGTGTTCAGTCTATAGGCATGTAGTATTTCATTACAAAGTGACATCGCCAACTACTGGCCTGGCATGAATAATACAGCATTTTTAGTCGTTTCCGCGGATCCGTGTGAATGAGGATCATTTCGCCAACGTTGTAGTCTAAATGCGAAAAATGCAAAAGGAAAACTTTTCCATTTTTAGTACATCGTTGTTGTGTAAACGTACCTTGAATGTTAAAATTAAGTGTTATTTTATGTGTTTTTGTTTAAGATTAATATAGGGGTAATCGGTTAGTGTTTAATGTTCTGTTATGTTGGAAATTAAAATGGTTTCTGGTATGTCTGTTTTTCAGGGATTGAGTAGAGTAAGTGGTTAGGTTGAGAACTGGCTCACCCTCAAGCCATCCTATATGACTTTCTTCTTTCAGATGAACAAAATCGGAGATATATTAATAAATATCCTGACCCATCCGAGCTTTATAATGGCAGTGAGTGGATCAACAAGTATGAGCTGAAGAAAGTGTCTCCATCCACATCCATCCATCATAAACATACTCCACACGGCTTCGGAGGGTTAATAAAGGCCTTCTGAAGAGAAGCGATGTGATTGTGTAAAGAAATATCCATATTTAACAAGTTATGAAGTAAAATATCTAGCTTCTGCCAGACCACCTTCCGTATTCTACTAATAAAGAAAGTGTAAAACTCTTGCAGTTCAAAACACTTACGCTACGTCCTGTCCTCCAAAAAAAACCGACCCTATAGGTCGTTTTTCAAGCACCTTATTACGACCTATATTTACGTTTTAAAGTCATGCACCCTCTAGCTGGTGTAAAAATAATGACAGTGTTGTGTTACATCTGTCGTCATGGAATGACGTATAACTGTCTTACGAAAAAAACCTGACGTGACGCCAGTTCCGTTTTTTTCGTAACTTGAATACGGAAGGCGGTCTGGCGGAAGCAAGGTATTTTACTTCATAACTTGTTAAATATGGATTTTATTTTTTTTACACAAACACATCGGCCTTTATTAACCCTCCGGAGCTGTGTGGAATATGTTTATGATGGATGGATGTGGATGGAGACACTTTCTTCAGCTCATACTCGTTGATCCGCTCACTGCCATTATAAAGCTTGGATGCATCAGGATATGTATTAATATTTCTCTGATTGTGTTCATCAGAAAGAAGAAAGTCATACAGGATGGCATGAGGGTGAGTAAAGCTTGGAGTAATTTTCATTTGAAAGTGAACTAATCCTTTAAGACTACATGTTGCTTTATTTAAAAAGCAATGGCTATGTACACTAAGTCTCTTTGCTAACCATTTTAGTACATGCATGTGTGCTTGTGCTATTGCTAACTAGCATTTAACGGTAAAAGATTGGAGTTAATTTAAAGATTCAGATTTTAATGGTTTAATGCAATTTAAGGGTACTTTTACACAACAACGATGAACAAAAAACTGAAAAGTTTTTCCTTTGTGTTTCACGGACAGACAACAACATTGTCAAAACAATCCCCGTTCACAGAAAAAGAGACTAAAAATGCTGTATTCTGCATGCCAGGCCAGTAGTTGGCGATATCGCTTTGTAATGAAATACTACACGCCTGTTGACTGAACGCATAAAATGTATGCGCATGACGTCACCGTTTTCACAAATTTGCATTTTTGTAGTTTACACAGATACGATAATGTTATAATTTTCAAAAAACTGCACTTTATAACACGTTTTCAAAAGTTTACATCTTCATGCCCCCAAAATGCCGTTGTCGTGTAAATGAACAACCAAAACCCATAAAAAGTTTTCAGGTTTTAGTTGAAAACGGTGTTGTGTAAACAGCTCCTTTGTTTCAGCTACACAAAGTGGAATTGTAGTTTAATCTAATATTATGAGAACTCAAATAGTATAAGTTCACAGTACTCATAAATATTAGCATTTAAACTTAAATGGTTAAGGCACTCTGTTTCCTCAAATGCTTTGTGTTACCTTAACTCACTGGGTTTTATTCAATGCATTATTATATCATAAAATGGAATGCCAACGAAACATAAACCATACAAAAACGGATTAATGATTAACTCTAACTACAGTTATCATGCTCTCTCATAAAATGATTAAAATTTAACATAAATTTTTTCTGGAATAAGCCTAGACAACATACAGAAGCCATGGCTGTAAAAATATTATTATGCTGATAGCTGTCTGTCTTGACTACTTTAGAATCAGGACAGGTTTGCTTATAGTAATGCAGTCTAGACTTGCAATTTGCATTTAACAACACAAATCCTGATCCTATGGTGATGATTCAATTATTTGCCTTACAATCAGTTGTGCAAATGTAGTGTTATTTTATGTTGTGATTCAAATGCATATGATTATTATGATAAAGTTTATTTCTACGGTATTCTACAATATGATTCAAAGTCCTTTAGCTAGACTATTTAAAGCATTTGATCCCAAGAATAGACGATAAATGTGTCCAAAAATAAAGTTTTGTTTGCGCTGATAAGCACCTTTCGCAATGTTAGAGTATTGTGACCGTAACTTGGCGTGGGAGTTCAGGGGGTGTTTGACCACCTTACTGACCCCAGAGTACACATGTCTTTTTAAGGTCTTGACACACATAATTGTTTAAATATGTATAGCACATTTTTTATATATTATACAAATTTGTGTTTGTTTGTGTGTGTGTGTGTGTGTGTGTGTGTGTGTGTGTGTATATGTATACAAACCTAAATTTTATATGATATAAAAATGTGCTATTGTGCTACACATTTAAACTATATGCACACATACATACATCCATACATACATACATTCACAAATACATTCATACATTATATATTGAAAATGGCCCTAAGGAAATTAGTTGCATGAGTTTTTGTTACTTTATGTAACTAACCCAAATATGAGAACATTATCTAACATACACATCAAGGCCAAAGGCATGTGGCTGTTAATATCTTGCTTTCTCACACTGGAAAGAAAAGGGAAAAAGGGCTTTCCACAAACTGTGGCAACAAAGTTGAAACATGGAAGTACAGTTGAGCTCAAAGGTTTACATACCCCTTGCAGAATATGCAAAAATGTTAATAATTTTAACAAAATAAGAATGATCATGAAAATTGCATGTTATTTTTTATTTAGTACTGTCCTGAATTTCACATAACATATGTTTACATAAAGTCCACAAGATAAAAAAATAGCTGAATTTATAAAAATGACCCAGTTCAAAAGTTTAAATATCCTTGATTCTTAATACTGTGTGTGGTTACCTGGATGATCCACGACTGTTTTTTGTTTTGTGATGGTTGTTCATGAGTCCCTTGTTTGTTCTGAGCAGTTAAATTGAGCTCTGATCATCAGAAAAAGCCTTCAGGTCCTGCAAATTCTTCAGTTTTCAAGCATTTTATTTTGCATATTTGAACCCTTTCCAGCAGTGACTGAATGATTTTGAGATTCATCTTTTCACACTGAGGACAATTGAGGGACTCAAACACAACTATTACAAAAGGTTCAAACATTCATTGATGGTCCAGAAGGAAACACGATGCATTAAGAGCCGGGGATGTAAACTTTTTGAGTTGGATGAACAAGTAAATTATACTTTTTTCTCTTCTGGTAAACATGCAAGAATCTTCTGTTGCTTCCAAAGGGCAGTACTAAATGAAAAAATATGATCTTTAAACAAAATAAGAAAAACTTGCACATCATCTTCTTGTTCAAAAGCTTTCACCCCCTGGCTCTTAATGCATCGTGTTTCCTTCTGGAGCATCAGTGAATGTTTGAACCTTTTGTAATAGTTGTGTTTGAGTCCCTCAGTTGTCCTCAGTGTGAAACGATGAATCTCAAAATCATTCAGTCACTGCTGGAAAGGGTTCAAATATGAAAAGATGCAACAAAAAATTTGCAGGACTTGGAGGATTTTTCTGAAGAACAGAGCTCAGTTTAACTTCTCAGAACAGACAAGGGACTCATGAACAACCATCACAAAACAAACAACCAGTCGTGTATCATCCAGGTAATGACATACAGTATTAGGAATCAAGGGTATGTAAACTTTTGAACTGGGTCATTTTTATAAATTCAGCTATTTTTTTTTATCTTGTAAACATCTGTTAATAACATGCAATTTTCATAATCCTTCTTATTTTGTTTATTTTGCAAATAATTAACATTTTTGCATATTCTGTAAGGGGTATGTAAACTTTTGAGCTCAACTGTATGCACATAATGCAATTGTATGATGTAATATTAGGATTTGTCTAGGGCCTAGTCAAACCTGGGAATAAGAAATGTGGGCTATGTAGTGTACACAATCAACACCCTCATGTTCTCAGCATTCAGCACAAGACTCACCAGTGCTGCAGAGACAAATTTTCTAAACTGTAATTCTATAAAACAAACTTATGCTTGATATTATGCTTGAAATTATGTTTGAAGCCTCTATACTAAAAAAAAACTCTGCACTTTTTTTTTTTACTTCCATCGAGTTCAAAATAAACTTAGCATTGATGAAATGTCAAAATGTTTTTATTATTATTATTTTTTTTATGTTATATTTTAAATGTATTAGGCTTTCAGAGTAATTTAGGTTCTTTCTGAAATCGCGTTTATCTGATTTTTAACATAACCGTGCATTTATCTTCTTTTCACTGTCTGACCACAGAGTGCAATAAACTTTTAGATTTTGGACTTTCGACCACATCACATTCCTGCAGAACTATTTCAGGAAAAATGTTTGCCGTTTGCAAACTAAGTTATCTATATTTAGCAAGGGTTTAAGTTCAGTAGCTATTTTTGAATTTAACCTAATACCATAAAATAACCCATCAAATTCCTGAAAGTACACTACATACGATAAATCAAAATAATGTAATATAATATAATATTACATCATTACATAATTTGGGTTGTTTAAACAATGTTTAACATCTTATTTTAAGATCGACTATACATGTTACCTTTGAGACTGTCACTGTGTTTTTTTTGTGTGTTTTTTTGTGTGTGTTGTTGTGTTTAGTGTATTGTTAATTATAACTTCATGATGTTTGTATGTTAAGATTGTGTAATTTCGAATGTTGGGACCGCCTCGAAAACGAGATGCTACATCTTAAGGGGTTTATCCTAAATAAATACATTTCAAATATAATATAATATAATATAATTATACAATATATAAGACAAAATATTAGTAGCAAGCACAAACATCTGTTATAGCACACATACAAAGAAGAAACCCACATGCCTGCTTTGCATTCTAGTATAATATAATTTCTT
>RJVU01027559.1:5338323-5385967 GCA_003731715.1 Anabarilius grahami | reverse complement strand
CCCCGGAAAAAAAAAAAATAATAATGAAAATTATAATAAAATAAATAAATACATTTATAAAAATATTAATATAATATGATCATTTTTATGTCATATTATTTAAATTGTAGACATCACATTAATTGTGTCAATCACAAGTTGAATTTCTCAGGGAGGCAAAGGTCAGGTCATGTTCACTGTGAAGCGCGTGATCACACTGAATGGCCTTGACAGCTGGTTACCAAGGTGATGGGTGAGATTAAATGTGTATGTGTGTGAGTTTGATCAGAAGTGTGTGTGTGTGTGTGTGTACACAGAGGGCAATGATCTCTTTGACCACACCTCTCCACCTCCTTCACTGGAGCATAAAAACAGCTGAGCATCTCCATGCACCTCACACACATTCAAACTTTAGCAAATCAACGCTCATCATACATTTGTTTGGAAAGACTTGCAAAGATGCCGTGTCTTACCTTAGCTCGTAGGCAGAGGATACCGAGTGACTTTGAGTCAGTACTGGAGAAACTTCTCATGGTAAGAGACAAAGCAATTCAATTAGTTATATCTACTGACTTTAAGGGTGCCCATATAATGGGAATCATTATACATCATTTTTGGCTAATTTTGGTTCATTGGCACTACTGTGATTGTATTTGAGATCATCTTAATCAAATGTTAATTATGACTGTTTAAAACTATTCACTTATTTGAATCTCTTTCTGACATATTCTACAGGTGGACCAAATTCTGTCTGAGTTTCTGCTGAGTAAAGAAGAGCTAGAGGAAGTGATGAGGAGAATGCGGAGAGAGATGGAGAGAGGACTGCGTGTGGAGACACACGATGAGGCCAGCGTCAAAATGCTGCCCACTTATGTGCGCTCCACTCCTGAAGGCTCTGGTAAGAGTTCTCATACTGGGAAAATACAAAATAGTTAAATAAAACCAAAGAAGTGCTGTGGTTGAGTAGTATACTTTATATGCTGCATTTTATAATTGAATACAGTAGTCAACATTTGAAGTGGATCAAAAAAGTTGTCCTAAGGAGAAGGTTTTAGGACAACTTTGATGAAAGGTTTTGAATCCACTTCAAATTTTGACTACTGTATTTAAAAATATATATTTTATCAATAAAATTAAAATTAAAAAGTTTTGTTTAGGATTTTTATATTTTATGTGATTTTTTTTATGTTGCATCAGACATCTGATGCTGTTATCCGGCACATATTCATCTGTAAGGGACAGTTTGTCATCTATTAATTCTGTCATCATTTACTCGGCCTCATTTCCAAATCTTTATGGCTTTTTTTTTTCTTTTTTTGTCCAAAATGAAAGCCAAATAAACATTGGACCCCATTGACTTTGACAAAAAGCAGACATTTTTCAAAACATCTTCTTTTGGTTATGCAGATATTTAGGTTTGGACATGAAGGATGAGTAAATGATGACAGAATTTTCGTTTTTCGTATATCCATTTAAAGCGATAGTTCACCCAAAAATGAAAATTCTGTCATCATTTACTCATCCTCAAGTTATTCCAAACCTGTATGAATTTCTTTATTATTGGTAACCAAACAGTTGAGTTGACTTCCATAGTAAGGAATAATAATAATTTAAAAAAAAAGGTACTATGGAAGTCAATGGGGCCCATCAACATATAGGTTTGGGCCCCATAAGGATGAACAAATGATCACAGAACTTTCATTTTTGGGTAAACTATCCCTGTAAGTGGCATAAATTAAACAAATTGTAATTTGCAATGTGTTTAATTAATTATGTAATAACAGGGTACATTGACAAAAAGTCTAAATGAGTTGTCTCTTTCTGGAACCTGATGTTTATTCGTATGACTCACATTGTTGCTGATGTTGATTCATGTGACTCATCTCAGAGGTGGGTGATTTCCTGGCACTGGATCTTGGAGGGACAAACTTTCGAGTGATGCTGGTGAAAGTTGGTGAGGATGAAGAGCGAGGCTGGAAGGTGGAGACGAAGCATCACATGTACTCCATCCCTGAAGACGCAATGACCGGCACAGCTGAAATGGTGAGATATTAAAAAGGTCAAACACTCTGTAGCCTATGTGCAATATATACATACACATATTCTGACATTTTAGTCTCCTCTATCTCATTGTACCCCCTTTTCTCTCCATATAGTTGTTTGACTACATTGCCGGGTGCATATCTGACTTCTTGGACAAACATAATCTGAAACATAAGAAGCTTCCACTGGGATTCACCTTCTCTTTTCCAGTCCGTCATGAGGATTTGGATAAGGTTAGTGTTTGCATTCAAGTAAACATGGGCCACTTAAAGTCAGCATGAAATGGAAGTTGCGATAGTCTTTTCTTAACTATTGTGACATATACTCGAGTGAAATGGCTTCTCAAACAAGAACAAATGTAGGGCGGGGCTTGAATTTGTCCATGGGGAACCGATTGGATGGTTGTGATTTGTTATTGCTATGATGTCATGTGAGTGACAGGTTGCCCCGCCCTCAAGCTGATGAACACATCATCAGAAAAGAGAAGAGATAGACGAGGGAGGGGAAGTTATTTTAATTAAAATGCACATGAATGATATATTCACGAATCGTCCATTTTGATTTCATGGTGACTTTAAGGTTTAATGGTCACGTTGATGCTGTGGCAGATGTGCTTTTTTCAGTGTTGTCTAACAGATTTTTTTATGCTTAAATTGTGATAGGGCATTCTGCTTAACTGGACTAAAGGCTTCAAGGCCTCTGGCGCTGAAGGCAATAACGTCGTGGGTCTTCTGAGAGATGCCATTAAAAGGAGAGGGGTTAGTATGCATGAGTTACCTTTCGTACTAAAAATTTCAAGCACAAATTCTGTTCTGGGATCTTGTCTAACTGGTAATGGAAAGTTGCTTTCAAACTAAAAGTACATTATACATCTTAAAAGCTTATAATAAAAGGTTTAAACGGCTGTCCTATAAAAGCGATTGAATAATTCTTTTTTTAGGACTTTGAAATGGATGTGGTTGCCATGGTGAATGACACAGTAGCCACTATGATCTCATGCTACTATG
Source organism: Anabarilius grahami (assembly GCA_003731715.1). Lineage (NCBI taxonomy): Eukaryota > Metazoa > Chordata > Actinopteri > Cypriniformes > Xenocyprididae > Anabarilius > Anabarilius grahami. The sequence goes on along the minus strand of RJVU01027559.1, from coordinate 5,382,938 downwards.
AAGACCGCAGCTGTGAAGTTGGCATGATAGTAGGTAAGAGAGTGACCGCACACACTTAGACCCATGTAAATATAATTAGAGCTCGGACATAAACTTTATAACAGGAAGATGGAATATTTAAACATCCATTCAGGAAAAAACAACATGGCTATAAAGCAATATGCCTGAAGCTTTTAGTTTAATGTTTTTGTTGTCTCTCTCTCTCTATTTCTCTTTCATTTTTTCATCGTTTCTCAGGTACAGGGTGTAATGCGTGTTATATGGAGGAGATGCGTAAGGTGGAGCTGGTTGAAGGAGAGGAGGGGAGGATGTGTGTGAACACGGAGTGGGGAGCGTTTGGGGACAACGGTGAACTGGAGGACTTCCGGCTGGAATACGATCGTGTTGTTGATGAGACGTCACTAAACCCTGGACATCAGCTGTGAGTGATCTTGAACAATTCTGGTCAAATTCATATTTAAATCTATAAATTAACTAAGTTATTTTAAAACAAATAAATACAAAGAAAGGAAGGTCATGAGGTAAATTAATAAGAAATATTTCTTAAATATTTCTGCACTATTTATTGCTTCCATTGAAGCACAAGATGCTCTTTGGAACATGATATAATGACATAATATGTCATAAACAATTTACTATTATACAAATGTAAAATAGAAGCCACTGAGAGCACTTTGATAATTTGGGATTTAAATTCATATTTAAATCTGGAAATAAATTCTTAAATATTTCTGTACTATTTATTATTTCCATTGAAGCACAATATATTTTGTTGAACATGATATAATGACATAATATGTCATTAAAAATAATAAACTATTAAAAATGTTATATAGAAGCCACTGAGAGCACTTTGATATTCTTCTAAATTAAATATTTCTTAATATTTCTTTAATATTTCTGCACTATTGATTGATTCCATTGAAGCACAAAATGTTCTTTAGAACATGAAATAATGATGTAATATGTCTTTTTTTTTTTTACTCTATTATAAAAATGTAAAATAAAAGTCACTGAGAGCACTTTGATATTCTGGGATTCAAATTCATATTAAAAATCTTGAAATAAGCAAAATTTTACAATTTTATATATATATATAAAAAATGTAAAACAAAGTTATGAGGTAAAATATTTCTTAAAATATTTCTGAACAAATTTATTGCTTCCTTTGAAGCAGAAGATGCTCGTTAGAACGTGATATAATGATATAATAATATGTCATAAAAATTTATAAATATGTAAAATAGAAGCCACTGAGACCACTTTGATAATCTGGGATTCAAATTCATATTTAAATCTGGAAATAAACAAAGTTCTTAATAAACCAAATCTTGGTGCTTCAGTGGTTCTTCAGCGGTTCTTTACTGGTTCTTTGGGATGACTGAGGTGCTATATAGAACCGCTACTGTATACAGAACCGGTTAAGCCCCTGCATGGTTCTTCAGCGGTTCTTTAGTGGTTTTTTGGGGTGGTTAAGGTGCTAAATAGTACCACTGCCGTACAAAGAATCTGTTAAGCCCTTTTAAAGCTTACTTAAGAGCCAAAGAACCACTGTTGATGCTGTTTAGCACCATTTTTGTTGAAGAAATAAAATGCGATATGGCACCTCTTATGGGTTCTACATAGCACCATTTGACAAAGGTGCTGTAGAGCACCTTTAAAGATATGGTGCTACATAGCACCAAAAGTGGTTCCCCTATGATTACGAGCCAAGAACCACTTTTAGTGCTATATACAGTAGCACTTTTTTTGAGGTAAATCAAACATGAAATATTTCTTAAATATTTAAAAATGTTCTACTCTTTAGAACATGATATAATGATAAAATAGAAGCATTTTAGTGATCTCAAACTTTTGGATCCCACTCTATCTTCAGTAAACTAAAACGTCTTTAATTTCAGAGCACAACTAACAATTAAATTTCATTTAAACATACTTTAAAATAGTTTTCACAAAAAAATATATAGCTTTGTTTGATATTTTAGGATATTTTGATGCAATTTTGATCTAAAACAATCACAGGAACATGTTATTTCAGCCAATCTATGAAATAAATATTTAATGTATAATATTTTGACAAGATGTCAGTCTATGTTATGATTTCATATATATATATATCAAACAACTCTGTTATATTTAAAGATACATATATTCCTCAGATATCATATATTGTAACTAGACACACTTTTTGAGCAGCAGTTTGATCAGTGGCTGAATCTGAAAAGCAGATGTCCTTACATGCTTCCAAGTTCAAGAGGAGGTAAGTTAGATCAGCAGCCTGGAGCTCTTATGTGGTCTCCAGGTGACAAGGGTTGTTTTTCTGTACATGTGGATATACTGACGGTAGCCACGTCAGTGCTGGAATACACACGGCTGGATTAATGGCCAGGAAAGGAGATCATTAGTGAAGCTGCCTGCTTAATGGGTATTTACAGTGTATGCTAGAAGATACAGAAGAGCTCAATGGGCCGCTTCTTCTGTCCATGTCACTTTAGGCCGTTTGTATTTCATAATTATCATCAGGCTTTGACTATCATTCATATTTTTCTTTTTGCTGCTGAAATTGAGCCACTTGATATTGATATTAGTCAAGAAAGACTTTAATCTGATATGTACATATTCTTCTCTCATGACTCTAGGTATGAGAAGCTGATTGGTGGGAAGTATATGGGGGAGCTTGTGCGTCTTGTGCTGCTAAAACTAGTGAATGAAGATCTGCTGTTTAACGGGGAAGCCTCAGACCTGCTGAAAACACGTGGAGCGTTTGAAACTCGCTTTGTCTCCCAGATTGAGAGGTAGGAATAAATTGCTGATTATAAAAGAGAGATTTTTATATTTAAGCAGTCCTAAATCAAGATACATTTAGCTGAGAAACAAAATGATATTAAGTTCACACTTAAGTATACTCTTTAACTGTTAAAAGATACTTCTCTTTCACATGGGGAAATGCTAAAGACAATGAAAATATCATATTAAAGGATTAGTTCACTTTCAAATAAAAATGTCCTTATAATTTACTCACCCCCATGTAATCCAAGATGTTCATGTCTTTCTTTCTTCAGTCGAAAAGAAATTAAGGTTTTTGATGAAAACATTCCAGGATTTTTCTCCATATAGTGAACTTCAACGGAGCCCAAAATTACAGTTTCATTTCTGCTTCAAAATGTTCTACACGATCCCAGACGAGGAATAAGGGTCTTATCTAGAGAAACCATCGCTCATTTTCTAAAAAAAACCCAAATAAATTATATAAGTTTAAAAAATAAATGCTCATCTTGAACTAGCTCTCTTCTTCTTCTCTATTAGAATTCCGGCAGTGTAGACACTGCTAAGTGTATTACTGCCCTCCACAGGTTAAAGTTTGAACTAATTGTTATATACTTGCACTAGCATATTGTATATGACAATTTAGTTCAAACTTTGACCTGTGGAGGGCAGTAATACACTTAGCAGTGTCTACACTGCTGGAATTCAAATAGAGAAGAAGAAGAGGGCTAGTTCAAGATGAGCATTTATGGTTAAAACGTATACAATTTTTAATTTTTTTTTAGAAAATGAGCGATGGTTTCTCTAGATAAGACCCTTATTTATTATCTGGGATCACTGTAAACTGTAATTTTGACCTTCAACCGTTTGGGCTCCATTGAAGTCCACTATATGGAGAAAAATCCTGGAATGTTTTCATCAAAAACCTTAATTCCTTTTCGACTGAAGAAAGAAAGACATGAACATCTTGGATGACATGGGGGTGAGTAAATTATAAGGAAATTTTTATTTGAAAGTGAACTAATCCTTTAAGTATGTGTGCAAGGATAAGAGAATCAGAACTTATATAAAAACTTATGTTTGTACCTTAATACAAATGCTTTTTTTCTTCATTTCAGTGACACAGGGGACAGAAAGCAGATCTATAACATCTTAAGTTCACTGGGAATCTTGCCGTCCGAGCTGGACTGTGACATTGTGCGTCTGGCATGTGAGAGTGTGTCTACGCGAGCCGCTCACATGTGCGGGGCTGGACTTGCTGGCGTCATCAACCAAATGAGGGAGCGCCGTTGTCAAGAGGAACTGAAGATCACTGTGGGAGTCGATGGCTCTGTCTACAAACTACACCCTCGGTGAGTATACAAGAGGACAGAGAGGCAAGGCAAACAAAGAGAAATGAGGGGGGAAATTAAGAGGAAACAGAAGATGGTGTTTGATAGATGAGCAAGGCATATAACACAATGTGATATAAACACAATTTAAATGTGTGTTTCCTGCTTTGACCTTTAAATTCTCTCATTCAGTTTCAAGGAGAGGTTCCATAAGCTTGTGTGGGAAATGACTCCTCACTGCGAAATTACCTTCATCCAATCAGAAGAAGGGAGCGGTCGGGGTGCGGCTCTCATTTCTGCTGTGGCGTGCAAGATGGCCGCCTGCATGCTGACACCATGATAAACCACATGATTCGTCTTTGTGAGCTGGAACTGTAGAATCACCACTGACCCACAATGTTAGAGCGGTCTTGGAAAGCCTTCCTTATGGTGAAAGTGCTTTTCTCCTTTTGAACATTGCATTGCATTTGTGGGCGGCTACAGGGTTGTTTGGCAACATCTATTAACCACATGCATACAGGCCATTGAAATATTTAACATAGGCTATGTAATATAATAAGTCAGATATTTCCAGTTAAATGTGCTTTTAGACACAACATATATCATTTATTATTGTTATTGTCCTGAGCACATTCAGGTAATGTTACATATACTTGCACCTTCATGGCTGTTTGGAGGTTAGGAGAGAAATGGAGGGAATTAGATGTGACTGTATATAAATGAACTGTTCAGGTTCAGCAAGGTAATTGTGCACTGTTTATTGCTTGTTTTATTTATTAACTTTTAAATTATGTTTATATTCAGTTGTAATCAAAACTGTTAAATTATTTAATGAAGGACTTGAATATACTTTGTACATGTGAAAATGATTAATTATTGTAAATAAAGTTGCTGTATATTGACTGATACACTCGAATTGTCGTTTTTTAAAGGGTCTGTAATCCCATTGAAGCTACATGAACATTACACTCAAAGACAAAAATAAATGAAAAAATATTTATCTCAATGAATAAAATTATACAGCCAGTCCAGTACTTTATAGGGTACAACAAGCATAAAGCCCCCTCTTGAGTGTGTGAAAATTAAATGTATCTCTTGTTATTGATGGAGCAACACATTTTTGTTGAAAAATTATAACATGAAGTGGCCTTTGGATTAAAATAAAATGTACTTCTGTGTCTTCATGAGATAATTTCAGTGATTCTCACAAGGTTTAATTTTATTTAATTTTTTAAAGATTAAATTAGTTTTTATCAATCATATTATAGATCAATAAACTTTTTCAGTGACAAATGTTTAGGTAACTGTTGTGGAGGTGTAAAAACTACCATTGGGAAACGTTCACCCCTTATAAGGCAAGCCATATTTGTTAACTATTTAACAATAGTTAATTAAATTACACTAATCATAACATCCCCTGGCTGATTGTGTTTGATAAAACTGCTGTCTGTCACACAATGTTGTGGCTGTAATGATGTGCAAGACGAAGGAGATAATCTAGCAACTGTCTTTAATAACACTCTTTAGAAAAAACAGAAGAACACAGGGTTTAAATACACAGACTGTATAAATTAACAGGAACAGAAACAGGTGTTTATTCATTTAGAACCGTGGGGAACAATGAAAACAGGAAACAGTGAAAACTAAACCAAAACAGAACATTAGTCCCCCCTCCCAGATGGCGCATCCCCGAGCCATAACAAAGTCCAACCAAGGAGAGAGGGAGGGGGCTCTATTGGAGGACGAGGGGCTGATGAAGGGTGACAAACAGAATGAGATGAAGGTGGGAGAAACCAAGGTGGCGATGATGGTGGGAGGAGCCAGGGAGGAGCCAGACCACAGCCAGTACCAAGGACCACAGAGGAGTTGATGGAGTGAGGAGCCATGGTGGAAACTTGGCAGGTTTAACCTCTTTAATGGAGATGGAGCTGATGTAGGTGGAGACCCAAGCGGAGTCGAAGAGCCATTGGGACCAAGCAACACCGATGGCTCTGGAGATCTAGGTGAAGCTGCAGCGCCGAGGGTCCGAGGTGGAGCCAGGGTGCCAGTGGACTGAGGCACAGCTGGTGTGATTGAGGACCAAGAGGAGCCAGAGGGAAGGCCGAGCCTGATGGAGCCGTAGGGTTGGAGAGACAAAGCGTATACAGTGCTCAGCGTAAATAGTACAACCCCTTTGAAAAGTAACATTTTAAACAATATCTCAATGAACACAAAAACAATTTCCAAAATGCTGACAAGACTAAGTTTTATATAACATCTGTTTAACTTATAACATGAAAGTAAGGTTAATAATATAACTTAAAAAACAAAATTTTCAGTTTTACTCAAATTAGGGTGATGCAAAAATGAGTACAGCCCACTGAAAGTCTCTGGAGCAAAGCTAAAGTTTAGACTACAAATGTCTAATTTAACAAGAATTCAACCACAGGTGAGTCTAATTATTCATTACACAGGTGTCCAGCAAACAGTTGAGTTGGCTATAAAAAGGGTGTTAAAACCCCTTCCCATTTCATGCTGTCAGCAATGGCACCACATGGAAGAGAAATGTCACAAGACCTGAGAAAGGTGAAGGCTACAAGAAGATCAGCAAAGCTTTATTTATCAGTCAGAATACTGTAGCAAAAGTGGTACAAACATTTTACAAAGATGGAAATGCAACCATCTCACAGAGACGTCCAGGTCGTCCACGGAAGTTAACACCTCGACAGGAGCGTCTTCTGATGAGAAGGGTTGAAGAAAATCGGCATGCAAGTTCACTGCAGTTATCTAAAGAAGTAGAAAGCCAAATTGGGGTGATTATTTCCCGTGACACAATACGGCATATACTGCAAAGGAATGGCATGCATGGGTGCCGTCCACGAAAGAAGCCTCTTCTAAAGCCCAGGCACAAAAAAGCCCGCCTAGAGTTTGCCAGGGCCCATGCTGACAAAGATGAAGACTACTGGGACTCTATACTCTGGAGTGATGAGACCAAGATAAATGTTTTTGGAACTGATAGCTTCAAAACTGTATGGCGTCGCAAAGGTGAGGAATACAAAGAAAAATGCATGGTGCCTACAGTGAAACATGGTGGTGGCAGTGTCCTTATGTGGGGCTGCATGAGGGTCACTATGATTTTGCCAAGTAAGACATGTTCCTGGATCAACATATTTTGTTGATACTGGAACAACATTCCTATCAGAAAATGTAGTCCTTACCTTTTCCCAACCCCTAAACCTAACCCTACCCATAACTTATCCCTAAAATCAGAGGGAAATGATAGTTGAATAACACTGTTGTGGAAGCACCTAATCCAGGTTGTAAGCCTAAACTTGACATAAATGGTAAACTTGTCCCTCAAATCTAATTGGTTGATTGGAATGTTGTTCCAGGATCAACAAAGATGTTGATCCAGGAACATGTTGTACTTGGTGAAATCACATTCACCGCTGCATGAGTACTGCTGGTGTCGGGGAGCTGCATTTCATTGATGGCATCATGAATTCACAGATGTACTGCTCTATACTGAAAGAGAAGATGCTACCATCACTCCGTGCCCTTGGTCGTCGTGCACTTTTCCAACATGACAATGATCCTATTTACACATCTAAGGCCACTGTTGGATTTCTGAAGTGAAGAAGAACAGGGTGAAAGTGATTCAGTGGCCAAGTATGTCTCCTGATCTGAACCCAATCGAACACCTATGGGAATTCTAAAGAGACAAGTTGAGCATCACTCTCCATCCAGCATCCAGTCTCTAAAAGAGGTCATTCTGGAAGAATGGAAAAGATAGATGTTGCAAAATGTCGCCAACATGTTCATTCCATGCCTAGAAGACTTGGTGCTGTCATAAAAAATCATGGAGGTCATACAAAGTACTAGATGTAGTAGTTTTTCTTGTGGGGTGTACTCATTTTTGCATCACCCTAATTTGAGTAAAACTGAAAAATGTGTAATCTAAGTTATATTATTAACCTTACTTTCATGTTATAAATTAAACATATGTTATATTAAACTTAGTCTTGTCAACATGTTGGAAATTGTTTTTGTGTTCATTGAGATATTGTTTAAAATGTTACTTTTCAAAGGGGGTGTACTCATTTACGCTGAGCACTGTATCTGAAGGCCTGTAAGTCTGTGGCACAGGAAGAACAACATCTGACCAAGGTGGAGCCGAAGGGCCGAGGGAGCCCGGTGGAGCCATAAGGATGATGTCCCAGTGTAGCAGAGGGAGGAGCCAAGGCAAAGCAACTGGTCAACAAGCCGAGGTGGAGTGATGGGCTTGGCGGCTGGAGGCAGAGCCATGGGATCCTATTGACTAGGCAAAGGTGGTGACCGGATGATCCGAGGCGCATCCATGCAGCATAGTGGAGTAGACAAAGGAGGAGATGAAGGGAACCAGCAGAGGCTCCTCTTCCAATTCATAATAAAGTTCTGCAGAGGCTAGCTGCAGCTCCGTCTGCTTTGGGCTCAGGCGTTCGCTCCGTGCAGGATGGGGGAGGTGGCTGGCTGGGCTCTGGGGCTGGAGTGGGGCTGGTGACGGCCTCCTTGTAGACCATTTACTGGTAGGCGTGCCTTAGTAATAAAAAACCACAGAGAAAGCGGTCCAGATATTGGGTTAGGCACACCAGATCTAAAAAGTCCTTAGTGTGGTCTTCCAGTGAACGGTCCTTCTGCTCAAAGCAGAGTAGCCGATTGGCCGGCAAGTCTATATTTTTAATTCTTTACTCGTATTGAGGGTTCCGTGTTCTGTCACAAATCACTGTGGCTATAATGATGTGCACGACGAAGGAAATAATCAAACAACAGTCTTTAATAACATTCTTTAGACATAGCATAAAAACACAGGAGAATAATCAAACACAACCACGTTAAACACTGACGACATGGAACCATGGACAGAGAGAACTGAGTTTAAATACACAGACATTAACAGAAGAAGAAACAAGTGTTTACTAATTTAGAAACTAATTAGCAAAGGGAACAATGAACACAGGCAAACCAGAACAGGAAACAGTTAAAACTAAACTAAACCTAAACAAAACAAACACGTTACACTGTCATAAAAGCAGCATAAAAAGTTTGATAAAAGTTTTGAACATTCAGGTGGATGACATGAGAAGTGATGTGTTACTGCCACCTGGTGCCTCTTACATGTAAATATTTGTTTTCATACAGTGCCAAGGGTCAAATGGGCCAAATATGAATAAATTATGATTTATTGTTCTTGTTTAAATGTTAATATAATTTTGTTTACATTTTATGCCTAAAACAAGAAATAAGTGTTTGCTTAAAAAAATTCAAGTTTGACAAAATCTTGTCTTACACAATTGTGTTTCTCAAGTAACAATCCTTTTATAATATTTAAATATGTATTAGATGGTAGGCTTGCTTTTGTGGTCACAGCAGGCAGCTGCTCATAGAGGATGTGGCAATGACCTACCAAAAGTTAAAGCAAGCAATGAGACAAAGGCAGTGTTGGTGGTATTGCTTCACATCTTGTGAATGTGTTGTAATTACTTAAGAAGTTTTGGAACAAGTGAAGCTAAATAATTTAATTTTATTCTAGGTTGTCATCTACTGCTGAAAAGGCAGAACTATATTATGAAAATCATATCAGCCGTGGTAAAAAAAAAAAAACACTATTCCACTGCACTTCTTTTGCTAGAGAAGGGACATAATCAATAGATGTGATTGATGGACGCTTGTTCAAGCTTCAAACTAGTTGTTCCAGATTTTAAAATATGGACCCATTCAGAAACATTTCTCGGGCCCATACACTGACCAACTCACTGTGCATTACTCTGTACATTTTGTGAGCTTCAAACCCTTCTTTCATTTTTATGATTGTTTAACATCTGAACAAATGGAAAAAGAAGCTTCCATGTTAACATGCTTGTTGCCCAAGACATACAAGTGCAGGCAGGCTGCTCTTCATTTAGCAATGCAAAATGCAATCTTTAGCAGGGAGAACCGGTAATTTTGACTTTACATAATATTGCTATTTGTGCATGATTACGCCACTGAAAGTGAAAGCCTGTGGCCATGTGGGCCGTTGCTCGCTCTTCCATTTCTGCTTTTCTCTGATGTCAGACCATCAAAAGCAGAACTGTGATTATGAAGTAAATTGATGTAATGGGCCACTTGCAAAAATAAATCACCCTCTGCTTGATGGTGCAGACAGTGTGTCATAATAATTTGTTTGATGTCCCTATGAATCATTTTTGTATCAAATTGCAGAATCAAAATTATGTTATAGTATCAAGAAAAACAAAATAAAACAAAAAAACAGAAGACTTCAACAGGTGGGTCCATGATCATACTGCAGGGGGTTAATTATTGTTTGATCTAAATTATTATGGGGAAAAAGTATTAAACAAAAATGTAAGTTAAATTTCAGGTAATTGTTTGATTGTCCCTCCCACATTATAATAGCCTATATAAAATGAAATAAAATATGCCTCTGTACATCAATGGCTTTGTAATCTATCATAAATTATTTATAATACATATATTTAATATATCAATATTTTGTAAATAACTGTAGCATTTAATGTTAGTAATGACTATTGTTTTATTATTATTATTATTAAAGAGCAAAGTACAACAATATGCAACAGAGGGTTCCTGCTACTAGATGGCAGTGTAACACAATATAAACCATTATAATTGTATCACAGAGTTACAGTGCTTTCGGGAATATTCCACCCAAAATGAAAAGTCTGCCATTATTTACTCACCCTCATGTCATTCCTTAGAACACAGAAGAGGTGTTTTCAAGCTCAATTAGTTCAGAGACCATGTCTGTCAAGCCCAAAACAAGGTTAAAAAAGTGATAAGAAAACCACAAGATAGATTTATAATGATAAACAGACCGATATTGCTGGAAAATCTTTCTCACACATATTTCAAATGTCGTTTTTGTTCCACATATTCGTTTTTCAAATGTATTTATTTAGCATCTACAGCTTACATCTGTCAGTGTCAACACATATTCCGAAAAGCATTATGAAAAAGTTTCTTGAAACAAATATTTTTCAAAGTAACAACGGGTTCGGCCATTTGTAACTTAAATGTGCGAGGCTTCCGGTGTCATCCGCTTCCAGTTATTTTATCTGTATACAAAAATTATTGTCGTAATCATAAACACACTGGTTTGTAGAGCAAACAGTTTTACAGTTTACTGCAATTTGTTATTATTTTAGTTGCCTACAGTGGCTAATGAATCGGAAGTCTCGGGCATTCACAGATAATAGCTTCGCGTTGCAAAATAAGGCGGAGACTAGATAAGTTTAACTGTAGAGGCGGATTGTTGCCCCGCCCACTAGAATAACATACCCCGGCCACTTTAAGAGCAAACTAAGGGGGATTTTACATTGTTTTGTTTGCGTCTCCATTCGCTCTCTTCACACTGCGCGCCTCGTGATGATCACAGGAAGACACACAAACACACCCTGAAACATGTGGACGAAAGTGAGAAACAACAACAGCTCTCTTCATGAAGAACAACAGGACCACAATCTCACACAGGTACAAGCAAACGCATGAGAAACAATGCAAAGCAATACTAAACTCTCTTCTGCAGTATCTCTGTTATAAATGCTCCACCTGTTTAAAGGCTTTTTAAGATCATGAAAGTATAGGCTGCTATTTTATTGCAAATACAGCCTACAAAATAGGTCAGTGTATCAGAATAGCACTTTGTGTTTTTTGTTAGTTTTCAGTTAAATAAAAATGTTACATTTTGCAAGACAGAGACTGTCTGCATTTACAGCACAGATCAACTGTTGTTTTGAGGTGCAAGACTACTTCTTGAGAAACAGTAAATCTCTCTTGCTCCCTCTCTCCCTCTCTCATTTCCTGTCTTCCAGCATGTTTTGGAAACTTTCAGTCATGGCATAGTTCTTATCTTTGTTAAACAGTGCTGGGACATGCCCCCTCCCCCCTTGTCCCTTAAAGTCACCATGAAATCAAAATGGAAAAATCTTCTCTTTTTTTGGAATGTTGCAGTATTTATTATAAGTAATTTGTCTGTGCACCTTTTTTTTTTTGCAGCAATGATCCAATCAATTCCTGATGGACAAAATCAAGTCCCGCACTACATTTTTTTTCTTGTTCGAAAAGCTGTTTCACTCGGATAAGTTTGCAATAGGGAAGAAAAGACTATCGTAACTTCTGTTTCATGCTGACTTTAAGCACGTCAGGCTCTGTAGTTACTTTTGACAAATATGTTTAAAATGATGTATTTTGTATTTGATGAAGCTATAGCAGTGGCCTAAAAAGCTGTTTTATTCTACATAGGGCAGGTCCCCCCTTATGAGAGCTGCCATTGTGGAATCACATGATTAACTCAATACTACAGGCTTTATCTCTATTACAAGACACTTTCTCTTACAGAATAAATTATTTATGGCTGAGAAATATACTTGTGAGTAGGTAATATCGACAATGACATCTTTATCTGAAAACTTGCTCTGGTGTGATGCTGCATCCACATATAGGTGTCAAAACAAAATAATGTCACCTTATGCTTATTTATTTAACGTCTCCCTCTTCTATTATGGTATTTAACACCACTTTTCCCAATTCAGTCAATTCTTGAAAGATAAAATCAAGCCCCACCCATTATTTTCTCATTGAATTACCTGCTGTTTTCTCTCTCCAGATAGTTTCCCCAGTGTCTTCATGGCTCCCATCCAGCTCTGATAGAAATGGTAATACATTAAACAGGCTTAGTTAGATCATGCTAATGATGGTTAGTACATTCATGCTTTAACATAATCTTCATTGTCTCTAAAGGCTCGGTAACTGCCAGTCCACCCCCTCTTGCTGAGACCCCCATGAACAGAGAAAGTGGAATCATACCAGGTACAGTTTCACTCTCTGATTTCCTTCGGTCACAATAGAGCGCAAAAGTGACCGCATTTTCAGCTACACTACCATTCAAATGTTTTGGAGTCAGTTTTTTTATTTTTATTAATACTTTTATTCCGCAAGGATGCATCAAATTGATCAAAAGACACTTTTAATGTTACAAAAAATTCAATTTTAAACGAATGCTGTTTTTTTTTTTTTTCAGTACATTGAGTCCTTGGAAAAAAAGATCAATGTTTCAACAAAAATATTAAGCAGCTCACTTTTTTCAACCTTGAAAATCATAAGAAATGTTTCTTGAGCATCAAATCAGCATATTCAAATGATTTCTGAAGGACATTGTTACACTGAAGACTGTCAAGGTTAAGTTTATTTCATAAAATAAACAACTAAGAGACAAAAACAAAATATACAGCTCTCAAACTGTGCCACAGAATAAAAGTATGTTTTAAGACTAGATTTGAAAGCGTTGAAAGCGACAGTGTTGGGGCCAGCCTCACCGACAATGCTAAATTATTCCATAGTTTAGGGCCAGCAACTGCAAAGGCCTGATCTCCCCTATGCTTCAGCCTTGCTCTTAGTGCAGCCAGGAGCATGTAGTCTGCCGACCTAAGGGACCTCGATGGGACATATGGTTGTATGGCAGAGGTGTAAAGTACTTGAGTAAATGTAATTAGTTACTGTACTTAAGTATCTTTTTGACTACTTTGTAGTTGTACCAAAGTATCAAAGATATTGGCAACTTTTACTCTCTACTTGACTACATTTTTGAGCAAGTAAATGTACTTTTTACTCCACTACATTTGTGATGAGTAATGCAATTACAAATTACATTTTTCATGGCAGCTAACTTTTTCTGCAGCAGTTTGTTTCTGATATAAAGAAGCAATATCGCCATTTAAGGGCATTGAAGGTACTATATCTTGTGCATTTTGCCTTGACTCCCCCAAAACTTGTCAACAAGGCTACTTTACGTGAATGTGAGTGCATTAGCAGGTAGTTTCTGATCGCAGGTGTTTGATTTATTAGATGAGGAAATGACTGCAGCTGGTGATGAGGCTCAAACCAGCACATACAGTAGACTTTGACAAATTTTACTTAACATTGTTTTATTTATCTGCTATATTGACAAGACCGTTTTGGAAGGATATTGATTTACTTATGGCCACTTGAGCTTAACTGAGACTTTGTAGACGTTTAAAAGGTTGTTGTGTCGATCTTGATTTATTGCAATATTGAGGTGTTCAGTTTTATTTTGATTTTAGAAAATAAACTTGATTTCTCATCTTACAAATCAATTATTTCTTATTTTCACCGGCATGTCTCTCAGGACTAGTGCATCTCTGAGCCTGCATTCAGCACGAGTAAAATACTTAAGTACTGTTAAAATCAGATACTTTAAGACTTTTACTCAAGTCGTATTGGAATTGGTTACTTGTAACTTGTAGTGGAGTCATTTTCGATGCAAGGTATCAGTACATTTACTCAAGTATGGTTTTTAGGTACTCTTTACACCTCTGTTGTATGGTCAGAAAGGAAGATCGGGGCTAGACCATTTATGGATTTATGAAGAAACACAACTTTAAAATCAATCCTAAAACGCACTGGAAGCCAGTGAAGGGTATTCCTTTTAATAGTCTAAGCTGCGGCATTCTACACCAACTGCAGGCGTGAGAGAGATGCCTGCCTGATATTAACATAGAGGGCATTACAGTAGTTAAATCCAGAAGAGGTGAAGACGTGTATAACCCTTTCAAAGTCTTAAATGATAAAAAAAGGTTTGACTAGGATAAAAGCCTTAACTGATAAAAACTGGTTTTAACCACAGAATTTATCTGTTTTTCAAGTTTAAAATCACTGTCCATGATTACTCCCAGATTTTTAACAGAGGATTTAATGTAGGGAAGTAAGGAACCCAATTCTGTGTTGGGGGCCACACGGGACTATTTGGTCCAAATATCACAATTTCAATTTTACTCTTGTTAAAATGTAAAAAATTCATGGCCATCCAGGCTTTAATGTCCTTGAGGCAGTCCAACAATAATTTTAAAGAACCGGTATCTTTTCGTTTCAATGGCAGATAAAGTTGTGTGTCGTCTGCATAACAATGAAATGAAATGACATGCTTTCTTAGAATTGATCCTAATAGGAGCATGTACAAGGAAAACAGCATCGGACCTAGAATGGACCCCTGAGGGACTCCACAAGAAGGGGCGTCAATGGAGACACAAAGTCTTCAAGGCTGACAGAAAACTTTCTATCAGATAGATATGACCTAAACCACTCTAGAGCATTACCTTTGATACCAACACAGTGGTCCAACCGAGAGATCAGAATATTATGATCAATGCAGCTGTGAGGTCTAAAAGCATAAGAATAGCAGAATCTCCAGAATCTGTGACCAGTCGTTAAAAACGTTTAAAAGTGCAGTTTCTGTACTGCGAAGGCTTTAAATCCAGACCGAAAAACCTCTCAAATTTCATGTGAATCCAAAAAAGATTGCAGCTGTATACTAATGTTTTAAAAAGAAACAGAAGTTTAGAAATAGGATGGTAATTGGAGAGAACCGCAGTGTCTAGATTAGGTTTGTTATTAGTGGTTGTACTGCTGCATGCTTAAAACCCAGTGGTACAACACCTAAAGGTCAAACTGCTATTTATAATTTCTAGAATTATAGGCCCAATAATTTCAAAACCTTGTTTTAAAAAAACGTTGGGGGGACTGCATCTGTGGAACAGGTAGAGGGTTTCATTTGATCAATGACATCTTTCAGAAAAGATAAAGAGACAGGCTCAAACTGGTAAAAGGCAGCAGAGCAGGTGACACGAATAGAAAGGTGCTCTAAAATCTGCTATCTTATTTATAAAAAATGTAAAAACTTCTCGCAGGCATCTGGAGAGGAGTCAGGACAAGACGGCTGAGAAGTATTTAGTACAGCGTTAATTGTATTAAAAAGAGCTTGAGGTTTGTGAGAATTTTTCAAAACAATATCAGGTATTTAGTTGTCTCAGCTTTTTTACAGTTTGATGTCTTTTAAGATGTTTAGAGACACCTGAAATCTGTCTTTCTTCCACTGGCGTTCGGCTCTCCTGCACTCTCGTCTAACAGCACAAGTAGTATTGTTCAACAATGGTTCAGTTTTTGGATTAGAACGCATAACTTTAAAAGGTGCAACAATGTCCAAAACACTTAGACAGGTCGCAACACACAGTGAGGATAACAAAATCTAATGTATGACCATGCTCGTGTGTAGAACCTGTCACTAACTGTTCTAAATTAAGATTGGAGTAATGATGCTGAAAACTCAGCTTTGCCATCACAGGAATAAATTACATTTTAAAATATATTCATTAAATATATTTATATTAGAAAACAGCTAAATTGTAATAGTATATCTCAATATTACTATTATTTTTTTTACTGTATTTTCAATCAAATAAATGCAGACTTGGTGAGCATAAGAGACTTCTTTCGAAAACATAAATCTCACCTGCCTCAAACCTTTGAATGGAAGTGTTAAAGGGTTAGTTCACCCAAAAATGAAAATTCTGCCATTAATTACTCACCCTCATGGCGTTCCACACCCGTAAGACTTCACTTCAGAACACAAATTAAGATATTTTAAATGAAATCTGAGAGTTTTCTGTCCTTTTCTGTTTTGTGAACTAACCCTTTGATTTGGTTGCTCCATTCATTTTCTCCCTTGGCATTTACAAAAATGCTTAATGAAACGTTTTATGCCATGAACCAAACTAGCCAGCTCTGAGATGAACCACATCATTACAACATGTGAATGGTATGGCTGTGCACCATACAGAAAGAAACGACATGCTGAAAGCTTGTCCAGTTGAAATTCCTTCACCTGTCAGTGATCTGACCTGTCCTTCCTCTTTTATGGCTGTTGTTTTCCTCACTCTCATTCAGTCAGTCTTTAGTCAATTCTCATCAGTCCTCCCTTGTTCATTATCTATTTGTTTACAAATTTAAGTACTACATTTATGAATTTTGTAATGTCTTTCTTATAAATTAGACATTAATCAGTCTGACGAAACATTGGTTTTTATGACTTAAAAAAACAAAGTTCTGGCATGAAACTCTAATGGGCAGGCCTTTTACTCCTTTTACTCAACCTGCTCATAATCACATCATTATCAACAGTTGTATGCAAAAGTTTAGGAACCCCTGACAATTTCCATGATTTTCATTTATAAATATTTGGGTGTTTGGATCAACATTTCATTTTGATCTATCAAATAACTGAAGGACACAGTCATATTTCAGTAGTGAAATGAGGTTTATTGGATTACAGAAAATGCGCAATATGCATCAAAACGAAATTAGACAGGTGCATTAATTTGGGCACCCCAACAGAAAAATCACATCAATATTTAGTAGAGCCTCCTTTAGCAGAAATCACAGCCTCTAGATGCTTCCTATAGCCTGTAATGAGTGTCTGGATTCTGGATGAATGTATTTTGGACCATTCCTCCTTACAAATCATCTCCAGTTCAGTTAGGTTTGATGTTTGCCGAGCATGGATCACCCCACAGATGTGCAATGATATTCAGGTCTGGGGACTGGGATGGCCATTCCAGAACATTGTACTTGTTCCTCTGCATAAAGGCCCGAGTAGATTTTGAGCAGTGTTTTGGTTCGTTGTCTTCGTTGTCAGCCTTGGCGTAACTTCAACTTTGTGACTGATTCCTCAACATTATTCTCAAGAGTCTGCTGATATTGAGTGGAATCCATGCGACCCTCAACTTTAACCAGATTCCCAGTACCGGCACTGGCCACACAGCCCCACAGCATGATGGAACATCCACCAAATTTTACTGTGGGTAGCAAGTGTTTTTCTTGGAACGCTGTGTTCTTTTGCCGCCATCCATAACGGCCCTTGTTATGACCAAATAACTCAATCTTTGTTTGATCAGTCCACAGCACCTTATTCCAAAATGAAGCTGGCTTGTCCAAATGTGCGTTTGCATACCTCAAGCGACTCAGTTTGTGGCGTGTGTGCAGAAAAGGCTTCTTTCGCATCACCTCCCATACAGCTTCTCCTTGTACAAAGTGCGCTGAATTGTTGAACGATGCACAGTGACACCATCTGCAGCAAGTTGATGTTGTAGGTCTTTGGAGGTGGTCTGTGGGCTGTTTTTGACCGTTCTCACCATCCTTCGCCTTTGCCTCTCCAATATTTTATGTGGCCTGCCACTTCTGGCCTTAACAAGAACTGTGCCTGTGGTCTTCCATTTCCTCACTATGTTCCTCACAGTGGAAACTGACAGCTTTATATCTCTGAGATAACTTTTTGTAGCCTTCCCCTAAACCATAATGTAGAACAGTCTTTGTTTTCAGGTCATTTGAGAGTTGTTTTGAGGCAGCCATGTTGCCACTCTTCAGAGGAGAGTCAAAGAAAACAACAACTTGCAATTGGCCACCTTAAATAGCTTTTCTCATGATTGGATGCACCTGTCTATGAAGTTCAAGGCTTAATGAGCTCACCAAACCAACTGTGTGTTCCAATTAATCAATGCTAAGTAGTTACAGGTATTCAAATCAACAAAATGACAAGGGTGCCCAAATTTATGCACCTGTCTAAGTTCGTTTTGATGCATATTGCACATTTTCTGTTAATCCAATAAACCTCATTTCACTACTGAAATATTACTGTGTCCTTTAGTTATTTGATAGATCAAAATGAAATTGCTGATCCAAACACCCAAATATTTATAAATTAAAATCATGGAAATTGTACATGGAATACAACTGTATAGGACACAGATGATTGGTTCCTTCTGTATTAGTAGCCAATGAGCTTGCGTGCTCAATCTTCAGATACATGAGTTAGCATTTGCCTAGCAGTGCAGTGAGCTTCAGAAACCCTCCACCTTCCCCAGCTCCACCTGTATAGATCTGCTACAGGTAACTCATGTACGCTATACTGTACAGCAGCAGCATGTCTTACTTGCTCACAGCAGCGTGTCATGTGTGTATTGGCAGTAGCAAGTCCCGTACTTGCTCTGAAGCAGCAGCAATAAAGCAGCAGCAGCATAGCAGATCTATTCCACCAAGACAAAACATATCAACATCGTTATATCCATTACCATGCCAAACACTCCAAGAGTTGTCATGCCAGAACTGTGTTTTGTGTGTGAATATCATATGACTTATGCCTCAAAACAAGTCCTGTCAAAACGAAAACTTTGGGAACATGATTTATCTGCGATCTCGCCTTTCTAAGTGCTGTTTTTCCTGTAGATGACATTTTTGTTTTTCTCGTTATGTTCTGAGAAGGGTGGAAATCAAGTATGAAATTAATCATTTGATTTCACAACTTGTATGACCTTTTGCCTGGAAGATATAACAAGGGGTTATTTTGTTTGTGTAGAAATATCAAACTCAATGAATTCTCAAAAAACACCATACTAAATGCATACTGAGCATTCTAGAGAACACTTGGAATTTCTGGACAAGTGCAGATTTTCAGAGGCTAAGCTGATCATTTGAAAATTAGGATATAACCTCATTTGTTTGCAAAATGTTTATGAAAATATCGTTCATTGACTATACATAGGGTGGCCCAAAAAGTATTTGGACTCCTAATTTAGACTTAAACATTTCTATATTTCATTGCATTACATTAAAGAATTTAATCCAACCAAGCTGGAAAGAAATGTTGCCTAGAGCTTTTCTCAGAACTAATATGACTTTTGAGTCTTCTGTTTACCAGCTGGTGTCAATGGGGCTGGTGTAATATATAGCACATTAATGAAGTGAGTTCAGGTGACCTAGCAGAGTAACAACATGTAGTTATTCACTGCTTTCACTATTATTCACTATTATAATATATATAAGATATATTATAAAATTAGATTTTCTTTGTTTTCAAGAAATACTTTTCAAATTAAAAAATTAGGGTGTGGAATAGAAAGTGAATATGGAGTGTTAAATCATTGCTCAGGGCTGATTTTCCTTTTTTTTAGCTTTCCTCTCACAGGCTCAAACAGGTTTCCATGTCATCACTGGAATTTTCCTCCTCCCCCCCGCCTCCTCATATATCTCTTTAAACACACAGTGTTTATGTCTTTATATGTCTTGATTTTGAAATGAAAAACACTGACTGACAGTTCTTTCCCATTTAGCGAGACCTTTGACCCTCTACAGGCCTAAGATCAGTATACAAAGCAGCTGTGATGTTTCATAAACTGACTATGTGATTTTTACTAACAGTACCAATGTGTACAAGTTGCATTTTTCACTAGAAAGACCCGTGATTTTGGATTGCAGACAATAAAACTGCAACCTCTCATTCTGTCACGCTGTGTATCAGTGTTATCTTGTCTCTGCATAGAAGATACATATTATGTGCCTCTTTAGACAAATGTTTTCAAGACTACAGACGGCGATGTAACAGGTGTTTGGTGTGTTTGCAGGTGCGATTGCTGCAGCAGTGTTCATAGGCTTTCTGTTAGCCCTCTATGCTGTTCTTTGGAAATGCATGGTTACACAACCGAAAAGGTATGAACCAGACAAACCTTTCACAAGGTGCAAGTGCAATGCTGTGTATTAGTTTTAGTTTTGTTGTGTTGTGTTTTGTTGCATTTTGTTAAGCATTTTACTTTTGTTTTGTTTTGCATAATGTTTCATATCGTTTTGCAACGAAAAGGTATGAATCAAACAAATCTTACACAAGGTACAAGTGAAATGCTTAACATTTCTTTTACATAATGTTAAACACTTAACATAATGCTTTTTGTTTAGCTTTTTGTTTTTTGTTTTAATTTGTTTTGGTTTAGTTGAATTTTTTTTAGCGTTTTGTTTTTGTTTCATTTTGTTTAGCATTTTACTTTTTTGTTTTGTTTTGCATATTGTTTGCATATTTTTTTGCAACTGAAAAATGAATCAACCAAACAAACCCTTCACAAGGTGCAAGTGCAATGCTGTGTTTTGATGTGTTTTGTTGCATTTTGTTTAGCATTTCACTTTTTGTTTTGTTGCATTTTGTTTAGCATTTCACTTTTTGTTTTGTTGCATTTTGTTTAGCATTTTACTTTTGTTTTGTGTTTTTGTTGCTTCTTGTTTAGCGTTTGCATATCGTTTTGCAACAAAAAGGTATGAATCAAACAAACCTTACACAAGGTGCAAGTGAAATGCTGTTTTGTTTTTGCTTTTTGCTTTTTGTTTAGCTTTTTACTTTTTGTTTTAATTTGTTTTTGTTTAGTTGAACTTTGTTTAGCGTTTTGTTCTTGTTTAGTTTTGTTTAGCATTTTACTTTTTTGCTGTGTTTTGCATATTTTTTGCAACCGAAAAAGGAATGAACCAAACAAACCCTTCACAAGGTGCAAGTGCAATGCTGTGTTTTGATGTTTTGTTGCATTTTGTTTAGCATTTTACTTTTGTTTTGTGTTTTTGTTGCTTCTTGTTTAGCGTTTTACATTTTAAATATGTTTTGTAGCATTTTGTTTAGCATTTTATTTTGTTTTTTGTTTTGCAGTTTGTGGGGTTCAAAAGTGAAACAAATAAACATTATAACATCAAATGAATGTGACATTCATTCAAAAACTGTGTTCTCATTAAAAAAGGGGGACAAATCTAAATTAATGACATGAAATTCATGGTAATTTTTCAGTTCAACTTTTCGTTCAAGCTGTTATCATTTTAAAAAAGAAAAAAAAAGAGAATTGTATTAAACTAAAGCAATTTTGGATCCACTGTAAATACAAATAAGTATTGTTATTAAAATACTACGTATTTATATTAAATGTTTGTTTTGTCTCAATGTCTCTGTTAGGAGGAAAAAAAGAACAAGTTTGAAGACTCGTGAACAGAGATCTCTTAAGTGCTGACCTCTGGACGAGACGTCCTCCTGTCTACCAGAGATTCTGAGTTACTGATCTTAGGTCAGATCTTCTCCTGCTATGTATCAGCACCCTTATGAACTGTGTTTATGTCTTAACGCACACTAATTGTGGGAATGTTTTGAGGGAAGTAGATGCTTCTGTTTCACAGTTCTACATGGTCATCATCAGATCAATGTCTGCTGTCTTTCATAAATCATCCATCAGGTTCTTCACCGGTCTGTTTGGCTGATCACCAGACGTTATCCAGTTGGACAGGGGGAGTTATGTTTTGGAAAATGGTCTTGATAATGTGGAATTCAGTCATAAAACTGAATAATTTTATGTATATATACAAAATAACAGCTCTTGAGCTTATGAATAGTTTACTGGAGTATAAGATATTTCCAGAGAGCATAATGTAGGTGTAGCGATGCCATGGCACAACATGTCAAATGTCCACTAGATGGCAGTGGGCTCTGTGTTTTTTTCACTTGATGAAACAAGGAAATCACCATATATCCCATAAAGTCTTTCAGTCTTTACAGCTTTATCTTTATAGACTTATGTGTTTAGGACGTTTATTTTATTGCTGATAGCTATGCTAATTAATACATGGAAGATATAATAAATGTTGGGAGACTAAGCCCTTGTTTTCTTCCAAATATCCCCTTTGACCATAGTGAACTCTGCACCAGTGAATGGGTGCATGTGTGTGTGTGTGTGAGAGAGAGATTTCCCTTATGCAGCAGTATTGGCCAGAGAGCAGCACATTTCTGGGTTAAAGTCTTTGGGTACGTGCGAGTTTGTATGTATGAACACAAGAATAGGGAGTTGCAGATTGCACATTTTTATTGCAGGTGCTTTGTTTGCACAATTGCCGTACTGTTATGTATTTTATTTTATTTTATTGTCATTAATTACAATGGTTTTCATTAAGGTTTGATTTTGCCTTTTATTTTGGATTAGAATGTGTTAAATTCCTTCTAGTCGATGCAGAATAATTTAGACTCAGTGTGGCTGTATAAAACTAATTTTCCACCGCAAATGTTTAATATAGAATGTTATGATTGATATGTGCCTGTAAATGTGAACTTTGATATATGATGACTTTGTACAATCACATTAAAAGACGTTTATAAAGCGGATAATTCTGGTACTTTATTCTGATCGTGAGTCGCTTTCAAAGCCGTTGTAAATTAGTCTACAAACATACACCAAATAATTATTTTTATGAACTAACCGCTCCACGTTGTGCTTAACAGCATTCTAAATTCACTGTAAACCATGGCTTCATGGGAATTATTGCTTTATTTAATGACAGACTTCAACATTTTAATACTTGCTAGATAATCTAGTATTCATGTGAGAAGGGCCAAGTGACAGAATAGTTTATTATTTCAACCATGTAATTTCCTGCAATAGAAATAAAATACTATTTTCATTTCATGTGTCATTTGACAGTTTTTTTTTCTTTTTTTTGAAGTATTACAATCATGTTTTTAAATATTTACTCTGTAATAAATATCCTTAAAAATCAATTTTTATCCTTAAAAAAAATTGTTTCTGAAATTTGCCTACAATCATAAAGTCAATAAACTGCCATAAAAGTGCTTTATAGTTACTTAACAGTAAATGTAAACTTTGAATGCAAAGTTGAAATATATTGAACATTCAATGAGATTTTGCAGAATGTAGAAATACACACAGTGCATTTAATATTACTACATTAATGCTTATTTGTAATACAAGAGCAGACGCTCTTTAAACTGGAGTGTTATTTGTGCTACATTTTCCATTTTTCTCTTTTCAGAGTTTGTCAACAAGACAATTACTATCATGCAAAAATGACAAATATAAAACCTAAACAACAAAATTATAACATTCAACAAATATTACACAATATAAAGGTAAAATAATTCTAAACTATTGTTGTCATTTCCTTATTTCTAAAACAGTGGAATTGAGCTCCTCATTTATATCCGATATCACTTTGTCTCAGGTGTGACCTGGGCAAGATGATGGCGAAAGATGGACATGCTGAGTATCCTCATGAACATCTTCACAAGGTGTTAGACAGTTTGATAGCAGTAATGCAATGCTTAGGCATAGGCATAGAGCTGACAGAGCATGATGAGATTCTGCTTAGAACATTTCAGTGCAGCTGGTGGTTTTTCTCTCAAATGCTCACATGCAGTAGTCTTATGTCTTTCTTTCATGACTGCAAATTCAGTGTAATAGGTAAATGAACTGGAAGGAAGAGGAAGAGCAGTTTGTGAGAGGTCTTAGGCTACAAAATGGCAATATCCCATTGGTTGGGTTCCTGGGTGGTGTTGGAGATAATGTCAGCCTTTACTGGACATGGTTCTTGGGTGGTGTTGGAGATAATGTCGGCCTTTACTGGACATGGTTCTTGGGTGGTGTTGGAGATAATGTCGGCCTTTACCGGACACGAAGCCTCTACGGGGATTTGGCCGTTCGACTTTTCGTAGTTTTCGAAGCTAACGTTGTCATATGTGGCTTTGCCGTTGAGCTCCATCTCCTTGGCTTTTTTCTCTTGAATCTTTAGTAGAACTGCATTGTTCACACCAGGACCTGAGAAACACGGACAGTCGATTTTATGAGTTAATAAAACCATTCAGTTTTGCTCAATCCAAACCTGTTCTAATACCGGATTTTGTTTGGTTGTTGTTGTTTTTTTTATTTTTTTTTTTATAATTTTTTTATAACAGTATTTATACACATTCATGTTCTTTTCCCCCCAAATTCTCACAAAATATATACAAATAAGCACACACAAAATTGTTTGGTTGGTCCAGGTATTTAGAATTGAATACTAGTGTATACTAGTAAATGAGTATATATTAGTCTCTTTGAACTTAAAGGGTTAGTTCACTCAAAAATGAAAATTCTGTCATTAATTACTCACCCTCATGCCATTCCACACCCATAAGACCTTCGTTCATCTTCGGAAAACAAATTAAGATATTTTAAATAAAATCCGATGGCTCAGTGAGACCTGCATCTCCAGCAATAACACTCCCTGATTCGTAAAGCTTCAAAGCTTTACGAATCATTTGTTTCGAATCAGTGGTTCGGAGTGCCAAAATCACATGATTTCAGTAAACGAGGCTTCGTTACGTTGTGAGTGTTTTGAAACTTCAATAGTTCATGTGACTTTGGCAGTTTGATTCACGCTCCGAACCACTGATTCGAAACAAATGATTCGTAAAGCTTCGAAGCTTCGTGAAGCAGTGTTTTGAAATCGCCATCGCTAGATATTGTGGAATAAAGTCGCTATTTTGTTATTTTTGAATCACAAAAAATATTCTCATCGCTGTTTTAAATATGTTTTTAGTAGCTTTCTGGACATTGAAAAAGGGAGTGTTATTGCTGTCAATGCAGGCCTCACTGAGCCATTAGATTTTATCAAAAATATCTTAATTTGTGTTCCGAAGATGAACGAAGGTCTTACGGTTGTGGAACGACGTGAGGGTGAGTAATAAATTACATAATTTTTGGGTGAACTAACCCCTTTAATTGAGTACCACTGACATAAAGACTGAGTGTTTGGTTATGTGCTTGCATTCATGTCTGCAACATACCGAAGTAACTGAGCAGCACAGGTAGAAATATAAGGCCGTGGGCCATGCCGAGTAGAGTGATGACCAGATTGAGTCTGAAGAAGAAGATCTGGATGAGCTGGGCTTTAGCAAATGCCAAAACAATGATTCCAGGTAGGTTGGTCATTGCAACTCCTGCAAACACCTGGGAAAGAGAACATGGACATATGTAATGGCGTCACAACTAGACTGGAATAGCATAGCTAAGCAGGTCTTAAAGTCTAGCGTCTTTGTTATTCTGGTACTCACAGCACTGCCCATGTTTGCTGTGGCTTCCTTTGCTCTTTCCACCTTTGTGTGGCGAATGCTGAGAGCAAATGAGCGTGTTATATGAGATACAAACTCCACTGATATACCAACAGCCTGCAAAACAAACCATCCGTTAATAATGTCAGGGATTGCTCATGACACAGTCATTGGTTTTATGAAACGCAAACTTGCAGATGAGTTTCTCCGACACACTCACCGTCACAAGGTTAATAAGCGAGACAGCGTTGAAATCGATGCCCCACAACGTCATGACGCCAACCGTATCCACAGTGATCATCACTATGGTGAGCAGGTTCAGAAAGCCTGATCTCAAGTCCATGCCGAGCAGGATACAACACACAACGAATGTGGGGAGAAGACACATGGCGATGATGAACAGACCCTCATTCACGATGGTCAGATACTGTTCGTAATACACATACGTAATACTGCGAAATGAAAGATCACAGAGTCAGTGCACTTTTTAAAAGTTTAGTTAAGTGTGTTAAGAAACATTCATGGAAGTGTACTCTCAAGAACACTTAAGAGGCCTTTTATTTCATTAATAATACATTAAAAACAAGCAATACTTAAAAATATACTATGAAGATCTGAAGTACTCTACAAGTGCACATTCAATACAATTAAGCACACTTCTTTTTTTACAAAGGAAGGGCACCAATTGAGCCACCAATACCACTCAGAATTAACACTTATACCTTACTTTTCAAGACGTTGGTTCAACTTTGATTTTTAAACAGGAAGAATGAAATGGCTCAGAAAAATGAAAAAAGAACCACTTTTCCCTTAATAATAAATATCTATTAACATCTCAAAAAATTAGTTTTATGGTTACACAATATTCTATCCAGTAATTGCAAGAAATGTATTAAGTAGCTCAAGGATCCGTGATGTAGTTTTGCAATTTATGAAGTAGCTCAAGGACGTGTTATCATTCAATAATATTACATTTACTGATTATTGCTTCTTATCTTATCCCAGAGAAGAAACAGCAAGGGTGAGGATGGTAAATACAGAAAGATAAGGAAGGATTAGAAGATGACACCTACCTGTAAGGGAAGACCTCAAAGTCAGGAGAGGTGCCTGGGATTTGCCTCATGGCCAGCGTGATATTATGCGCCAGTTCTCTGGCCTTCAGCAGCGCAGCCGTGAACTCCTGCGAGTTGACCAGAGGAGTGTGGTAGGCCATAAACCGAGAAGCTGAAAATATAGAGATGCCATGATGAATTGTGAGTCGACCGAAACTTAAATGTGTCTTAAATTAGCTGTTTGTAGGCCTTAAAACCCTGTTGAAAAAAACAGCATTTGCTGGTTAGGTATGTTTTGAAGCATGGAAGCTGGTTTGAGCTGGTTTAAGCTAGTCAAGTGCTGGTCCTAAGCAATTAGCTCCAGCTCAGAACCAGCATTAACCAGCTCATGACCAGCTAAGGACCAGCTCAAATCGTCTTCCATTGCTTCAAATCATACCTAACCAGCATATGCTAGTTTTTTCAACAGGGAATCTGAAAGAGAATTAGCATTTTAGCGATTAGCGGTTTTCAGCTTATGAGTAAAACAGTGGCCTTTTCACATTTTATTCTATAACATAAATTACACTCAGACCTCAAACATTGTGAACAATCCACCAAATAAGGACTACAACTACCATAAGGATGTGAGTTTACGTGCTTAACGAACTGAGACAACTGTTGTAGCCATTGTAGCTTAGCGACTTTTTAGCTTAACTTAGCTTTTAAAAAGTTTCAAGAATCACGTTTGAGGTACTGTATGAAAGTGAGTTAGGGTTAGGGTCTCTTACAGTGATATTAGTAATACATTTTACTTATAAATCGGAAACTGCTAAATTCTGCGGGATGTGAATTAACCTACAAACTGATGTTATGACTGAACAGCTCTATAGAACAGTGATTCTCAATGTTTTTGACTCAAGGCCCCCAGTGTCCCAATGACTTTTCCAGTTGTTTGTGATTACCGGATAAAAAGTAAGGGCATGTAATATTTTTATTCACAATTTCTACTCAATAAAATTTTTTAGAGCTTGGCACAATTACCCTGACAGCAACATAGTGATGGCACAGATCCAGCCCACATCTGGTCCGCGTATAAACCACATGTGCCAGATGAGGGCCGGATCTGGGCTAGACTTTGTTGCTGTCTGGGTAGGAAAATGTTTATTCATTATAAAAATGCCCATTTCGTTTTAATATTTTACTAATTACCATAGCCATTTTCTAGGTCTATAAATCACGCTATTAAAATCACACGACTTCATATGTCCAGGTTCTCAAAAACCGTAGGAATCTTAGTTCTTCGAAGAAATACAGTTGTTGAGGGGGTGAATTAAAATAGGAAATATTTTGTCTTATTTTAAATTATTTAATGTCATCTTGAAGCCCCTTTGGAAGTTTGCTGACACCCCCTAGTGGACCCCGGCCCCTTGGTTAAGAACCACTGCTATAGAATGTGAATGCAAAATGTTACACGTACAAATTCATGTATCTCACCTATTACTTCCCCAGTTTCATTGTCTCTAATCACAGCTTTATCATAAGCTCCCAAACCACTGGAAAGAAATGAAACATTTTTAGTCAACACATTATTTTGCTGACCATAATAATGGACAGCAAATATTCTAAATATTCAAAGCTTCTATTCAGTCCTTCAGATGACCAGATGCAGTAGCTTTTCTTACCCCTTTGGACACTGTAGGTCAGGTCTGTTGCTCAGAAAGTCTGGCAAGAATCTGTAAAACTCTTCAACACTAGGCCGCAGAACCCCATCTGCGGGGGTTTTCATACACCTCTGGGTACACGTAAAAATACCCGCTGTCAAAAAAAGTTTATATTTAGTTGTCCGAAAATGTTGCATTGAACCATATGCATAACAAAGAACAAGGCTTTAAAAGTTAGCTGACAATTTATACATAATAAACACTTACTCTCATTGGCAGGACAAAATGATCCTATGTTTGAGCCAATCGTATAGAGACGACAACATTTAGATCCAGGGTTCAACCAATCAATATAGTCATCCACCCAGGAGGATGCTGGGATAGCCAAATAAGATCTAGAGCAATAAGCAAGATTGTGATTTTGTGATCTTGAACTCCTTGTATTTTGTAATAATGTATGAATTTCTTTGTTCTAAAACAAAATATCAAATCAAGTGGTGTCTGCAAACAAGTCGGTAGTTCATAATGACACCATATTTCATAAAAATTTGGCTCTTTACCAATATTATAAAGTTCTTTGTCACTATTCTACCATTATAGAATGACTGCAGAGGCAGTATTCAAATAATTTTTTGTCACTGTTATTTCATTGTATAGTTCTCAAACATTAATGCTGGTATCTTGACAGGACCGTATCACTGTGAACTTTCAAGATCGATAACAGAAATCTGAAAGTTCAAGGTCTGATGTGATTCAAAATGAGGTAAAGAGTAGAGGAGTGCTACCAGAGCACCAAATTACATTTTTAGTTTATTTGGAAGGACATGTCTAGGGGAGATATATAGTGCTCACCGCTCAGGGTACTCTGTGGCATATCGGATCTTCTGCATAAAAGAGAACTGGTCACATCCCACACTGGAACACACTGCATTTATGCCCTCTTCACTGGTGAAATTAAATCCTTTGGTCGTGATGAAATACGTGGGCACACCAACCTCAAAATACTTATTGAGGTATGCAAAGTATTCCAACATGTAGGAGTCCTGGTAATATTTACACACAGAGGAGGTTAGAGACAACACATATTATTGAATAACAGAATTTAAAAAAAAAAAAATTTTTTATTGACATTTGGTCATGTATTATTGTTGGCAGGCTATTAGAGTGTTAAATAAACTTCTGTACTTACAGTTGGCATGGCCAGTTCCTGATCTAAGCCCACTTTTACATTGAACAAGAGGAACACAGAGGCACAGAACATCACAATGAACACCACCATCTAAGAGAACAAGACATCATGATATTAAACTATTACACATTTTATTATATAAAAGCATGTAAAGGACAGAAAATCTCCAACCTCCTTTGTTTCTTCGATAGAACACAAATGATGATTTTTAACTCCAGTCTGTCAGTCGTATAATGCATGGCAATAGTAACAAAATCTATGAGAGTAAAAAAACATGCACAGACAAATCCAAATTAAACCCTGCGGCTCGTGACGACACATTGATGTCCTAAGACACGAAACGATCAGTTTGTGCGAGAAACCGAACAGTATTTATATCATTTTTTACCTCTAATACACCACTATGTCCAACTGCCTTGAGCGCACGCACGGCATCCAGTGAGTGAGGTGTGTACGCGCTCTGGCTTAGTTTACACAAGCGCAGGAAGTGATCTCTCGCGCATATATACGTCACTCATTGGTTACACGGTGCACAAACATTGTAGCTACGAGGGCTAATCAAAATTGTACTTACTTGCGCTTATTCGGATTGTTCAAACCGACTTAAAACTAAAAGATTATGTTCTCTCATGCAAACTCATTCAGGATCGGTGACTTTCCACGTATTCCCAACTTCTGAGCCTGCTCGCCTGAAGTTATGGTTGATTGCTCTTCGGCTGGATAACAACACACCCATTAAAGTACTAAAGTTGTTGAGGGTCTGCAGCGATTATTTTCGCCCTGATGATTTTACATACCCAGGAGAGGATCACGTACGACTTAAACCACCAGCTGTGCCTATGGTTTTTCCACATCCAACTGAGGTATGTGAACAAGATCTTTGTATCTTTTTATTTGTAAAGCTGCCCTCAGGAAAAGTAACAAAATAAAATGAAGTTTTGATGTAATAAAACCATGTTTTTTAGTGGTTTACTTCCATTTGTATGTCAACTGTTGTACTACAGGCACCATATTTAAACAACGCCAGAGCGCGTACACACTTAATGCACTGGATGCCATGCGCTCGCTCAACACATAGTGGACATAGTGGTGTATTAGAGGTAAAATATTATATAAATACTGTCCGGTTTCTCGCACAAACCGATCGTTTCGTGTTTTAAGACATCAATGTGTCGTCACGAGCCGCAGTGTTTAATTTGGATTTGTCTGTGCATGTTTTTTTTTTACTCTCATAGATTTTGTTACCATTGCCATGTAATATACGACTGACAGACCGCAACGGTTGGAGTTAAAAATCATCATTTGTGTTTTACTGAAGAAACAAAATCACCTACATATTGGATGCCCTGGGGGTAAGCAGATAAACATCAAATTTTCATTTTTGGGTGAACTATCCCTTTAAAGCCTTTATATATAATTCATTATAAATGTATTTTAATGCATTATTTATGCCTTGTATGGTCTCATGAATAATTGTAACCACAGTTATAATACATATCTATTCATTGTTGCACCTTTAGAAAGTATAATGCATTAAAACACATGACAAACAACCAATTTCAGATGTAACAAGGAATCTGAAAATATTATAATTATGATGCATTTTTTAATGAAAAGATATAATGCATTATAATGTACACTATGGATATCTTTATGATGCATTATAAATAAAGGCTTTAAGTAAAGTGTTAAAGGTTAACACAATCAAAATTTTAATGCTTTTCTTTTCACTATTGTTTTTAATATTATTATAGCTTTTAAAATGTATTACTGGTCCGACTTTATTTTGCGTGGCCTTAACTACTATGTACTTAAAAAAAAATGAGTACAATGTACTTATTGTGTTTATAATGTATTGCAAAACACGTTTGCTGCTATTGAGGTGGGATACAGGTAAAGTTAGGGACAGGTTTGGTGGTATGGGTAGGTTTAAGGGTGGGTTAAGGTGTAAGGGATGGATCAACAGTGTAAATATTAATGTAATTACAGAAATTAATAACAGATGTAATTACATGCTGGTATTTTTTTAAATATAAGTGCAATGTAAAACATGTATGTCCACAATAAGTTCAATGTATCAAATGATTAATTTAAAGTACATTAAAAAGTACATAGTAGTTAAGGCCACCAAATATAAAGTGGGACCCATTAAATCTATGAATAAAAGACATTTGAAAAGTAGCAATTTTAATAAAAATCATAAAATGCCTGAAGTTGAAGAAACCATAATACTGTAAAGTAGGAACGTACCACTATTACCCTGCTGACAGGGTTGAGCAGTGCAGGGGCGTAGTATTTTTTCATTAAAGGGAGCAGAACGCCCTGGTTGGGTTCGGATGGGTGTGGAGTTGACACAGTAACGCAGCAAGCGATCTCACAACGGTTTGCATCTTGTCGACGAGCATCAAGTGAGAGCAGAGCCACAAAGGCAGTCATCTGTAGAACGAAGTCCATGAGCACAGCCAATGCTGCGTATAAGGCAAACGACTTCACTGCCGGCATAGTGCTCAAAGCACCTGCAAAGAGACGATGAGGGAGTGTTTAGTCACTCGTACATGTTTAGATGGAATTAATCTGAACCCATTGACTGCATTATATATGACTCATTCAGGAGCCGAAAGTACATTATTGCCACTATACATGAATCATATCACTCTTTAATTAGGGTGGTACATATCTGATGCTTTATGCTTCGCTGACATGCACAAGTGAGTAAAGGTCAAGCAATATAATAAATGTTCCTCATTTCTATCCATAATTGTATTGAATTTTGTTTTTGTTTTTTCTCTCGTACTTGTGTTTTTTGGGGTGAAACAGAGTTTAAGATCAGTGGGAGATTCTTACCCAGGAAGAAACAAACAGATTCAGACAAACTGCAAAGCAGCATGCTGGGAGCCACATTTCCAAGAACTCTCCCGATATGTTCCTCCCTCTGCTCTCCTGGTCTGCGCATATCTCTCTGATTGAGATTAAACATGGAAAAGACAGAAATAAACCGTTTTATGAAGATATAGTCATAGTAGTGGAGACATAAATTAATATCTTCTAATTCAGTGAGACCCTGGATCACAAAACCAGTCAAAAGTCGCACAGGTATATTTGTAGCAATACAATACAGTCAAAATTATCATTCTTTTCTTTTATCCTAAAAAATAGGATATTAAATAAAATTTTATATAATAGTAAATTTCCTACCGTAAATATATCAAACATTTATTTTTGTGAGTGAATATGCATTGCTAAGGACTTCATTTGGACAACTTTAAAGGCGATTTTCTCAATATTTAGATTTTTTTGCACCCTCAGATTCCAGACTTTCGAATCGCTGTATCTTACCCAGATATTGTCCTATCCTAACAAACCATACATCAATGGAAAGCTATTTATTCAGCTTTAATATGATGTATTAATTTAAAAAAATTGACCCTTATGACCATATGTATATGTATATGTATGCGTATGTATGTGTTTGTGTATGTGTGGATATGGATATGTATGGATATAGACATGGATGGATTGGATATACACTACCATTCTAAAGTTTAGGGTTGGTAAGATTTTTAAAGATTTTTTTTTTTCATGCTCATGAAGGCTGCATTTATTTGATCAAAAAGTACAGGAAAACAGAAATATTGTGAAATTAAAAAAAAAGAACTGCTTTCTATTTGAATGTATTTTAAAATGTAATTATTTCTGTATTGGCAAAGCTGTATTTTCAGCATCATTACTCTAGTCTTCAGTGTCACATGATCTTCAGAAATCATTCTAATATGCTGATTTGATGCTCAAGAAACATTTTTTCTGTAACATATTTTTGTAAGTATTTACTGTGATTTTTGATTAATTCAATGCATCTTTGCAGAATAAAAGTATACATTTCTTTAAAAAAAAAAAAAAGACCCCAAATTTTTGAACAATACTGTATAGAGCTGTGAAAGAAGTCTGTAAGTGAAAAAAAAAAGTTAATTTCAATTTAAAGCTGGCCCTAGAACGCATGTCAGAAAGATAAGCTACAAAGAAAAACAAAATAAAGAAACAAGAATTACTCAAATAACTCAACATACCTGATATTCTAGAACAAAAATGAAGATGTTATCAGCTCCCACAGCAAGCACAAGGAAGGGCACCACCTGAAGAATGACCAGTGAGGATGGAATCCCAATCCAGGCATAGAAACCCATTGAGACTATG
The DNA here is from genome assembly GCA_003731715.1 of Anabarilius grahami. Taxonomy (NCBI): domain Eukaryota; kingdom Metazoa; phylum Chordata; class Actinopteri; order Cypriniformes; family Xenocyprididae; genus Anabarilius; species Anabarilius grahami. The sequence goes on along the minus strand of RJVU01027559.1, from coordinate 5,349,207 downwards.
ACAGAGCAGCCGACGACCAGAATACCACCCAGTCCTACCAAGAACTTTGAGTCTACCTAAGAAAACAATCATACAACCATGGTTTGTTAAAGCAGCATTAAAATATATTTACTTGTCAAACTAAACCAATGGATAGTTCATCCGAAAATACTTTTAGAAATTTGGAAATGTCCTGATGTTTGACATGCTAGTGGATACTCAATCTAAAACTATTTTAAACATAAGCTTTTACAATTATTACTCTTTTTTTTTTTCCGATCTCCATACTCTGTCAACTAAGGAACAAATGTGGAATAGTTACAATTTTTGAGAAAAAGATCAATTAAAAAATGGAAAACGTTTAAAAAATGTGTATATGGCTTATGATATATATTCATATGTAATTCTAAGACTATTATCTATTGTACAAAAATAAAATATTATATAAATATATATTTATAAAAAAAACAAAACATCTATATGTATTTTATTTTTGACATCCAGAATGTATCATTTGAATTTCTCAGGGGTACGTTTCCCAAAGCGAACTATGGTCGCAAGTTCCATCGTTACCAATAGAGTTCAATGGGATTTACGACCATAGTTGACTAACGATGCTGTCGGGAAACGCACCCTAGAACAGTTAAAACATGCTGGAGTTTCCATTTATTTCGAGAAAAGAAATGCTTCTTCCTTTATTCCTTGTTATCAGAAATGAGGAATTTCCCAGTAAGCCATTAACCACTCCGTTACTCACTCACCAGGATACGCTTGCAGGATGAATATTCCCCAAGAGCCACGGCTATGTAGAGGAAGATGACAGCATAACTTATCATGAATATGGGGATATCCTCTGCAGTCGTTCTGTTAATTTCATCCTCCAAAGACCTCTGGGAAGCACCAGACCGTTTGATTATGAGACTGATAAACACTGACATCATTGATCTATACAGCATGTGTTCAACCAGAATCTCACCTCAGCCATGTAGGCAAATGTGAAACTTGTGTTTGGGTTTTTCTGATACTCCTGGACAATTTCAAGAAACATGCTTTCCCACTGTTGAACCAACTTAAATTTAACGTCAGATCGTGCATAATTGTTCAGGGAGAAAGTAAGGATCAGGGCCTCAGCAGTGGTGTATTCCTCATCTGAAAATATAATGGAAAGATGAAAGTCAAATCAGTAAATCTTTAAGACAATGATGAGATTCTAGCAGCTAGTTTTGTGCCTTACCCTCATATCCTCCTACAGCCAGGAAGGGAAAGACAGGGCCTCCGTAGTCTGCCATGCAACTCATGCCAAGAGCTGTGATGTCTTTAAATGATAATGGAGAGCTGTGGACAAGCAGAATATAATTGTTATGTGTGATATTGTTTTTATAAAAGTTCAATAAACAAGACTCATTTGAGTAGCTTATATTTTAGACACAGTATTGCTAGTTACATAGTCTGTTTTTGCATCAACAACAAAAATTTTTCTAAACGAAGCTCAATAGTTTTATTGAACTATTCCTGTTTTATTCCTGAATGAAATTGGTTGAGTGACTGATTCAATGACTCTCATAAAGACTTAATTCAAAATAGCAAACTACTCTTTCCTTTATATTATAGTAGTAGATAAGTCAGATGACAATGACAATCATACTAAACACATATTTTGAACAGTTTCAAAGTACTTATTCAAAAGAAGTACCTACCCAGAGTACGCGAGTAGCCATAAAGACTGTGACTGAATTTGAAATTGTATACTAGTATATATTAATAGTTATATTTATATAAAATATTTTGTATTGTAGTAGTAGTAGTACATATACTAGCTTAAGAGAAAAGTATGCTACAGAATTCTGAATTGAACCGGTTCTTATTTGTTCCTCGATGAATCATGTATTTTAATCAATCAGTGAGCAAATGATTCAATGACTGTATCATAAAGAGTCACTTGATACCACCTACTAATGTGACAATATAAACTGCTGAAAGAACCTGCACACAAACACTGTCCGAAGTGATACAATCAGTGAAAAATCCCAATGCTTGGAACAAAAACTTGTTCAGTGGAACTCCAAATAGCTGGAAATGTTCATAAGGTGATGTAAGAACTACAGATATGGCCATGTGACTTACTTTACACAGTAGATGAAATGGTCCCTCCAATCGACCTCCTTAGTCACACCGAGTTCTGTCATGTTTGCTTTGGCATTTAGGTTGTCAATGCTATTTTGAAAGTACTGCGGTAGACTGTTGACAGCACAGTCTGTTAAAGAGGGGTTGTCTGGATTGAGTGGCGCATAGCAAATATCCTTTAAGCTTGCATTTTGCTTTAGTTCTTCTGACCAGAATTCAATTGCCTGGATTCTCTGCTGAAGCTCCAACAGCTCTATGATCAAATCTGTAAGAAAGAGAACATACTCAGTAGGCCTATATTTTACTGACTGAAACCTGAGATTCAGGGGAACAGAAAATTCTCAAAAATGAAAGCATTGCTACATAAAACACTAAATAGGACTGCATGAGGCTAAAGGTACACATCCAAACTTCACAGTGATTATTCAAATTGTGAATGGATAATATTACAGAAAGCTATGAGCAAAAACATTTTCTGGTGAAATGATAGACTTCAGTATGCTGAACTTTGGCAGTCATGTACGGGGCTTTCACACCGAATAGTTCTAGGAACACAGTTATAAGAACTAGCCACTAGGATAGTTCCCCAAGAACGAATTTCTCCCCCGGGCCATGTTCCTGATTGCATTCGCATGGGCAATAGGAACTCTGAAGCGGCCGAAAACAGCGTCTTTAAGCGCAGCATTTACAAATGCTAAAAAAATGGTGGATGGAGGATGCCGTGAGCTGTGTTTGTTGTGTGTCGTGGGTTTTGTGATAAAGGAGATGAAATGTAAATGCAGAATTTATGTGACTCAAAGAGCAAAAAGGGGGGCTAAGAGACAAAATCTCCTATGACAACTTTCAGTATTACATATCATCGAGGCAGAGAAAAAAACACAACCCTGCAGAAAACAGGTAAATGCCGTTAGCGCTGTTTTTCATGTTCGTGAAGTAAATATGTTTACTCGACTTTTTAAAAATGCCGGGTGCCGGTGTTTGACCAGTCAACGTACACTCACTGATAGTTCTTATAGTGCTGGTTTAGGCCTTATTCTGAAGTAGGAGCTAATTTAGTTCCCCCAATAAGGATTTCAAATCTTTCCTAGTTCCAGCGGTGCGAAAAAGGATGAAAAGGTTCCTCTGGTGTCAAAGCCCTACATGTAGTCTACTTAAACCCTTTCTTACAATGGACTGCAAGCTCACATTCAGATATATCTCCATTTAATCAACAACTGATGCATAGGATCAAGATAGAACCCATCCTACATTTTTTTTCCTTTTCAATAATCCATGCACGGTACATTACAATACGGAAGAAAAGATCTGTTGCTACTTCCATTATACTGCAACTTTAACACAGCAGGATTAGATCTAAATAGTATGCTATCTTTTGTACGTTTCATGATTATTTGTTAATTGTGACACCATATTTGTAATCACAATAATTTTTTTGATTGATTGTGTAGCCATCAAACTAATTATTTGATCAACAAGTGAAACAATAAGAAGTTTTACCTTTAGAGATGATGCCACTGAAGTTCTGTTTGCCAAAGAGTAAGGAGTCATAGGAGTGGCTGGGCCGGTCTGGAGCTATCAAGATCAGCTGATTGGTGCGATAAAATGGATCAAAATGTGTGTCATGGAAGTCCTTCTCACGCATGGCACGACTTTGAGGTGCTGACCATAGCTGGACAGGATCTGTGGTCAGTTCTATGTTTTTTATTCCCACTGCGAATACCACCACAACCACAAGACAGACCAGAAGCACAATCAGAGGATATCGTGCCATTATGGTTCCCCAGGTCTGGAAAAGAGAACCTAGGAAGTCCTGAGTGGCAAGACTGGCTTTGTCAGAGCACGTAACATCTTTAGGACTGATTTTATGTTCAATCTCATTTTCGTTTTGGTCCCTGGTCCTCTTGCCTTTCCAAGCCCTCCTTGACTTTTGGAAATAGGTAACGCACTCTAAAACTACGTAACACATAAAAAGAAAAAAGATGCAGGCAAAGATTGTGATGCAGATGACAAGGACGCCATCTAGTCTACCAATCAAGAATGGTTTTGGTAAAGGTGCTGGCGGTGGTACAGCTGGACAGGATTGCTCACAATCCTGACAGGAACAGGCCTCACCACCTGTAGATGTCATCTCGTTGCAATTCAATGCTCTTCCTGCAAATGGAAATGCTCCTGGTGGGAGTCCAGCGGTCTGACCTTCCAGCAAGAGCCTGAAATTAATATCCAGAGGAGCCAGTCCATTGCTCGAGTCACCCTGGAAATCATACCAGCGTTGCGGCGTACACAGAGTCGAACCATAGCGGCCGCACATAGTGGCAATAGCGAACCCTCCGGTGGATGGGATTCGTACGTTTTTGCAGGATCTAAATGATGCATCTGAGAAGTTGGTGGATATGTAAGCCTCGTAACCTACCACAGCTTCCTTGACAATGCCAGTGGGTTGCGTGATGTTTGCGGTTTTGGTGATTGTTAATAGCTGACTTTGGTTGGGACTGCAGGTGGTGGCACAGTGGAGATGTGCAAAGTTGTCTGCGCAGGATGGGCAGCGGATCAGCACGGCTTTGGACAATGTCAGGCTGCCCTGTAGAGCTGTGAGCTGCCTGATGGAGCAGCAGCCAAGTGTTTCACCATCACCGTTGGCGAACATTGGGCACACAGATTTGAAAAGTTCATAGTGGTCTCCCGTCACATTCACAGCTTTTCTGTAGTCCTTACAGGGTACCCTAGGGGGAATAAGAGCCCCCTCCACAGCTGGGTTTAGGCCACAGTCCTCATAAAATGAGCAGTAGCCTGGTTCATGCTGAGCACCAGTGAGAACCTGCAAAAGACAGAGATAAAACATAGATAAGGATGTAACAATCTGTAGTTTAGTCAACAGTAGATCTGTATCACTGGATCATTAGCACTCAGAACTCAACAATAAGAGTCTTTCTTGCTGAGTTCAGTTTTTTTTTTTCAGTTTGCCAGCATTTGATTGCAAAATTTTTGAAAAAAATCTCTTATGCTCACCAAGGCTGCAATTATTTGATCAAAATTACAGTAAAACAGTAATACTGTGAAATATTATTATGTAATAAAGTAGTTATTAATAAGTAAAAAAGTAGAAGTAGACATTAGGCTTCCTATTAAGCTTTTCAGTACAATACATTTAAAAAAAAAAAGATCTTGGTGCCATAAAATAATCCCCCAAACGGCTGTCAATGGGCCGGTTTCACAGACAGGGCTTAGCCTAAATCAGGATTAGGCCTATAACTGTGTTCTATTTTCATATATTTTAAAATATAATTTATTCCTGTGATGGCAAAGCTGAAATTTCAGCATCATTACTCCAGTTTTCAGTCACACGATCCTTCAGAAATTATTCTAATATTGCTGCTCAAGAACCATTTCATATTATTATCAATGTTGAAAACAGTGTCGCTTAATATTTTTGTGGAAATATTTTTTTTAGGATTCTTTGATATCATAAAAACCACATTTATTTGAAATATAAAAGTTATAAAAGGCTTTACTTTCAGTTGAATTGAATACATCCTTGCTGAATAAAAGTATTAATTACTAACCCCAAACTTTTGAACGGTATATATTATTATTTTTTCATTCAAAAAAATCTAAATGAAAGGAAATTAAATGTTTTCTTTATAACTTGTAACAAATAATGTTCAGAAATATCTACACTCTGACTCACACACATTTCACAGTGAGAAAAAGTGTGGATGTGATCAAATGAGGTGATATTTGTTTCATATTCACAAAATTAGAGCTACAAATAAATCTAAAGCGATTCACAAAAATCACGAACAAATATACAAATAAAAAAAATTTGATTAGCAAACATACATTGATAAACGTATGCAAACAGATTTTAATCATTTGCTAATGCCTCTGAACAATCATATTTTGTACCATAGCCAGAACATTTTTAATAAAGCTAAATCTGGATGGGTATCATTGGAAAAAGCATAACATCAACCGATTTTGCTGAAATGATTCTGAATTTAATGACAACCAGAGTCCATTGGCAAAGACCATAGGCATGAATGTGTATCCCTGAAATAATTATTTTTAATTTATAGACAATATTCATTCAGCACATGCTGACAGAACTGTACGGTCAAAAATCCATACATATTTCAATATCTCATTATTATGAAATGCTTTATTTGTGGATCAATTTTCTATTTATGAAAATGAAACAAGTATCACCTCAACTCACACTATTGATCCCTATCCCGCATATAAAAGAGACTTGTGGAAGACAAAATTAGCTATTTAAACATTTAAAACAGCCCATTTCAGATATTTTGTAGGATGGTTCTGTCATTCAGACAAGTTAGATATACAAAACATGTCAAGTGAAGACTCACCACGCAAATAGCAAGTGACAACAATGTAACGGACCGTGCCCAGCTCGTTCTTTGGAAATGCATTTTTCTTCCTAAGCCTTTACTCTTCTGTGCATGTGGAGTGTTCGTTCCAGTGGAGAGATAAAGGCAGGAGGATGTCAGAAACTTCAGGTAGCAGAGCGATCCCTGCTCTATCTCTGCCTGTGCTGATACTGTAGAGGAAATGAAAGGCTTTCTCACTCTCATTGGATGAACATAAGTGATACTGATGATGACCAGAGTCTTATCTGGCCTGATGTTTCCACCACCAACCAGAATGGACAAAAGCCAATCCAGCTCACTGATCATTAACTCGATGGGCAGACTAAACCAAAGGTGTGTTACAGATGCTATGGAACTTTGTAAGAACAAAACACACCTACCAAAACCTGTGTAGCGATTTAACTCAAGAGGGGAAATATTAATAATTATTCACAACTCAATATGATTTATCAATTATGATTAATTATGAATATGTAAATCGGTTAATNGAAGTTACCTTGCAGGTCATAACATTTAAAAATCATAAAACATGTAAATACAATGAGTACAATACAACAACAGTAATAATGGATACCATTTCCTGGGAATATGTATGTAGAGAATAGTCTGTCTATAAATTAATGCAGTAACGTCTGTGTTCTGTGTGGAAAATGCAGGGAAGATGCAGATTTTTGTGTGTCTCTTCTGCTCTCCATGCGGCAGCCACATTCCTCGGCGCAATAAACTTGTAACTGAGGATTTCCCGGGGGATGGGGACACCCCAGAGTGAGCTTAAAACTATTGGTTAACTAACCAATAATTGTGTCTGATTTGCCTCAGTCATTACACCTGATAACCACCCGATGACTCTCATTAATAAAATGTGCATAAAACTATGGTCTACACAACTGCAAAACAACTGCAATTTTTTTTTTTTTTTTTTTTTTCAGTGGCGTGATTCATATTTGTACACAATGTATGGCATAACAAAATTATTTTCCTCCAGTGCTTGCTCTTTTTTTGTAAAAAAAATAAAATGAAAAATCGATAAAGTGATTTAAAGTGCTGTTTTTTTTTTTTTTTCTTGCAGTGAAATCAATTCACCGTTTATTGGTAGAAAGTCTATTGAAAGACATTCAATCAAGACCTCTGGAGGAGTTTCATCAGTGCTGAAAAACAATTCAAACAGGTAAGATTTATGACACAAGACTAAAGAAACATGTAGGTTTTGTTTGGCCATGAAACCAAGAGACAAATGAGTCGCTTATATCATATCATATTGTACACTACCATTCAAAATAAAATGTTTTAATGTTTTTGGAAGAAGTCTCTTATGCTCACCAAGCCTGCATTTATTTAATCAAAAATACAGAATTTTCTAGTTTAATATATTTTAAAATGTGATTTATTCCTGTGATCAAAGCAGAATTTTTAGCATCATTTCTCCAGTCTTCAATGTCACATTATCCTTCAGAAATCATTCTAATATGCTGTTTTGCTCTTTTGTGGAAACCATTATACATTTTTTCAGAATTCTTTGATGAATATAAAGGTCAAAAGAACAGCATTTATTTCAAAAAGAAATATTTTGTAACATTATAAATGTATTTACTGCCACTTTTTATAAATTTTATGCATCCTTGCTGAACAAAAAGGTATTAATTTCTTTAAAAAACATAAAATCTTACTGACCCCAAACTTTAAAATGGACAGTAATTTTATAATTTATGATATGACATGTCTCTTGATGCTGATCATTTCCTCAGGCTTCTCAGAAGCTAAAAGTAATAATCTAAAAGTAAGCTAATATATAATTACTTTAAGAATAGTTAAGTTATTTATTTGGTAAGAAACTTGAAATAATCACTTTTGTTGTAGCATTCCTCATTTGTAAGTGCCCTTCACACGAAAGGAGTAAATGTAAAAAGTATTAAGGGGACAATGCAGATTCGGTCATTATCGCAAAATAAACCAAATAGATTTCAAAAACCAACAAATGACAAAAACTAAGAGAGAAGGCAGAAACCGGCAGAAACGATCTAGCAAAAGGGTTTGGAGGAACAGAGAGTTCTATAGCAGCAGTACAAGTATGCAATAGTTCACTATGGTGTGACCGCAGGTGTTTGTAAGAAATTATCAGCAGAATTGTGTATGTTTTGTAATCCATCAGTTTTCTTGCATCACATTTTTTTTGCTAGTTCTTGTAACATTTTACATTTCATAGAATTTCTCAATTTTTTAATCAATAAAAAAGGGGTAAATGAAGTAATGGCACGATAAAAAAACATGGCAACAATCAAAACTTAAAAAAAAAATAAAAAAAGTGCATTCACACATTAATGAGAAGTTACTGATCAGATACAACATGGTCTTAGTTGAAAAATATGAAGTTATGGTTTATAAGCTTCCATTCCACAGGGTCCAAACAGACCCAGGAAGCTTACAGTTTTTTTTTTTATGTATTACAAGGGGTAATTGATTGCAAATGCGTTTGCGAGCTTAACTTTTCCATGTTCATTATCAGTTTATCGAGTTGCATGTTTAATCTTATCATCAATCTGAAACTTATTGGATTGCTTTAACTGATATTCCTGAAGGACGACTATGTTAACCTTTGTCCTATCTGGTGTTGGTTCAAGGGAAGTGGATCTAACCATCAAATCTGTTATTTTTCAAAGACAAAATTAAAAATGATTAATGGTTTCATATGTAGAGGTTTGAGGTTTGTTGGACTCCTGGTGCAGTGGTATGTCAAACCACTAGCTCATGTCTTTATAACCTCACATCCTCACTACTGGAAATCTGCTTCATTGGCCATCTATTTATTTTACTTGCTTGAACTTTTACTTTCAGATGAAAAAAAAAGATGATAAACAGCCTGAATCTTCATTTAATGTTGAAATGGTTCATCTATAGGTGGCAGCAGAGTGAAATGAGGACTTCTTTTTCTAACCCTCTTTCCTTTTACAAATTTAGACTATTTGTTCTATGAACTTTTGATATACGAACAGACATTAATTGAATTTGTAATTTTAATTTCAGAATTACTGTGTGTTTATGCGCAAGCATGTTTATAAACAAAATGTGTGTGTGACTGTAAGAAAGAGGCTAAATGTATTTTACAGATCCAACTAATAGATGGAAAGGGAAAAAAATAATAATAATTGCATGTGTAAAACCACAGATCACTTTTAGGTCAAAACAGACCTGAAAGCAAAAGGTGTAACAATGTAGTTTAAATGGTTATATCTCTTAAATTTTTTATTTTTTTAATAAAAAAATGAACCCGATTGCATTATGAGTGTTAAGATTAGTTTAAGACAGTCCATTTCTATTAATATTGTTTGATGTAAATGTCTGTATGCATAATGTATAAATACAATTTAGAAATAATTAATATATATTAGTTTTAATTAGTTTATAATAATTATAATGCAGAAAGATTTGTTTTAGTTTTACCATCAATAGGTTACATATCACAAAAAACTGCATTTTATGAGAGAGTATTAATATATTAATATAAAAAAAAGGAAAAGCTCACGTGTAATTCATAAATATTTAAAATCTGCCTTCTACTTCTGTTGTAATAACTGTGAAAACTATGGGACCTTTTCACAATTCCATGGAAGCAGAAGTCGTCATAGTTGGGTAAACTTCTATAGCAGTGAATGGGAGATGACAACAAATATAATTTTTTTGTATTCTCATTTGCTCCAATAACAAAGAAAAAAAAATCCATGATAGCATTTCCACGACTTTCCAAAAGAAAGAAAAAATATAGAGTGATTAAGGCTCCCTTAGCCGTCATATTAGAAACACCCTCACAGCAGTGTTTTTTTTTATTATTATTATTTACCGCCAAGGTAATATAACACAAAGTATAGTGTTTATACATGTATAGATTTGCAATGATGTTACTTGAAATGCATCATCAAAGTCTGTGAAAAGTGTCCATCATATACCTAGTATAAGGTATGACCAGAGAAAAGACTGAAATTGCATTATGAATCCATTATCTTGCACCACGCCTCAGCATTTCGCACAGACATTGTCATTATGCAGACTTACACGCATGACAAACTGGTGTGTGAGCGCTGTCATGTCATGTGATTGGTAGACTTGTAGTACAGAGCAGTAAAATGAAAAATAACATAGAAACAACGGTAACACTTTACACTAAGGTTCTATTTGTTAACATTAGACTAATTAAGTAACTTTTTGGTTCAAAATTTAAATAATGAGTCAATACAATTCTTCTTCCAAAACGTGTCTTATCCTGATTCACTATGGCAAGCCTATTAGGCTATAAGTGTTTATATTTTAGACCTGTCGGGATGGTTTTCACATGAAAATGGTCGCTAACCATAAACTTACCCTTAAAGTTCACCCAAAATTTACATTTCTGTCATTAAGCCAC
>RJVU01027559.1:5280656-5326627 GCA_003731715.1 Anabarilius grahami | reverse complement strand
ATTTTAGATTCATTGCACACCAACTGAAATATTTCAGGTCTTTTATTGTTTTAATACTGATGATTTTGGCATACAGCTCATGAAAACCCAAAATTCCTATCTCAAAAAATTAGCATATCATGAAAAGGTTCTCTAAACGAGCTATTAACCTAATTATCTGAATCAACGAATTAACTCTAAACATGTGGAACAGTCGGGATTAACTGTAACACTGCATTACAATTGCCCCAGATCACCATCAAAATAGTGTCCAGCTTAGTAAGGACATCAAAATAGATTGATAGATTCAAATAATTTAAGAAAAGTGTTTTTGCCTCTCAATCTGGGGATCCATTTTACTGAGTAGGCCCTGCACACTCTCTGTTCACAGCATATAGGTTCAGACCAAGGAAAACAGCAAGGGGAGTTAATTAATTGTTCTGGATAATATGGATGTAATGGATATTGAATAGTTTTAACTATATCTATATTCTCTGGAGTTTATTGTGGTCATTGGTATTTATATGAAGGTTTTACATGCGTTGTTACAATCGCCCCACATGTGGGGGCAGATGTAACATTTAACTTCTAATGTTTCAATTATTATTGTGACTCTAACATTGCTTGTAAAAACATTTGGTGACTGTTAACAAGTAGAACACAGATACAAGTTACTGACATAAAAATTGTATCCAAATATTTCAAAAGGTTGTTGAGTAATGACGACATGACCAAAATTTGTTACAATTGCCCCCGGTCTCCCCTACATAATGCATGTACAGTCTTCTGTTCCAGATGTATACCACATTATTATTATTGTTGTTGTTTATTTTATTTACCCCCCCCCCAAGTCTTATCTGTGTTCTTTCTGTTCTAGTGTCATATGTATATATATGTATGTACCAAGAGCTCTTGAAAAAACACAACAAATTCCTTGTGTGTTTGCGCACACTTGGCGAATAAAGCTCATTCTGATTCGGATACTCTGATGAGAGTTGTAGTTGCAAAGTTACTTAGTAGAATGTCTAAAGTAAACTATCAAAATAAAATGTAACCAAAAAATAACTAAAATAAAACAAAATTGAAGGGGAAAAAAAGTAGATGCAGTTAATTTCTCTCTAATTCAAATATTATTTTGAAGTATAAATATTATTAATTTCAGTTATAACACTTTTCTCAGGGAAAAAAAGGTACAAAAGCTCTCACTGGGGTGGTAAAAGGTACACCTTTGTACCTAAATAGTGCACAAATGTACATATTGGTACCAAAAGTGTACATAGTACCTAAATGGTACACATTAGAACCTTTTTAAGAGTACCGCAGTGACAGCTTTTGTACTTTTTCTTTCTTTCTGAGAGTAAGGTCACATTTGTTAACTATGCAATAACTTGCATGATGAGCAATATATTTTGCACCATTTATTACCCTTTGTTAATTTTAGTTAAAAATGTTCATGTTAGTTGACTACTTTTGATTTTAAAATATGTTTAAGTAAATGTTTAGATTAACATTTACCTAGAAGTATTGTTAATTGTGTAGTTAACCAATGTAACAAACAGTAACAATGTTACAAATGAAACCAAATGTCATTACAAAATGTTATGCTATTCAATGGATACGAAATCACTAATATTTAATAAAAATGTTTATTTGGCATTTGAACTCCCTTTGTCTTCTTCATATAGTAATATGATGACATCATGTGTTTGGCTCTGAAGTGACATTATTAAAGAATGCCAAAGATTCACTTTTATATTTTGAAGGCCTACAGCTCACTAGCTTTCCAAAATGGCTTTTGCGTTTCTCTTCGGCTGGCTTTTGATTCTGGGTTCATTCCCCAGGGTAAGGTCCTGTCTGCAGTGTGACCCGGTGTTTCGTTATGTGCATGAAGATTTCCTGTCTTCAGTTAAAGGAATCACTGTCCGTGATCAAATTGAACTGAAGCAAATCATTGAGCAGGCTTACGTCAACTATCGGGAGACCAGCGCATCATTTCGTGGTGTCATAGGTAACTTTACTACTACTCATATCATAACCGTGCTGATCCGGGCCAGCTGGTACGGTTAGGGTTTCATTTTCCACTGTGGGGCTGATAACGGCCGCTGTTTTTCATGAAATACAAAAGCTACAGTCGTTGCCTTGGTAACGCAACCGTTTACGATGATATGAGATGTAAATAGTGACCGCGTTATGGAGGATTATCAGATATTTCTTTTCATTTTATTATTAATTTGTGTTTACGTCGCTTAAATAGAGTGTTTTTGGCCGGCAGAAAAAACTGCCAGGCAACAAACAAAGTGACCAATCCTGAGTGGCGACTTCACTTCGAATTCTACCAGCATAAAAAACCGGGCAGAGAACGGTTTGTAATCGTGCCGTGCCGTACCAGGTTCAAGTGGAAGCACAAATGGAACCGTTCCTGGACCGTTCGGCCCCCTTTTATGTTAATAGGCATTCATATCTGCATAAGTTTTAAGTATAAAACTTAGGTTTGTCCAAACTTTTGACTGGTAGGCCTAATACATGCAAGATTTGCCAAATTTCTGTTGTCTTCAAATTATAGGCTTATTAGTAAATAAATTATGTTGAGTGCTGTGTGATGTTTGCTTTAGATCCTACAACACTCTATCGTGCACGAACAGAATATCAGAGTGAATTCAAGAGGTACTGGAAAGAAGACAGCACAGGTGAGAGCTTGTGGATGCAGATTATGTACTTCCAAAAGAGCAGTCGTCCATTTTATGAGGAGAAAATATCAACGTTTTCGTGTTAGACCAAAAACATAAGAAAAATGAAGATGCTTTATATCTGAAACCATGGAAAAAATAAATAAAAAATCATTCTGTGTTATTCTTGTGTAGGTTCTGTTCAGTGGGATATGATTACTATAGTGGAGAAAGGAAAGAGAATCCTTCAGAAACATTTGGAGATTTTTATTGCCCAAGGTAGGATGGGTGGGCAGTGGGCATACAGTAAATGTTTATATATAGCAATATGATATGTCAGAACATGTTCTCACAATTTTTTTTATTTTTTTCATTATTTTCCAAAGGTCTGTGTCCAAATAAATGCGGTAAGTACAAATTTGAGGTACCTGTATTTATTGTTCTGAAAATCTTAACGTAATCAGTCAAAATGTTGTACACAATCACAGATTCTTTTTCACTATTTTGCAAATTTTATAATACTAATACTAATAATAAAGTCATCAGATGTAACAGAAATGAAAGAATAGAAATTATGCGGCGACCAAAAACAGAATCTTCAGGTTCTATATAGTCAGCTTCTGCCTGGACTACACATTACATTGAATACAGCTTTTCTTTTATACATTTTCGACTTTCTTTATGTGTAATGTTGCTGTTTGAAAATGAAGAAGGTCTGCAAAGTTACAAAGCACAAAGTCACTCCAAAGGGAGTTAATCTCTATATCAGTAAGCACTGTTTCTAAACTCCCTAAAAAGCCTCAATTGTAGTCTTAAGGAACGCACATGTTACATTATTCCTCATTTAAATAATTCCCACCCAAGGCATACGCAAAAAGGGGCAATGCCTGGTTGAGTTGTGTTAGTATTGTGTTGAAACCACAGACTGTAAAAAAAGATAGACAACGCACCTTCACTCTCTTCCATTGTAGTAAGTGAAGCCGCCAGTGTGCTAATATGGCGCTGACATCTTGAGTCTCCAGTCTGCGCATAGTGAACTTAGACTGCGCAGTAGTGAGCATGAAATGGAGCCATGATATCAAGGTCCCGTCCACACTCCCACAGAATCGATCAATAAAGCAGAACAACTCATTATGTCATTGTGAAATAAACAGTTCTGGAAATGTAGAAATTTAAACTGCAGTCCGTATGTTTTGCCTCTTTGTCGCCATCTCTGTTTGAAACCGGCAATTGCAGTTATTTGGGGAATTATCATCTTTATGTGGGTTGTGCCTCGGCACGACTCCTCAGCGCGGATGAATCTAATGTTTGCTGTCAGTCACCACACCGGTGTGAATACTGTACTTCAGAATCACAGATTGTAGTCTTGAAGTATGACCAAAGTAAGAATTTTCACCGGAAAATGTCATCTGAACAGGTAAGAAACATGTCTGCCACTTTTGTTCAGACCAACTGAGGGGAAAATAAGCATTACAATAAATTGTGCTACCAATGGTGATTAAATCTAACAATCGCTTAGTTCATCGCGTCAAAGCGTGCAAATTGTTGTTATACTTTGTTCTCAAATTGTTAATGTTAACAACATCAGCATTGCGTGACTATGTGTATTTAGTGTGTATTAGCATTACCTGTAGATTTCAATTTCTGTACAGTCTAATCTCTAATGTTAATTTGTCATACCACACAATCCACCATCCAAATGATATGTTTAATTATTGCAGCTGCTGTGAGAAAAGGCTATAAATGATCCGCCTCACGTGTGATATAGCCTAGTTAGCTGGGACTCATTCTTTTTGTATACAGACGTGACGTAATGACGCAAAGACAAACGGCGACATGCTCGAATTTCCCGTGAAAACCCACCAGTACCACCTGAATTATAAAACATTATACAGACAGCAGCTTTAAAGCTCCAATCTCCTCTTGAAGATTCAGAAAAAAGTCTGTTGGAGCTTCAGGGACTACTTCGCTCAGAGAAGCTGTCAATCTCTGCTGTCAATCATTACATCAAAACCCGCATTTTTATAGCATCAAATAACTAATTAAAAACAAACTTATTTAAAGACTTTGACATCATGATAAAAAACTGCCTAAAATGACAGAAACCATCTTTGGGGGAAAAAAAATAAAATTGATGTGTATTTTGACTGTTTAGTTTCTCTCGTCCCATTACATTACATGGAGAGGACGGGGTTTATGACCTATACTGCATCCAGCCACCTGGGTGCGATCGAGACACTTTGGCTTCACTTTGCAGGACTTGTGTGGCACACTTGGTTGAAATTTGCGGTTATTGTAAGGGGCGTGACATTTCTGAATCACGCTTGAAGTGGTTGACCAATCTCAACACACTGGTCCAGCCGACCAATTAGAGCCCATTGCACCTTTCAGAAGGAGGGGTTTCCCTGAGACTGGAACTAAACAGAGGTGCCTTTCCTGAAAGCATCGTTAGCCAACTGTGGTCGCAAGTTCCGTCATTATTAGCATAGTTCAACGAGTCTATGTTTCCTGAAACCATAGTTCCAAAAAACATTTGCAAACAGCATCGCAAACTTGTGTGGTTGGAACGACAGCTCTCGAGCTGTGGTTAGAAGCATAGTTTCTTGTTTGTATGACACATGGACTTAAATCCTTATTTTGAGCAAAATAAGCAAGATGACATTCAGTAAATCTTTATCTTTCAATTTGAATATATACACAAAAGTCATTAACGTCTTTTAGTTTGTCAAGAGATTTTAAGCACCATTTTTGAAGAGTGCGCATGTGCGTACGTGCTCTGGTATGTAAGAACGAGCCTATGACTGAATCTGGAAATAAAGCAAAATAATGAGAAAAATGATAATTAGTCCTCAGATGGCAGTCTAGCATTATTCGGTCTCAAACTGATTCATTTAAATAAGTTATAACTCCACCACATGCGTGACATTCCTAACCAACGTAGTTGAACGACAAATTTGCAACAGTACGGTTTTGGGAAACAGTCGTGACTAGTTGATTTCTTCAACGATGCATTGTACTATGGTGGTTAAGCAGTGAGTTATGTCGTTGTATGGGAAACGCACCCCAAAGCGTTACTGACAGACTGGGAAGAGAGGTGCTGCAATGTACAATATGCGAAAAATAATATGCTTTTTGAACATTCAACCTTGAAAACCAATTCTAGTCAATAACAAAATCAAGACTTTATAAAAGGGCATAATTGGTCCTCTTTAAGCTTTTAATCAAAAGGATTTTCCTGAGAGACGTAAATTCAGTCAAGTGTGACTGGTGATCATGTACTGTATGTGTCACAGGATACTGAGATATAGATTATGAGGACACATGTTATATTGCTCACTGGGTGTGTGGATAATTGTTTTTTTTACAGGGCTATTGTATCAGAGAGTGATGAACTGCACTTCCTGTCAGTATGGGCTTTTTACGTGTTTGTCAGCCACTCCACCACTAGACTGTGGAGGTGAGACAAACACCCACGGATATACACACCCCAATGGCTTTAACAGTCTATATTAACACATCACACTTCTCTTTTGCCTTTCTCTCTTTTTGTTTCTATCAGAGCATCATCTTGAGGCAGATGAAGGAGAGGAGGTGGTGCTGGACTGTTTCCTGCCTTGGCACGCTCTCGTCATTGGACAGACCGAGTACCATTACTCCTGGTATCCTGAAGAAAAGAATGTACATGCACACAAACAGACACATTTAAATTCATTTGCAGGTTTCAAAAATCTTGAAGCCATTTTGAAAACTGTTTCAGATAACTCTTGTAAAAAAGAAGTACACTTAACATGCTTTTTAGTATTTATAATGGAAATAAGACTTTTAAAAGCGTATATGCAAACTGAATGTAATGTTTTTGGACACTTAAACACTGTCCAAGTTTGGACTTAAAGGATTAGTTCACTTTCAAATGAAAATTACCCCAAGCATCCTAGGTGTATATGACTTTCTTCTTTCTGATGAACACAATCAGAGATATTTTAATAAATATCCTGACGCATCCGAGCTTTATAATGGCAGTGAACAGGGGTCACGAGTATGAGCTGAAGAAAGTGCTTCCATCCATCCATCATAAACGTACTCCACACGGCTCCGGTTGTTAATAAAGGCCTTCTGAAGCGAAGCGATGCATTTGTGTAAAAAAAAAAAAAAATCCATATTTAACAAGTTATGAAGTAAAATATCTAGCTTGTGCCAGACTGCCTTCTGTGTTCATCTTACGAAGAATGTGTAAACTGGCGTCACGTCAGTTACACTTTTTCCATAAGTTGAATAGGGAAAGCTTAGGACATAGCGTAAGCTTTTTGAACTAAAAGAGTTTTACACTTTCTTCGTACATTGATTAAGGAAGGCGGTCTGGCAGAAGCTTATTTTTTCCAGTACTGGTTA
Organism: Anabarilius grahami; assembly: GCA_003731715.1. Taxonomy (NCBI): domain Eukaryota; kingdom Metazoa; phylum Chordata; class Actinopteri; order Cypriniformes; family Xenocyprididae; genus Anabarilius; species Anabarilius grahami. The sequence continues at coordinate 5,319,593 of RJVU01027559.1, read as the reverse complement.
TATTATGTAATTATATATAATTTTACAGTAATGTTTAAGAAGGTAATGACCCCTTAAGTAGCTTCAGTACAACTTGTAGTGTAGCAACTAGCCTACTTTAAATGTTTATCTTTTAGGTTGATATGTTAGTTTTAGTAGTGAATAGTGATATTTCCAGAGATCCACAGACCAGATTATACTGATTGTGATTTTAATTTTTTATTCAAATGTACTAAATTGAGTTTATTATTCATTGCAAGCTGCCACATGATGGGGAGTATGAAGTGCTGGTGGTGACAGAGGAGTCTAAAATTGTACTCAATCAGCTGACAATCAATGAGGAAGGCACCTACCGCTGCCTCCTACAGGATCAAAAGGGTACTGTGCTGTCACGCATGTATTTCAAACTGAAAGGTAGGCAGGGTTTATATTGCTTATTTTTGAATGTGCAACTCATTGTGGTCTAGTACACTTTAGTTTTGCCATCCTCTCATCTCTTTCCCTCAGTCAACCAACCGCCATCCACAACCCCTAGACTGATTGCGATGTTGCCGTCACTGCCCTCGGGTTATGATGCCACACCTCGCCCTCATAAGAGCAGTTTCATCATTATACTGATTTTGCTGACTGTACTCAGCATCACAGGCAGCCTTGTCATCATAGTGTACCTCAGGTATGTCATAACAGGATGGTTAGATGCACAGCAGTTTGGGCATATTAAAAAGGGGCTTTGTAATATACTTTGGGAGGGGAAAAAATAGCAAATGGGCCCAAAAAATAAAGACCGGAAAGAAAGAATGAGTAATTAAATGCTCAAGCTATTTTTGATCAAAGCAACACTCCTGAGAGACATTTCATCGAAAATTTTTTTCACAAAACACATTTGGATGACCTCACAGATTGTTAATAATAAGTGTCTACTTGCTTTGCATATTACTGTATGTATGTTGCTATTACTGTACATAGAGTAGCAGTATTAAGCAGTATTTGACTATAGAAGCTGTCAAATTTCATATTTTATATATGCTTACATTAAGTGATATTAGTTTAAGTTTGCATTAAACTTTCATATTTTGGAAAATGTAAGTTAGATATACAGGTGCTGGTCATATAATTAGAATATCATCAAAAAGTTGATTTATTTCACTAATTCCTTTCAAAAAGTGAAACTTGTATATTATATTCATTCATTACACAGACTGATATATTTCAAATGTTAATTTCATTTAATTTTGATGATTATAACTGACAACTAAGGAAAATCCCAAATTCAGTATATCTATTTTTAGAAATCTTGGCCAACTGAAAAGTATGAACATGAAAAGTATGAGCATGTACAGCACTCAATACTTAGTTGGGGCTCCCATTGCCTGAATTACTGCAACAATGCGGCGTGGCATGGAGTCGATCAGTCTGTGGCACTGCTCAGGTGTTATGAGAGCCCAGGTTGCTCTGATAGTGGCCTTCAGCTCTTCTGCATTGTTGGGTCTGGCATATCGCATCTTCCTCTTCACAATACCCCATAGATTTTCTATGGGGTTAAGGTCAGGCGAGTTTGCTGGCCAATTAAGAACAGGGATACCATGGTCCTTAAACCAGGTACTGGTAGCTTTGGCACTGTGTGCAGGTGCCAAGTCCTGTTGGAAAATGAAATCTGCATCTCCATAAAGTTGGTCAGCAGCAGGAAGCATGAAGTGCTCTAAAACTTCCTGGTATACGGCTGCGTTGACCTTGGACCTCAGAAAACACAGTGGACCAACACCAGCAGATGACATGGCACCCCAAACCATCACTGACTGTGGAAACTTTACACTGGACCTCAAGCAACGTGGATTGTGTGCCTCTCCTCTCTTCCTCCAGACTCTGGGACCCTGATTTCCAAAGGAAATGCAAAATTTACTTTCATCAGAGAACATAACTTTGGACCCCTCAGCAGCAGTCAAGTCCTTTTTGTCTTTAGCCCAGGCGAGACGCTTCTGACACTGTCTGTTGTTCAAGAGTGGCTTGACACAAGGAATGCGACAGCTGAAACCCATGCCTTGCATACGTCTGTGCGTAGTGGTTCTTGAAGCACTGACTCCAGCTGCAGTCCACTCTTTGTGAATCTCCCCCACATTTTTGAATGGGTTTTGTTTCACAATCCTCTCCAGGGTGCGGTTATCCCTATTGCTTGTACACTTTTTTCTTCCACATCTTTTCCTTCCCTTCGCCTCTCTATTAATGTGCTTGGACACAGAGCTCTGTGAACAGCCAGCCTCTTTTGCAATGACCTTTTGTGTCTTGCCCTCCTTGTGCAAGGTGTCAATGGTCGTCTTTTGGACAACTGTCAAGTCAGCAGTCTTCCCCATGATTGTGTAGCCTACAGAACTAGACTGAGAGACCATTTAAAGGCCTTTGCAGGTGTTTTGAGTAAATTAGCTTATAAGAGTGTGGCACCAGGTGTCTTCAATATTGAACCTTTTGACAATATTCTAATTTTCTGAGATACTGAATTTGGGATTTTCCTTAGTTGTCAGTTATAATCATCAAAATGAAAAGAAATAAACATTTGAAATATATCAGTCTGTGTGTAATGAATGAATATAATATACAAGTTTCACTTTTTGAATGGAATTAGTGAAATAAATCAACTTTTTGATGATATTCTCATTATATGACCAGCACCTGTAATCAGGCCCACATGGAATCTGCACCCACACAAATCAGCAGATTTCCCGTCATTGTTTGTTTATAAAATATTGTGGGCAGTGTTGTTACTGTTAACTAAAACTAAAATTATTACAAATTATTTAAATAAAGCTGAATTAAAATATGATATAAACAATAGGTGGAAAAATTAATGAAAATTACAAATGTTGCCTTGGCAAATAGCTGAAATAAAATAAGTTGAAGTTGAAGTAGGTTAATAAACTACTAAAACTTAAACTGAAATATAAGTAAAAGCTCAATAGAAATATTTAAAAACTAATATAAATGACAAAAGCACTTAAAATTACCAATACTAAAACTGAAAATATAAAAGTAAATGCTAATTCAAAATATTAATAAATACTGTAATAGTGTGTGTGTGTATATATATAGATATCGATATATATATAGATATATATGATTGTGGATTTGATGATGCTTTCAGCTATCAATAATAGTGTTGTATGTACTTATTTTAACATTTAACACATTGTGCAGAATTCCACAGGTTTTTCATCAAAATTCCTATAAAACATCTTTTTACTATTTTCTCTTTGATTAGATTTTTTTTATTTAGATTTTTTGAATTCCTGTTTTTAGTGTATATGACATCCAAGCTGTGCTCACCCTTGCAGAATCTGTAAGATATTGCTATAGAATTTTTTTTTTTTTTTTTTAGATAGATAGATAGATAGATACTTTATTTATCCCGTTGGGAAATTCACATTTCCCAACAAATATAAGATATATAAAATATATACAATACCGTTCAAAACTTTGGGGTCTCTAAGATTTGTTAATGTTTTTGACTAAATTCTCTAATGCTCACCAAGACTGCATTTATGTGATCAAAAATAAAGAAAAAAAACCCTGTAATATGGTGAAATATTATTACAATTTAATATAACGGTTTTCTATTGTAATATATTTTCAAATGTATTTTTATTGTCACTGATAAATTTAATGCATCTTTGCTAAATAATAATAAAAACCTACTGACCCCAAACTTTTGAATGATAGTGTAAAAAAAAAAAAAAAAAAACCCTGATAAATATCTTGCAGATTCTGCAAGGGACATGTATGAACTGAACTCCATGAGGGTTGGCACATGCAGGGAGAGAGAATGGGGAGGAAGAAAGAATAACAGTGGGTGATCTGTCAAGGCCTCCTGCTGATTTTGTTCAGAGAGACAACATTAGGAAGGAAGCACACTTTGTTTTCATCCATTCTGTCATGTTGCTTTGTGTCCCTCTGACAGAGTGACCATGAAGCGCCAGAAGGAGGAGAGAGACAGCAGGAGAGAAGGAGAGGGGGAGGATGGAGAAAACATTGAGCTGGTGACTGTGACAGAATGAGGGGATGCGATCCAAAGAGATACATGAATAAATGACTATACATACCCAAAAGACTGATGAGTTTGGAGTGTCTCAATATGAACATTCAAAGGAAAATCCAAAACTTGCAATAATACTCATCAAGTATTTAGAAAGGTCTCATCATATATTGTTGCCTGTGACTTGGAGATACATAACTTATTCAGGGCTTCTGAAAAGAGTTCTGAAAAGAAATGTTCCACAGTTTTCACAAGAGTGTTAAGCAGCAACATTTATGATAAAAAGTGTTTTTTAGCAGCAAATTAGCATATTAGAATAATTTCTGAGAGATCATCTGACACTGAAGACTGGAATAATGATTGCTTTGTCATCACAGGAATAAATTTGCCACAAATATTGTCATCCTTGGTAAATATTAGCAAAACTGACTGTGAAACTTCAATTAGTCTTTCTTTCAAAATATTCATTAAAATCTACCCTTTAATTAAAGTCAAATGGTTCTTTTTTTCATCAGAAGTTACGATGCTATGGGAACGCTTCTGCGTGATTGTGTCTTGAAGCATGTGAGTAATCAGGAATATCATGGGACGTCATCCTGTAGTGTGTGACGTCATGACCAGGAAGCTATAAAGCGCTCCCAGACCAAACAATGTCAGCTTCTGATTGGCTGAAGCAAGTCGATCACAGGGCGACACAACATCTCATTCCCTTTTCAGGGAACCATGGTTACAGTCGTAACCTGAGATGTTCCATTTCAAGGGATCTCGCACTGCGTTTGAAGTTACGACACTATGGGGACATTAATAATATGGGAACTTCACAAATTTGAGCGAAAAGGACCATCCAGCCGCATCACAAACTTCTTGTAGGGATACCCCTGACAACAAGGTTTTGGAAGCTGCCATACTTTTAGTTGAATGAGCTCTGACAGCCATAGGTAAAGGCTGAACACACACCTCATATGCAAGAGAATTAACCTTAACTATCCACTTGCTCATCCTTTGCTTGGTTGCTGGGGACCCTCGTCTAGGTGGCCAGAAGCACACAAACAATTGATCAGACATTCACCACAGGGCAGTTCTGTGGACATAAACATCCAATGCCCTCATTGGGCATAACAAGTTTAGCTTCTGGTCCGACATCTGAAAGGGAAGAGGGCAAAGGCCTGCAACACTATAGATCATGCCACATTATTGTTTTTAGAATTGTTTTTTCTTCTCTACTGTGACGTCTATCCGAGTGAAACGGAATCTGAAATGAGAGGGCGGGACTTCGGGAATTGATTGAATCGTTGGAAGTTGGGCATTGCTAACCAAAATGAGGCAGAACTGAATGCCCGTTTGCAGTCAGTTGTGGAGGATTTCTCTCCACCGGACTCACTGCTAGCACACTCCCATTACTGTAAGAACTTTATTTATTGAGGATGACGACAAAGATGGTCAACTTGACTGAATGACTGACGGTGCGTGTCCACTGGCACGGAGCGAGCGGAGAAGAGTGTGCGTTTTCGGTTCATTCCTACGGAAGTTGAGCCTCACGCTTGCGCACGAGTTAAGCGTGACGCTCAACTTCCATAAGAATTAATTAAAAAACACTCCGGTCACTTGCTCTGCTCCAGTGGACACGCAGCCTGACTGACTTAGCATGTCCTCCATCAGGTTAAGTCATTCATGAAAAAAATATTTGTTTGCCATGTCCAAAGAGTAATGTTTTTATAATATCCTTTCAATGTTTAAGGATACTGTACACCCCAATGACTGGTATCACCTGTGGTTAATGCATTGATCTCTATAAAGTGAAGCATCAGCTTCAACATTTCCCCCACTTACCCAAGCAACAGCATTTAGTTCCAGAATCCAGATAGCTCCGCCTTCGAGTCAGAGAATGTGACAGGAAGAGACGATGAGTCATTTGAGGGGGAGGGGAGATTAATGTTTTTCATTAAAGATTACTTTAACTCATACATCATTTCTGGTAAAAACAAAAGGTCAAGCATGTTCGCTTGATGTGCGTGAACCAGTGAGGTTCATTATGGTGTGTTATGCAGCACGTTTGAGCTTCCACAAGAGGTTAATGCTGCCTTCATGTGCTATTGGAAATTTGATAATTTCCACTTCTGAAGTCGTGATTACGAGCTCATCGCATTCAAGTTTCAAAATGGGAGGGTGTTCATGTGCAATTTTTATCTAGGAAACTCAAATTTATGATAATTCCGAGAGCACATGAACGCAGCATTATACTCGTGCATCAAGCAGGTTCGGTTAAGCTTCTGTTTAGGTTCGCTGATCAATGATTATATGCAAATAAAAGCCTGCTCATCATATAAAGCGATCAAGTCTCTTCAGGAAATTTGAATTAAACCGCTCAATTTAACCGCTCAACCGCTCAAACTTTGTGAAGCATCCAAGTGGTAGTTGCGGCATCTCGATGCCGAACAGCCATTTGCTCTGACTGAGCCAGAATCAACCAATAGTCAATAAAGTTCAGTATGCAAATGACCTGGAGTCACATTGGAGCTGTCCCGTAGCGTAGTAATGTAGAAATCGCACAATGCGGAATGGATCAAGGAAACAAACTTTAATAACATACGTACAAAGAATAATGGAGAACATAGGGTTTAAATAATCAGGAGAACTAACAAGATGATTGACATAACAGGTGAACATAATGACTAATTAGACACGCTAGGAAACTAGGTCACAGGGGAGAACCTAAAACAAAGAAACACAGCATACACATTACAGGACCAAGAGCTGCATCTACGCAGTTCGTGAAGGTGTGGGGTGACAAGGCTAGGCTGAAAGGAACCTGATACTAGTAAGCTTCGCCCCTGAAAGCAAACCTAAGGAACTTGCTGTGTTGAGGAAGGATAGATATGTGGACATATCCGTCCTGGAGATCTATTGTAAATAAACAGTCCTCGGATTTGATTTGAGTCACAATTAGTTCCAACATTAACCTCTTGAACTTGAATGTTTTTAACATGCAATTCAGCTGGCGCAGATCTTGAATTTGATGCAACCCCCCATCCTTTTTTGGAATGAACCTGGACTCTCTCTCTGGATTCAATTCAATTCAATTCACATTTATTTGTATAGCGCTTTTCACGATACATATCATTTCAAAGCAGCTTTACAGAGAATGCATGTCAACATTACAATTTAAAGAATGCAGTTAGCAAATAATGTAATAATTTACAATTTACAATCACTGTTAGCAGTTTAACTTAACGTAGAAGCAATGAGCTCCTGGAAAAATGAATTACATTAACAATAATCAAGATATAGAATTTGTGCAATGTGCATGTTGATCCAGATGATTGCGTCTTCTCGAGTCCTCGCAGGAGTTGGCGCCGTCTCTTCACAGGTGATGGTCATCTGAGGTCTTCTTAAGAGGCCGGATCCAAACTGAAGCTGATGTCCTCTCTAGTCACCTCAGGACGGGTGTCCCGAGGCAAAACAGAAAAGCAAATGGAGAGTAATTAGCGTAGCTGCTGTTCATAACATTAAGCAAAGATAATCATGTGCAATTGCTCTGATATGAGATGCATTATGTGAATGCTTGGCTAAAGAGATGCGTCTTTAATCTAGATTTAAACTGGGTGAGCGAGTCTGAGCCCCGAACATTATCAGGAAGGCTATTCCAGAGTTTCGGAGCCAAATGTGAAAACGCTCTCCCTCCTTTAGTGGACTTAGATATCCTAGGTACAACCAGAAGTCCAGAGTTTTGTGATCTTAAGGAGCGTGAAGGATTGTAGGGCGATAGAAGATCGGTTAAGTACACAGGAGCTAAACCATTTAGAGCCTTATAGGTCATTAGCAATACTTTATAATCGATACGGAACTTAATGGGTAACCAGTGTAGAGATGATAAAATTGGTGTTATATGATCATATTTTCTTGACCTGGTAAGAACTCTAGCAGCTGCATTTTGTACTAATTGTAGCTTATTTATTGAGGAAGCAGGACAACCAGCTAATAATGCATTACAATAATCTAGTCGAGACGTCATGAAAGCATGAACTAACTTTTCTGCATCAGAAATAGATAACATATTCCGTATCTTAGCAATGTTTCTGAGGTGGAAGAAGGCTGTTTTTGTAACACATGAAATATGATTTTCAAAGGACAAATTGCTGTCTAATATAACACCCAGGTCTTTAACTGTGGAGGATGGAGTAACAGTACATCCTTCTAAATGTAGATTGTAGTCTGAGAGATTCTTTGTACATGTTTTTGGTCCAATAAGTAATACTTCAGTCTTATCTGAATTTAACAGAAGAAAAAAAAAAAAAAAAAATGAGCAACATGTTCTATGGCCTCTGTCTCCAAGAGAGCTATGACTTCTTGTTCCATTACCAGAGCCTGCTCGGGGCCTACCACTGTTGGCAGGATCCCGTTGAACTGAGGCAGATGAGAACCAAACTGAATCCTGTGTATTTTACTACTGTGTATTTCAAAGTAGTCAGCTGAGGGCACTGAGGGAACGCAAGCACCGTATGATGAGGTGTAATCCATCTCCCCCGGAGGGGCCTGCGCTCAGAGGTCTGACACCACAGGCGACACTCTTTTCTGCTGCGCCCAATACGAAGAGCTCGTAGACGGCTGGGACTGCTCCCACCTAGCAGCCCCTGAGACCATGAGTTCAGCGAGAGAGATACTCTGGAACGTCGCCACATGTTTCTTCGCCTCCTGAACACATTCACAAAACATAAAATACATCACATCTTTTAAATTGTAATAACATTTCACATTTTTACTTACCATTTTGAATGGTATATACAGTGGTATGCGAAAGTTTGGGAACCCCTTGCAGAATCTGTGAAAATGTGAATAATTTTAACAAAATAAGAGAGATCATACAAAATGCATGTTATTTTTTATTTAGTACTGTCCTGAGTAAGATATTTTACATAAAAGATGTTTACATATAATCCACAAGACAAAAAATAATTTATAAAAATTTATTAAAATATCTCTTTTCATTCAAAAGTTTGGGAACCCTTGATTCTTAATACTGTGTGTGGTTACCTGGATGATCTATAACTGTTTTTTTGCTTTGTGATGGTTGTTCATGAGTCCCTTGTTTGTTCTGAGCAGTTAAACTGAACTCTGTTCTACAGAAAAATCCTCTGGGTCCTGCAGGTTCTTCAGTTTTCAAGGATTTTTTGCATATTTGAACCCTTTCCAGCAGTGACTGTATGATTTTGAGATTCATCTTTTCACACTGAGGACAATTGATGGACTCCAACACAACTATTAAAAAAGGTTCAAACATTCACTGATGCTCCAGATGGAAACACGATGCATTAAGAGTCGGTTTAGAGTTCTAGAATTTGAAGATCAAGGTAAATTGTACTTAATTTGTCTTCCGGGAAACATGCAAGTATCTTCTGTTGCTTCCAAAGGGAAGTACTAAATGAAAAAAAAAAAAAAATCTACAAAAATTTGGACTTCTTTATCCTGTTCAAAAGTTTTCACCCCCCGGCTCTTAATGCATCGTGTTTCCTTCTGGAGCATCAGTGAATATTTGAACCTTTTTTAATTGAGTTTGAGTCCCTCAATTGTCCTCAGTGTGAAAAGATGGATCTTAAAATCATACAGCCACTGCTGGAAAGGGTTCAAATATGCAAAAAATCCTTGAAAACTGAAGAATCTGCAGGACCTGGAGGATTTTTCTGAAGAACAGAGCTCAGTCTAACTGCTCAGGACAAACAAGGGACTCATGAACAACCATCACAAAACAAAAAAACAGTCGTGGATCATCCAGGTAACCACACACAGTATTAAGAACCAAGGGTTCCCAAACTTTTGAACGGAGATATTTTAATAAATTCAGCTACTTTTTTGTCTTGTGGATTATATGTAAACATCTTTTATGTAAAATATCTTTCTCAGGACAGTACTAAATACTGCATTTTGTATGATCTCTCTTATTTTGTTAAAATTATTCACATTTTCACAGATTCTGCAAGGGGTTCCCAAACTTTCGCATACCACTGTATACACCATTACACCACCAGACTGAACCGTTGATATAAGACAGGATGGATCCATGTTTTCATGTTGTATACGCCAAATTCTGACCCTATCATCTGAAGGTCGCAGCAGAAATTGAGACTCATCAGTCCAGACAACATTTTTCTAATCTTCTATTGTCTAATTTTGGTAAGCCCATTCGATCCCATAATACACCCAAATGACGAGTATACAACTCATGTACGCTCAGAGACGACCCATAATGCACTGTGAGGGTTGTGCCGAATTACTTCCCGCGACTCGCCAGAATATGGCGCCCACAGCTGAATCGTCCATCCATTCATTTTCCAAATCTCTGTTTCCAATGTTTGTACACCGCAATATCTTACAGGTATAAATTCCTTTTTGATTGATTATTTAATTGTTTAAAAATGTTTATTCATGCTAGTTTCCATGACAGGGTTCAAGATAAATCTTTTCATTAATACTGGAGCTGCTAGTTTGCCAAATGATTATTAAACAGCAAGCGCAAACTATACAAAAGCATCAGCCCTTCCGGCACACTCAGTGTCTGGATTCACTCACTAGTTTTCATTCACTCCTTCAAGTGGACTATATTAGTGGAGTAATGTATTGAATAGTGAATGAGGGTATAGGGGGCGATTTCGAACACAGCTTATATATATCTGAATATTAACTTTTTTTTCCTGGCTTTGGGATGGCATTGTGCAGTAGTGCATTTTTAAAATTTATTTTAATATTTACATTTTATACATATAAATATGAGTTTATATGAATTTTAAGGGCCAAAAGTGAAAGAAAGAAAAAAGGAGAAGTAGAAGCCATCAATTTGGCAAAAGCTCATCCAGAAATTGGTGACATCATGATTTGACATGAAGTCATGTGACATACTCAGAGACAAGCTCTGAAGGTAGATTTTCATGGGTGATTTATTTTGGGTTTATCTCAGTGGTTAATGTCGTTTGCATTGTTATCTGTCCACCGGGTGCTGTCATATGTTATTTAATTACAGACTGAGTTCACATGCTCACCCTTTGTAAATGAAAAGAGATCCATTCACTGGAGTATGAAAAAAGGAAGACACGTTTCAGATGAATGAATGACACGTTTTGGTTGGGTAGACACGTGGGAGGAATGAAATATAAAGTGTGAGAGGTAAATCTCTTGGATTACAATGTTTTTCTAGAATTATTTTTCCCCTGCCAACTGGATAATCCCAGGGATAATCCGCTCTTCTGACCAGAGGAGTGTACGCTGAAAACTCTGAAATGCTTGTTTTCATATGAAGTTCCCCTTTGGTAACTGAGACTTTCAGACTTCCTGTTTAGAATGCCTTCTTTACAGTTGACTGATGATGGGACTATTTTTCAGTTTTTTTAGTTACAGTATTATGTTCCTCGGCATGAATTGGTTGACGGAGTTCTCCTATTGAGATCATATATATATATATATATATATATATCATACATAACATTGGTCAATTTTATTTGTGCAGTACAGCGCTTTTCACAATACACATTGTTCCAAAGCAGCTCTACAGAAAATCATGATGTTAATGTTTATAATATCTTAATATTTTCATGTCACTGGGGATTCTGGGGAAAATCCTTATGTCATAGGAAATTATCTGTTTTGAAAGTTCTACTCAGTTGTGGCTGGCTTTGATGCTTTCAGTTATTGTTCATGTAAGGCTTTCTGAATTTTCCTACTGTTTTATTGAGACAAGTGACATCACGGGAGGCAGGAAGCGCTGCAAAAGTAAACACGAGTTCTTTCAAAACATTTTTTTTTAACGCAGCTAACTAGCTTATTTATTCCTCGAGCACTATTACTTAAACAGGTTGGTTGTTTTCTCTGGAACAAAATGTACATATAGAGTAAGTTGAAATTAAGTCAAGTAAGTACTGATTTTCACAAGATTACTCATCAACTTTCTTAAGACACAGACAGCAGCAGACAGCTTGATTAAACGTATGTGGAGGGGGTGTCCCTCAAAAAAACAACAAGATTATTTTAGCTACATTTGCAATTTGTGATCAGGACAGTAATAGTAGGCCTATTAGTCTTTTTTTTCTGTGTCAGTGTATTGACAGGAAACAGTCCATTATTTAAAAAATTAACTGTTATATTACAATTGATCTATTAAATATTTAAATAGTAATTTACTTTTTAATGTATACAATTTTTAATTTAATCAAATTATAATTGAATTAAATGATAAAAATTAACTCAAATTTTATAAATATGCCAGAGTTATCTTCTATGCAATGCTTCATTATCTAGCCTTAATAACAGTCGTCACCATTTTGTATTGTTTAATTACACTCTAAAAAATGCTTGGTTAAAAACAACCCAAGTTGGGTTGAAAATGGACAAACCCAGCGATTGGGTTGTTTTGACCCAGCAGTTGGGTTAAATGTTTGCCCAACCTGCTGGGTAGTTTTATTTAACCCAACAATTGTTTACAAATTACTATATGTCTGGCTTAAAATGAACCCAAAATAGGTTGGAAATTAAAAATCAGACTCATAATTACTAGAGGCAACAATAATAATCAAAAAGATGAGCATTTATTAATAAGCATGTTTATTATTTAAATATTATTCAAAAAAGTATTAATAAATGTTTGTTTATTAAACATATTAATAAATGTTAATTTCCAACATATTTTGGGTTAATTTTAAGCAGGAAATACAGTAATTTTTAAACAATATTTGGGTTAAATAAAACTACCCAGCCGGTTGGGCAAACATTTAACCCAGCCACTGGGTTAAAACAACCCAATCGCTGGGTTTGTCCATTTTCAACCCAACTTGGGTTGTTTTTAACCCAGCATTTTTTAGAGTGTAGTTACAGACAGGCCCTATTTTCTTGCTATAGCAGCAAGGGACAGTTGTATTTCTCTGCCGTCTTAAACAGGAAGTTGTGACACATGGTTCGTTACATTAACCTCAGCCCACAGCACCACCCTTGCAACAATAACTGAAACGCAGTTTGCACACTCATCCTGGCACCCTCACAAAGCCACGTATAGTTTAATGAATGATACATACATACACATACACTTAATGCAACAGGTGTATATACTGGATTCACTGAATGATATAAAAAGACTGGCATGCAGGAATGAGATAGATAGATAACGGTGTTATATCACAAACCGATTATTTGACGAGTAAAGACATGCACTGACAGTCAGATTAATATGAGGCAAGCCTGAACATAAAACATCAAATTCTTAAACTTAACAGGAAGAGGAGTGTGGGATGGAAGAGTGGCCACAGCTGTGGGAGAAATTGTAGGGGAAAAAGACGGGGGAGAAACAGAGTGAGTGAAGGGAAATTCAAGACTGAGTGAATGAGAAAGGAGGACAGAGCTGAACTTAGCTGCTCTTTAAACACAGTGCATGGGAGGATCCTCCTCCTCTTCCTTTGCTTTTAGTTTTGCTTTGTGATTTCAGGGAAAGTGAAATATTACAATATTATGAAATAGTGTATATTTTGGTGGATAATAAATAATTTTAATCAATTCAAAGACACTTTTCATTAAAACATTGATGTTTCTTATGATTTTAACCATCATGTTCTGTTTTAGGTTTCAGAGAGTCGTTTTATGACTAGGATTATGACAACATAAGATGATACATATGCTATGATACAACATTTCCTAATCTTTTAAGAACTAATTAAAATCAAAATGTATATTTAATAACTGGTTTCAAAGATCACATTACTATAGTTTGGGTCTCATGGAGTCTGGATAAAACAACAAATAATACAGATAATAAAATTACAAAATTATGAGCAAATTCTCTGACTAATGTACATTTCTGCCATTGGTTTATCAGTTGTAGTTTTGGTTGTAGGTTTCATATCATTTGTTAACATTAAACTAAATTCTTATTTATTAGTCTAAGTTTATGTTATTTTCAACATTTACAATACATTATTAAAATCAAAAGTTGTATCTGTTAATATTATTTAATGAACCTGAGTTAACATGAACTAACAATGAACAGTTGTATTTTTATTATAACAAATGTATTGCTCATAGTTAGTTAATGGTAGTTAAAGGCACACTATGTAGTTTTTGCCTCTAGAGGTCGCTTGATGATGCCTTGATTTCGTGGAATCATGGGCGGTGTTGTCTTCACGTCTACAGCCGGTGGAAAAGAATCCGATGAAACTTGGGCAGAAATCGTATTCATGGATGAATGTATTAAATGTATTAAATGTAATGTATTAAAGGTTTATTAACATTACTTTAGTATGAAGCAGGGTGTGGCTGAAAACCATTGGAGCAGAACAAGACCGCTGGAGCGATTTCTAATGAGACACAAGCGCGACACGTCACGAGAGCAGTGGAGCTTTAATTATGCCGCAGATGAGCGTTTCCGCTTCTTCAGGTCATGAGTATGTGGGGTAACACAGCTCTGTTTTATTTTATTAGATACATTTGTGTGTCAAAAGTTGTTATAATGCTACTCAGTGCGTTCACTCGGCAGCTACTATGAGACACTTGTTGCACACTGCAGTAAGCTAGATTTATATTAGGCATGGTAAAACATGATACTCGCTGTAAATCAAGAAAACAAGATTTAAACAACAAGACTTACTGTGTTGAGCTATATAACATGATTAGTTTTCTGTCGATGAATGTATCCATCCAAACAGTTGCTCACCTGTCTAATAAAACATAATATATTAAAATGTCTTTGGTGTTTCTACAAAATAAAATCGAGGATAACGCGGATATGATGTCATTGATAGGCGACGCACAGACATGGTCTGTGTCCTGGTTAAAATTGCTTATTTCTCTGGATTTAAACATTCTTGGAAAGATTTGGGATAATGTATGTACACAAGTCAACAAAATATATAACATTGTTCTAACGGTTTTTGGATATTTTAATCTGAATGTCTTACATATTGTGCCTTTAATGCATTTGCTAATGTTAACTAATGGGGCCTTATTATTACAAAGTGTTATTGTTGTTTTTAAATTGACCCAAAACAGAATTACTAAAATCAAGAGTCACATGATAAACTAGGCGGTTTAAGCTTCAATAATGAGATCTGTGAAACATAAATCAATGTGATTTCTGGGACACCAGATATAAAAACAGAACATGAGAGTTAAGAATAATTCTTCTTGTCAGCATGAGGCATAATGATGTCATTTTAAGTCATGTTGGTTTGGTTGACCGCAGACGTTTTTAGTTATCATATGGGGTTTTTTTTAGTAATAGCATAAGACTGTATTCTTGTGATGCATCACATTTGATAGGACGTATTGATTAAGAAGCATTATTTCCATTCTCAGATACAGTATGTGACTCACAGATACTCACACCCTCCCTCAGTAGTGCCATATGTTTGTTGTTGTCATTTAAAATAAATAAAATCTGAACTCAGATTTGTGGGAGATGTTCCACGCCATAAAGAAAAAAATAAATAAGGGTGAACACTTTATTCCTTGCTAGTTTCTGTACTTTCATGGTAGTTTTTACAGTAGTGGTTCTACAATTGATTACAGGAAATAGCCACTGTGTTCTATGACTGCAGTACGAACAGGAGCAGGAAATGACTGTGATGATTCTTTGCATATGTCTTACAGTAATGCCATGTATATATTTATAATGGTGTGATGTTGCACTTACATTCCAAGCATGAATTTTATGATAACACTTTATTTTGATAGTCCTCATTAGACATTCAACTAACTATAAGTAACTCTGCGACAACATGTCTATTTATTCTACTAACCCTAACCTAAGTTTCACTCCTGGTTGAGTCATACTAATAGTTCACCAGACTCAGCTCACCCAAAACAGCACTAAGAACCCCCAACCAACCTCAACGGTTTTTAACAATATCTATATTGTATAACGTTAACATTGCCACATGTAGTGTAGATTACAAGTTATGATCAGACTTAATACTCAATCTCGTATGCACCTGTTTTCTCATAAAAATAAAAAAAACATGCAAAATCATGCTAATCATAAACAGATTTTGTAAAACAAACATTAGACACTACATTATACATAATAAACAAGCAATTATTTGTAAACCTTTGTGATGAAGTTGTCCTTGCTTAACCAGGAAGAATGTGTGAGATCATAACGCACAAATTACAAACAAATTAATATGTAAATTAATAAGCTTGTGTTGTTTTCTCTACATACTAACCAACTGTGTTCTGTAACACTATTACGTTGGCTAGGAGAAAATCAATGAAATAATAAAAAAGTTCCCAGCCAAAGTAAAGGCTAATCACTATTATCCCACAATGCGGCACAAAATGACAATAAAGTCTGAGTCAAGTCTGAGCTCACAATTTATGTATTTTAAATGACAACAACAAACACTACTGAGGGAGGGTGTGTGCATCTGTGAATCACATACTGTATCTGAGAATGGAAATGATGCTTTCTTATCGATTCCATAATATCTTTAATGTTGCAAGAGAAGTATCATACCAGCAAACTAGTCGCTTTTGGGCAAAATTCACCGTTTTGAATCAAAATATGGGGAATTGCAAATTGCAAGTGCAATAAACCTCACAAGTATCGACAATGAGCTACTTTCCCATAGACTGGAGTAAGACCATACGTCTCTCAGGGTACGTTTACACGACAACGATATGGTTAAAATGGAGAAGTTTTTCCTTTGAGTTTTCCGTGTACAGACGACACTGTTGTCAAAACAATCCCCATTCATACGAATCCGTGAAAATGACTAAAAACGCTGTATTCTGCTGGCAGGCCATTAGATGGCGATGAAACACTAGACTGAACATGTAATGCGCATGTGGATAACGTCATCATTTTCACAGATTCGTGTTTTTGTTGTTTGCACGGAATCCGTTTTCAAAAACTTGCACTCTGAAACCCATTTTCAAAAGTTTACGTTTTCAGGCCACCAAAACGCCGTTGTCGTGTAAATGAATGGCCAAAACGCATAAAAAGTTTTCCATTTTTAGTTGAAAACTGTGTCGTGTAAACAGCCCCTCAAAGTGTTGCGATCTTTCTTGGTGCTCTGTGGCGTGACCGATCGCTGGAGCGCTCCGGTTCAAGCAGAGTGCACGTGAACCGACCATCTCTTCCGCTTTACTACTTACAACACAAAATAAACATGAATGAACATCCTCAGGTATGTTGAAAGATATAATACAACTTAACCAAATTCATATCATGTCACATGTAATCGATTAATCTGCGTTTCAACCATGGAAAGGCGTCAATAAAACATCTTGTAAAAATGTAACATTTACTTTCACATTTACCTCAGAAAAGCCGTTGAATGTCCAAAAACTGATTAGTCAGCTACAAAAATGAACTTAGAGAGGAGCATTTTGCTAAATATATGCACTATAGGCTATTGCATATTCATTTTATTCGTATAACATGTGCTTCAATAATTAACGCATAAATCCGTTTTATGACAGCCACCATTTAAATGTTCAAGCCTACAGGTGCTGGTCATATAATTAGAATATCATCAAAAGGTTGATTTATTTCACTAATTCCATTCAAAAAGTGAAACTTTTTTGTATATTATATTCATTCATTACACACAGACTGATATATTTCAAATGTTTATTTCTTTTAATTTTGATGAATATAACTGACAACTAAGGAAAATCGCAAGTTCAGTATCTCAGAAAATTTGAATATTACTTAAGACGAATACAAAGAAAGAATTTTTGGAAATCTTGGCCAACTGAAAAGTATGAGCATGTACAGCACTCAATACTTAGTTGGGGCTCCTTTTGCTGAATTACTGCAGCAATGCGGCGTGGCATGGAGTCGATCAGTCTGTGGCACTGCTCAGGTGTTATGAGAGCCCAGGTTGCTCTGATAGTGGCCTTCAGCTCTTCTGCATTGTTGGGTCTGGCATATCGCATCTTCCTCTTCACAATACCCCATAGATTTTCTATGAGGTTAAGGTCAGGCGAGTTTGCTGGCCAATTAAGAACAGGGATACCATGGTCCTTAAACCAGGTACTCGTAGCTTTGGCATTGTGTGCAGGTGCCAAGTCCTGTTGGAAAATGAAATCTGCATCTCCATAAAGTTGGTCAGCAGCAGGAAGCATGAAGTGCTCTAAAACTTCCTGGTATGCGGCTGCGTTGACCTTGGACCTCAGAAAACAAAGTGGACCAACACCAGCAGATGTCATGACACCCCAAACCATCACTGACTTTGGAAACTTTACACTGGACCTCAAGCAACGTGGATTGTGTGCCTCTCCTCTCTTCCTCCAGACTTTGGGACCCTGATTTCCAAAGGAAATGCAAAATTTACTTTCATCAGAGAACATAACTTTGGACCCCTCAGCAGCAGTCCAGTCCTTTTTGTCTTTAGCCCAGGCGAGATGCTTCTGACGCTGTCTGTTGTTCAAGAGTGGCTTGACACAAGGAATGCAACAGCTGAAACCCATGTCTTGCATATGTCTGTGCGTGGTGGTTCTTGAAGCACTGACTCCAGCTGCAGTCCACTCTTTGTGAATCTCCCCCACATTTTTGAATGGGTTTTGTTTCACAATCCTCTCCAGGGTGCGGTTATCCCTATTGCTTGTAAACTTTTTTCTACCACATCTTTTCCTTCCCTTCGCCTCTCTATTAATGTGCTTGGACACAGAGCTCTGTGAACAGCCAGCCTCTTTTGCAATGACATTTTGTGTCTTGCCCTCCTTGTGCAAGGTGTCAATGGTCGTCTTTTGGACAACTGTCAAGTCAGCAGTCTTCCCCATGATTGTGTAGCCTACAGAACTAGACTGAGAGACCATTTAAAGGCCTTTGCAGGTGTTTTGAGTTAATTAACTGATTAGAGTGTGGCACCAGGTGTCTTCACTATTGAACCTTTTCACAATATTCTAATTTTCTGAGATACTGAATTTGGGATTTTCCTTAGTTGTCAGTTATAATCATCAAAATGAAAAGAAATAAACATTTGAAATATATCAGTCTGTGTGTAATGAATGAATATAATATACAAGTTTCACTTTTTGAATGGAATTAGTGAAATAAATCAACTTTTTGATATTTATAATTATATGACCAGCACCTGTATATAAAAAGCAAGTAGAAACATAATTGTCATTTAAAATTTATTATAATTTTATTATAAAAACTTACTTATGTGTAATTTATTTGTAAGTAGCTTACAAATCATATAAATAATTTGAACCTTTAATATTATAATGATGTACCAACTGCGGTTCCCTGTATATAGTTTACATAAGTTGAGAGATATTTTTTTCTTTGAGGAAATTTGCCATACTGTACCTGATAGGCCCCAAATTAATCATTATTGAATCAAAGGTAATCAAATCGAAATCAATTCACAAGCTTCTGAATCAAAACCGAATCCAATTGTGAAATTTGGGTCAATGCCTAGCCCTATAGTGTCAATAAATGTTTTTATTATTATTATAATTTTTTTTACTTGAAGCAAATGTTGTTGGTTTTTTTTTCATTTATTGTATTGTCAGAGTGCACCAGAATGCTTTGTTTACGTGTTAAAATAAAAAAAAAATTCTCCTGGGGGATGATCGGAAACATGTCATCTTTTTCACCTCTTTTGAGTTTGCAGGAATGAGTATACAAAGAGAGTATGGAGAGGTTTAGAACCACTGCTCCAAATACTCTGCAATGTAATGAAAAAAAAAAGACTGAATGCAGGGTTTGTGAATGTGACCTCAGATTACAGATTGCTGTTAAAGATTATCCAGACCCTTGGGCTGTTTAATTCCAAACATAATCCTGCATTCAGAGTTTATGTTGTTTTTCCACTTTATTCCCCATGGCCTATTTCTCCACTGCACATCATTTCATTCACAAGTACAAGCTGCTTCTGTGTAGATGTGCATTAAGAACATGCTGGCTAGACACTGAGTCCTGGACAACCACAATAAGGTGGATGTGTGGGAGGCCGTGCAATTAGAGTCATTCAAGCATCCAGAGAACAACCTGCTCCTTGATGTCTGCCACTGTGTTGTTTGTTCTTAGTTGTAAAAATAGGCGTACATTTGGGATTGATCTGTTTATCTTTGTGTCTTTCCAGTCACATATAGAATTGATCTAAGTGTCTATTTAAAAAAAAAAAAACATCATTCGATTACCAAGGACCTAAATACTGCATTCAATCCCATGTTTAATAAACATCTGGTTTTAGTTTTGCTTTGTGATTCTAGTTGAATGCAAAGAAAATGATTGGCATGTTGTGAAATACTGTATATTCTGTGAGGCAAAACATTCAATCAATTACAGAACATTCTAAAAATTTTAATGCAATGACACTTTTTATTGAAACATCAAAATATTTTGCATCCTTATAACCCTCATGTTTGAGCCCAGGGCCATTTTAATAGATTCAAAAAATTATACTTGACATTAATGTATCAGGTTGATATGTTGTGATACTTTTCAGAGTAGCTACATTTAGAAATTACTTTTATACATTGCAAATATGCTTGTTGCATACAATCCTAATAAATCTTATGTCAACTATAGATATGTGTAAGGTTCATTCCAAACAGTATGCTATCTGCAGATGTCAGATTCACATTCATATAATGAAAATATATCAGATTACCTGTTTACCTCTGACTAAACACTGTACTTCAATGTACTCTGGAATGCATTATTTCAAATAAAACAATAAATATATATATATATTATTTTAATATGACATTTTATTAATTGACCTAATTTTATTTTTTTTAATAAAACATTTTCATTCCATATTTATTACATTCTTAAATTTAGATTTCCATTTAGATTTCTTTATTACAATATTATATGTGACCTTGCCCAAAGCCCTCAAGCCCACCACACAGGTGTCGACTCATAATAGACCGTGTGCCAATGTGTTGCGGTTGTAAGGCTCTATGGTACTGCACGTCACAACATAAAAAACACGGGTAACCCCAACGACCACGTGCCGGTGGGAAAAGAGTGTAGAGCGCGTCAAGACCCATATTTGGAATGTCGGTCTACGACAACGGGCCATATATGGTGCTTCCGTGCGTGACGTCTGTTCCTTATGTGGAAAACGAAGGCGTGGCTGTGGCGGAGGAGACTTGATACAAATACTGTTTCCAACCCCGCCTGTACTGTAGAATCACATCTGCTGACAAATAAAGGACTTTAAAACTAAGCTTTGACGAAGATTATATATTTACAGTTAAAGAGTAAATTATTCGAAGTTCATTTTAAAGAAATAATATTGTGAAAACACAGGCCTCTACGGACACGATAATATTGTTTTGTGTCATCTATTTTTGTTATTGTTTATAGTACTTAATTTCCAGAGGGCAAAAAATACGTTCCCATATTGAAGGCGCTGTTGTTGATGCTGTGAAGAATATCCGTTTCTACTCACGACTGTTGTTTGTCTGGAGAGGTCATCATGGGTATCGGCGACCCTCTCGAGATCTCAGGTAGTGAGTTAGTTCATATTTTGCGGACTCCCTCTGAGCTCTTCGCGTCTGGGGGATGCATCGTGTTGGACTGTCGGCCTTTCCTTGCCTTCTCCCGAACGCACATCCTCGAGTCCCGCAACGTCAACTGGAATTCAATGCTGAGACGGAGATCCAAGAGCTCCGTGGTGTCTCTGGAGTGGTTGGTGGCCGATAAGGCGCTCCTGGCCCAGCTGCGGAACGGGGACTTCTCTCCGGTGGTGGTCCTGGATGAAAACAGTCGGTCAGTCAGGGATTTGAAGAGCGAGAGTCTGGCCAGTCTCCTCATCAGTGCCCTTCAGTTAGAGGTCCAGTCTGCCTCGACGCACATCTGCTTCTTACAAGGTAAAGTTCACAAAACTAGAAATGTTGTCATTGTTTTTGGAGAATACTTAAATTAAGTTCAATTGCTGAGAAAAAATATTCATTTTATATAACTAAAAATGGTTCGGCGGGAAACCTAAAAAGCTTCATCTAAATTAACTGGAACAATATGATTTAATATGACTCAGCCTGACTTAAATGTTGTCATTCTTTTTAAGAATACCTTAATTTAGTTCTAAATTGCTATATTTTATATTTCTATATATTTGTTTATATTGTAAATACATTTACATTGTTTGGAAGGTAGCCTAACTTTAAAAAATGTTGTAATATTTGAATTAACTGGAGTAATATGATTTAATATGATTCAGCCCGACTATATTCACTTATATCAACGAAAATAATTCTATTTAATAAACATAAATAGCTCATATATATTTGCAAATGGCAAAATGTTGCACTGTAAAAATGTTTTGTCAAGTAGGCTAACAAAAAAATGAATAACATCTGAATAAACTGTTTTATTCAAGTAAAAATAACTGAAAAATGAATGAATAAATAAATAAAATATTAAAAGCTAGAAATTGACATTATTTTAGTGTTTTACATTTGAATATTCAAAGGTTATTTCTAATCAAAAAAAGGAATTTAGTGATGCACTTGGAAGCCTATTAAAATTGTGGAGATGTCTCTATTTGTCAAACTCATAAAATGAGATGTGCAAGATTAACCAAAAATGTTTTCTTTGACCATTTCTAGGTGGATTTGACGGGTTCTTTGCACTTTATCCAGAGCTCTGCTTTAGCACTCCTGTCATGTGCTCAAATTATCCTGCTCTCAATGAACCAGAGCCTGTTGTGTCCGGAAGAAAGACTCCTCTCTATGATCAGGTTGGTTATTAGAAATCTCAAAATCATAATGAATTATCCAATGACTTTTAATATCACACGATATCTTTGTAATATACTCATTGATTTTTATTCCTTTTTGATTACCAGGGTGGTCCAGTTGAAATCCTCCCCTTCCTCTTCCTGGGCAGTGCCCATCACTCATCCAGACGAGAGACTCTGGAGCGATGTGGGATCACGGCTGTGCTCAACGTATCCTCTTCCTGTCCGAACCTGTTTGAGGAGGAACTTCAGTACAAAACTCTGAAGGTGGAGGACAGTCTGGCCGCAGACATTCGCGTGCTCTTTCCAGAGGCCATCCACTTTATTGGTAAGTCTTCCTAATGGTAAAAAGAGATTTCTGAATCCTTCAGAAAAATAATGACGAGCTAAAAACTAACTCTCACCTTCATTGCACCTGCAGATTCGATAAAAGAGAGTGGCGGGCGAGTGCTGGTCCACTGTCAAGCAGGAATCTCCCGGTCAGCCACCATCTGCCTGGCGTACCTCATACACGCTCGACGTGTCCGTCTGGACGAGGCGTTTGACTTTGTAAAACGCCGCCGACAAGTCATCTCACCCAATCTAGCTTTCATGGGCCAACTTCTGCAATTCGAGACGGATGTTTTGTGTCCCTATTCTGTGCTAGACAGAGAAAACAGTGGCACTGCGTTTTAGTATCAGCCTACGGACAGTATCAGTCAAGAAATCTTGAACTGGCCCCACTAACTTTCAGATATACTGGTTGCAGCTTTGACCTCAAAGACTGTGACAAATCTACAAAGGTGCTTAAAGGAAGTTTTTGTTTGATGCTATGGGTGTACAAACTGACAGACTCTTAATAAGGAGATCAACCACCCTTTAAACTTACACCATGGCAATAACTCAACTTGTTTGGGTAAAGCTGTAGACGGCATCAACTGACTACCTGTTCTTGATTGTTTATGGCAATACAAACTATAAATAGTTGTCGTTTCCGAACGACAGTAGCGTCGCTGACACACCGCTACACCCAATAGCCCTCATGGAAAATGTTATAGTCACACGACTACTATTGTGATCTCATAACATCAACCCAAGATAACTTGTATCTGAGATATTGATGAAACAGACGAACAACTTCTGTCCTGCCAATCCTCTATAAGTAATATAGTCTACTACAGCATTTTCATTTGGCCTTCAACAATAGTATATGTTTAGGATGTATGTCTGCAGATCATCTGAAATGATGTTGCATCAGTCAATGTTCCATTTGACTGCAGTGACTGATGCTGTGACCATATATGGCTGTGACGTGTGGTTAGTCTTCTGTGTGGTAAATGTCAAGTTTTTCCATGAAGTTAGTCTAATTGTCAGTCTCAGAAAAGTTTTAAAGGGCAAAGACCTGACAAACTGTGATCTTAGGTCATTTTAAAATTGAGTTAAATTGTGTTGCGATAGATAAAGGCACTAAAGCCACTTGCTAAAGTATTTTATTTTTTTATGAAGTGTTATTTCCTGTTTTTGTGAATATTTATTTATCTATTTTCATTCAAGCGATGCACTTTAAATTATATTTGTTTTGTTAAGATCTTTTGTAACCTATGTGGTTCACTCATTTTAATATGTAAATAAAATGATGGATTAATTTGTTTAATGCAGCACTGAATGTAGTTTTCTTTTTATCTTTTTAATCAAATCAATCATTCTTACTCACTGACAGATTCTGGCCTCAAGAGCCACCCCCCTTATTTCCAAATAATCAGAAATTACTTTATATGAGAAATATTACATGCACAATTTACAGTTATGAGAATTGCACATCATATTTTTATGCTTTTGAAGACTTATGCTTACCATGGCAGCATTGATTTGATCGAAATTGCAGTAAAAAAAGCAATACTGTGAAATATGAATACATTAAAAAAAAAATCTACTTGAATATATATTTTTAATATAATTTATTCCTCTGCTGGCAAAGCTGAATGTTCAGCATCATTACTCCAGTTTTCAGTGTCACATGATTCTTCAGAATTCATTCTAATATGCTGATTTGCTACTCAAGAAACATTTCTTATTATCAATTTTGAAAACAGTTGCTTTATATTTCTGTGGAAACCGTAATACATTACTAATAGAAAGTTCAAAAGAACAGCAATTATTTGAAATAGAAATCTTCCATCTTTATCAATTTAAAGTGTACTTGTTAAAATACGTTTCAGTTTCTTAAAAACAAATCTTACCGGCCCCAAATGTTTGATAACATTGCAGTTTATTTCACATTGTCGCACAATATTTATTGACATACTGTACATTCACTGCTGTGCTAATTTTACAAAAATATGAATATGGGAAATTACCACTTTTTGGATTGTTGGTTTTGCTACATGATACAAGCAGTGGAAATCTTTTACGACAGCACCATCTGCTGATTGTTCAAAGTAAAAGGTGTTGACTGTCAAAAATTAATACAGGAAAATGAGATGGTCCTCACTGCAGAACATGACATCAAGGGGGCGGACTTGGATCTAGATCCAACTCCTCCCACTTTACATATCCCTAAACCTACCCGACTCCACCCTCTGGATCTAAACCTATTCATCTTCACCCCCTGGATCTGGATCCAACTCCTCCCACTTTACATATACTTAACCTACCTGTCTCCGCCCACTGGATCTCGTGTGTTCTGCAGTGAGGGGCTACTGAGGAAAGTGCCAATTATTATTATCGAGTCCCGGCTGAGCCAGAAGGGCATTCTGTGAGGAGTTTTCATGTTCTCCCCGTTTCTGTGTGGGTTTCCTATGGGTGCTTTGGCTTCCACACAATCCAAAGACATTCAGCATATGTCAGTTGGAGTCGCTAATTATCTGTGAATGTGTCTGTGTGTGAGCCTCTTCAGGGGTGTTTCATCACCTGTGACCCGAGACCCTGGATAGGCTCCAGCCCCCCCACGACCCTAATAAAGATAAAGCAGTTTGGAAAATGGATGGATTATTACTATTATCATTTAATTTCCAATTGGCTCTGTGATTGTTGAATGTGTTGAAGGTGGGCAAATACCAAGGAAGAAGTATAGCAAGAAATACAGGGGACTTTGGAGAGTTGTGTGGGATTCATCAGCAAATCAGAGATAGAGATAGAGATAAAAAAAAAATCAAAGAGCTTGTGGGGTGATTGTGCTACAGAAGGTCGTCGCTGCCTACAGCCATCAGCATCTACAGCTCTTCAAGGAAAACATTGATTTGTTTAGATTTCTGCCAGACATTGATGGTCCTAAACGGGATAGTTCACCCAAAATGAAAGTTTTGTCATTATTTACTCATCCTCATGTTGTTCCAAACCTGTATGAGTTTCTTTCTTCTGCTGAACACAAAAGAAGATATTTTAAAGAATGTTGGTAATCAGACAGTTGACGGCCATATAGTATTTTTTTTCCTACAATGGAAGTCAATGGCTACCGTAAACTGTCTGATTACTAACATTCCATTCATTTTAATATGTAGATAAAATGATGGATTAATTTGTTTAATGCAGCACTGAATTTAGTGTTCTTTTTATCTTTTTAATCAAATGAATCATTCTTACTCATTGACAGATTCTACCAACGTCTTTTGAGGTCACCCTCCTTATGTCCAAGTGTTGTGAAAAATGTGTTGAATGATTACCAACACTCTTTAAAATATCTTCTTTTGTGTTCAGCAGAAGAAAGAAACTCATACAGGTTTGGAACAGCTTAAGGGTGAGTAAGTGGTGACAAAATGTTCATTTTTGGGTGAACTATCCCTTTAAGGTGAAAAATTAAAAACAGATTGTGGTTGCCCATGTGAGACAGATCCTGTGATGAAAACACTGGTAGGGTCATGCATTAACTCTCACACATCTCCCTTAAAACACAGAACATCTTCTGAGACTAACAGCTCTGGTGCGATGCTATCTGCCAAACATTTTAACTTATTTGCCAACTGTGGCAGTTTTAAATCAAAATTTTAATTGGATGCAGCCTTAACAGTTTGGTTTAGTTTCAGTGCCATTGAGGGGCTCACTATAGTTCTGAATTAAATATTACCCAGTAAATATTTAGGCTGTTAGAACTATTAAACAGCGACTGAAATCATATCCGCACTTTTCATTTGACGCCATTATTCTGACAACAGCACCTAAATAAATAATTTAAATAATGCTTACAACAGCTATGGGGATATTGGCAGTCTTGTCTGCTCCAGTGTGCTTTGTCAGCTAAGTGAATTGGAAAATCTGCATGTTGTCCGGGGTTAATTCTTTTTGTGAACTTTCATGCCATCATCTTGCTCATAACAGCAGGAACATGACATAAAGTCACAGTGGGTTTGCTTTTGTTGTTGGGAATCGAGGTTGCTTCAAATAACTCTCCTTAATAAAGCTCTGCATGCTACTGCTTTCATTGCCATCAGAAACTGCAGAATTATCAATAGAAGCATGACACATTCATAATCTCCTTCTTCTCTCTTTTAAACAAACTTACAAAACCTTTCTGACATAAAATGGACTGTGATATACATCGAAAGTCATAAGCTAGTAGATAAAAAGGATCTAATTAAACTAGCGTTTTTATACATTGTTTAGCTACTCAAATTAAAATGTCCATTACAAGGCCATCTGTAGATTTTGAACTGATACCAACATGGTTATCAGCAGATGGCGATAATCTCAAAATGGCCAAAAAGTATAAAAAAGTACTTATTACATAGGTAATATACTTATAAAGAATATAGTAGGCTATATAGTCTACAGTACTTAATGTTTTCAAACATTTACAATTAAATGAAATTGGATTATTTTCATTAGTTTTTTTGATATATACTGTAGGATTTAAGTACATCTTTATATCTGTAATTTCATAATTGCTTCTATTGTCTTTGAAATTTATGCAGTTATTTTAAACGAAAATTTTCGCGACGCGACATCAGTTACGCTTTTTCCGTAAGTTGAATACAGAAGGCGGTCTGGCAGAAGCTATTCTTCTTTATAATGTGTTAAATATTGATATTTTTCTTACACAAACGCATCGCTTCGCTTCAGAAGGCCGTATGGAGTACAATTATGATGGATGGATGCACTTTTTTTCGAGCTTCAAATAGGTGGTTTCCATTATAAAGCTTTGGAGCATCAGGGTTAATATAACTCCGATTGTATTTGTCTGAAAGAAGTCATATACACCTAGGATGGCTTGAGGGTGAGTAATTCATCGGGTAATTTTCATTTTAAATTGAACTAATCTTTTAAGGTAAACTTTTAATTTGATGTTATTTTAAAGTGCATTTTTTAAAAGTGCACTTAAGTGTGTTGAGAAACAGTCATTAAACATATATCAGTCTATTACTACTAAGAAGAAAATGACTTCTCCCCGGAAGGAACATCATGAACTTATTGAAAGCTATTGGGAAAAAAATGAACAGTAAATGAAATACAGCTTCCAAAGAGAACTTCATCCTCAGGAGTGTCATGATCGAAGATGGCATGCAGACATTAATGGAAAATAACCAAACATGCAGTGGAAATTTTAACACACAATTTGGTCGATAAGAACAGGCTTTACACAGTATGAACCCAGTTTAAAAATTGTGGATTGACGCACGTGCAAATGAACGTCATCCTGCAATAACTTGAAGGATTTTTGTATGAATAAATAATCGAGCAAAATACATTGCCAGCTGGATCAATGAAAAAAACTATTTACGTATTAAATAATCGGATACCTGCAAAGTTATGGTGAAATATTCTTCTGAGAACATGCCTGTTTTAATTTTGTTGTCCATAAGGGGGCAGCGCTTACCATAGTTTACCATAGTTTTTGTAACTGAACAAAGTGTCTCTTCCCTCCTATCTATCTATCTATCTATCTATCTATCTATCTATCTACCTATCTATCTATCTATCTATCTATCTATCTATCTATCTATCTATCTATCATGTGTACATCTATCTATCTATCTATCTATCTATCTATCTATCTATCTATCTATCTATCTATCTATCTATCTATCTATCTATCTATCCAAAACAGTACTCCACTTAAGGGCTCTCTGTGCGAAATATTGCTTCGTGCAAATATTTATTTAATATATTTTTGCATACTGGAAATACTGCAACTCATTCGACCCTTTTGACATAACGTTCTGTGTTCTTTGCTAAAATCACGACGGTAATACAGGTGATTCAGGAAACAGAAATTCACTGATCCTAATGGATACGCTTGGAGAGCTTGTAAATTGCAAATGGGTATATGTTGCACTTTATCATCTGAAGAGAGCATTAAACCACTTGATCTTTATGAAATAAAGCGCGAATACGGTGCGGAGGAAGCGCTTGATTGTCACGAGTCCTTTTACGCACGAGAGCACAGTCTGTGATTAAAGTTTTAAACGTTTCAAACAGGTCTCTGTTGCTTTTACTGTTGCTTTTACAGTATACTTACTTTTTAATTAGTTGCTTTTTTGTTGGATGTAGTCAGCAACACCTTAAACTGCAAAACAACCTTTCATTTTCCATAGACAACATGATGCTTTACAATATATCCTGTTAATGTAAACTTCTCAAACGAATATACAGCAACATTAACCCTGTACTCTTCGTTATGTAAATGTCATTAATCAAAATCATTACCTTTATCCATTTTGCATAGCCACAGTCTGTTTGGATTGTTAACCTCTCCAAAATGTTTTATTTTAATTGCACCCACTACACGCCTGTATTTGTTTGTCAATAGAGTTTTAGGATAGGTCAGGCTTTTAAGTGGGAGGGAAGAGTTGCCTCATGACGCCCGTCCTGACATCACTTATACTGGGGTACTGAGGAGAACCGCTGCGTAGATATGAAGCCAGAGCGGCTCGCGCGAGCCTCACTAATACTTAAAACTGTCACTGAGGTAATGCGCGAGGCACGTAGAAGGCATTTAACTTGCTGAATGAGATACTGTGACTAAAACGGGAGAAACACGGAGGGACACGGACGACAAACTGTTTTCAGACATACTTCTTTTTAGTGCTTGGACATACCCGACAAATTTGGCGTGCCTCTGATTCTTTATTATGCCGACTTTCTACACTCAGGAATGTAACAACGACACAACTACATCAGACTCCATCATCTATCAGGGTAGTTGTTGCGCTTAAATTCCTTTTGCAAACTTGTGAAAACTGTGAGGGGAAACTGGCACATCGCCGCGCGCTGCTGCGTGCTCTCTGGAGATTTATATTTAAAGCCTCGCGCTCCGTGGAGGGTTGTGCATCTGGGTAACCTACTTTAAGCATTCCAATATATTTGTTTTGTAAGAACTTGTTATGAATTTATAGCATTTTTATTCTTAACTTGGATATTTAAAATGTTATTACTGAATAACTGTTTTCCAAATCATTTACAGAAGCACAATATTGCGCATCTTTTTTATATTTGCAATTAATCATATTTTTCATTGGTTCTATTCGGTTTTTGTTTTATTATTTCCCCTCACATTTTCTTTTGTAAATTGTAGTTAATCACAACCGTAAATTATAATTCATTAGATTTAATCTGACATTTAATTTATTTGATTGTTGTCCTGCATTAATTCGCACGTTTCCATAACTGTTCCAAACGTTTATTCCGTTTTTAATGTGACGCAAAGTAATAAAGTACCAACACTCGATCAGATCTGACATTACAATGGCTGCCATATATTTGCTGCAGTTAGAGATGTATTCATTCGTTTATACGTAAGGGGGTTTATATATTAATCTAATATTTAACCAAATATCTTCTACTTAGTTCTTAGAAGGAAAAAAAAACAGCTGAACGAAATTGCTCATCACATTCGGAAGACAGAGAAGACTAGTCCACGTGCACACTCAGTGGCAGGGCATAGGCAGTCATGGATAGCGCGTGCTCTGCAGGCACGGGTCTGCCTGGCCTCCACATCAATGTCACCGGAGGCACGTCTTCACCCACTTGTAACCAGAGTAAGATAAAACTCGCCCCATACTCTCCAGAAGCCACAGCTGCCTTTGCAACAGCCATCACGTTGATGATTCTTATTACAATTGTGGGCAATATTTTGGTCATCATCGCTGTTTTAACCAGCCGTTCACTAAGAGGACCCCAGAATCTCTTCTTGGTCTCCCTTGCGGCTGCAGACATCTTGGTAGCCACCCTCATCATCCCATTTTCGCTGGCCAATGAACTGATGGGCTACTGGTATTTCCGCTCAGTATGGTGTGAGATTTACCTGGCGTTGGATGTGTTGTTCTGCACTTCCTCTATAGTACACCTGTGCGCCATC
Source organism: Anabarilius grahami (assembly GCA_003731715.1). NCBI lineage: Eukaryota > Metazoa > Chordata > Actinopteri > Cypriniformes > Xenocyprididae > Anabarilius > Anabarilius grahami. The sequence continues at coordinate 5,288,647 of RJVU01027559.1, read as the reverse complement.
AGTCTAGACCGCTACATGTCTATCTCACGCGCCGTCACATACGGCGCAAAGCGGACGCACAAACGCATCAAATGTGCAATTTTGGTGGTGTGGCTGATCTCAGCAGTCATCTCCTTTCCACCGTTACTCTCCATGAACAAGAAAGGTGGTGATTCAGGTGGGCTGCCACAATGTCAGCTCAATGATGAGCGCTGGTACATCCTGTACTCTACTATCGGTTCCTTCTTTGCTCCTTGTCTGATTATGATCTTAGTCTACATGAGGATCTACCAGATTGCCAAGCAGCGCACACGGTGTCCTCCAGGGGAGCCCCGCAAAGAGGTCCCAGCTAATGCCGCAACCCCTCAGCACAAGCTCGAAAAGGAAGGTCTACAAAATGGAAGAGGAGATGAAACACCTGCTTCCCTGCATAAAAACCCTAGGCCTCCAACTCTGGCTGTGTCCCAAGTGGAGTCCGCCCAGCAGGAGGCGAGCAACCCGATTGCTAACAACCTTTTGCAAGCCCCTTCGACAGCCTTGACGCCAACCACACCGTGTCCCTCCCCGTCTCCTTCGAATTCATCTGAAATGGCTCCTAATAAAGCTAAAGGAGGTAAAAAGGCAAAGAAGGTCAAGAAACAGCCCGACAACAATAACGGAGAGAGCATGAGCTCTGACTCGGACACAGAGCAAGGTGGGAGGGGGTTAGAGGTCCCTTGCACTCCGGCCGTGACGCCGAGTGGCATCCATTCCCCCGCCACTATCCAGAAATACAGAGACATGATCGCCACCGCTAAAGGTGCCAAGCTGGTGACCCGGAGGATGAAGCAGGAAGGAACGCCCAACTCGGCACGCCGCAAAGCAATGGTGAACCGAGAGAAACGCTTCACCTTTGTGCTGGCGGTGGTAATCGGCGTCTTTGTCATCTGCTGGTTCCCCTTCTTCTTCTCGTACAGCCTACAGGCTGTGTGCCCAGAGACATGCTCCCTGCCAGAGCCTCTCTTTAAATTCTTCTTCTGGATCGGCTACTGCAACAGCTGCCTCAACCCGGTCATCTACACCATCTTCAACAAAGACTTCCGCAGAGCCTTCAAAAAGATTCTCTGCAATAACACCAAAGGCACATTCTTCTGAAGCTCCTGAGGTGGATTGCCTCCTCAGACAACAAATATAAAGCTATTCAGAACATGGACTAAAAGAAGCACAATAACGGTGCTGTTGCAATGTAAATGAAGGGCTTTTTGTGCTGCCCAGTGACCTAAGGACATCATGCGATTCAAATGACTTTATATCTTGTCCAGGTTACGTTACCAGGTTGTGCTATAAATGGGGCTAATCCAAAAATATTCACAGACATTGACAAATCAAGCCTGAGAACAAAAGAATTTATGTAGACTCTCGCACACCTGTGAGGACAAGCCACAGCACATGGAGCACAATACGAAGGTTATTGTATATTTTTTCTGTTATCTTGCTTTTCTAAGTACACGAGGCCTTGGTGGTACTGCAAACTTGGATTTCTTGAAGGATTTCACCATTCAGAATTTTTACGTACAGCTTTTCCATGCTGATTGGTCTACCTGATGCCTACACAGCATTACTTCTGCGGAACAAAGCTGAAAGACACAAAATACTCTTGTTGAAATCCTTGCCAGGGGCAATGTGTATGAAATGAGCTGACGCAAGTTTCTCCAAACGAACGTTAAGGCTTCTAGTTACAGATCCCCCCTAGTGCAGGACCATTGGGGAGATTTCCAACATGCTCTGATGCAGAAAAGCTCTGTGAATACAGAACACTTGTCATGGATGGGAGAAAGCTGTCTTTTTCCATCTTGGACTGGTTGCCAATAGGCTTTAAGATAGCAAAATGTTTATTACGGGAACTTTTGATATGTATTAGGACAAATGGTCTTTTTTAAAAATATGATAAGACTCTTTGCATCATCAAAAAATGACTTTAGTGACTGTGTCAGATGACACAAACACCTCCTGATTTCACTGGAGGCGCTCTTTCTGACTTGGTTCAGCACTTTTCTTTGTATAAAAGAACAAATGATCATTTGTTGGTGTACACTGATCTACTGCACCCTAAATGTCTGAGCATTCAGCAGGGTGATACTTTGGGACTAAGGGCTGATAGCAGTGATGCTTTCTATTTCTTTGGTCATTGTCTTTTTTTGCTAATGATCCCCATGTGTGTGTGTGTGCAGTGCAAAATTGTGAATTGTGTCTGACTGCCGTGTATGTTTGGAAATGTATGCTGTGTGTGAGAGGGTGTGCGAATGTTGTTGCGTACAGGTTTCTTTGCATAAGTGACGGTGTGCGAGTTCACATTGATTCCACTGGCACCAGTTCAACTATATATGTATGTGCTTGATAAATGTGGCTGGTTTGCCATATCTGCCAGTGCTATGATTCAGCTACTTCTCGTGCCAATGCTTTTACATGTTTTGCTGCTAAACTCATTTAGTATCTTCTTAAAACAGAGTTTATTTCAAAAGAATCGTTTTATTGCTATTCATTTTGAACAAATCACTTTGAGACAAATGAGGCAAATCTAAGCTGAGAGCTGTAAATTATTATGTGAATGATTTTGTATTTATTTATCCTATTTCCTATTGTTTCCCCCTCATATATTTCCCAATTTTTTTGCTTTCCCCAAGGAGAAAACAGACATGAAGAGTTCAGTATTAGCTAACACAATTGAAAATCCTCCTACTGTACTTTTTTATTTTGGTATGACTTTTTTTGTATGTGTCAGGACATTGCATTCGGGCTGCAAATTTAAAAGCTTTGTGATTGACAGGATCCTGGTAACTGTATCCCTTTTTGCCTCCTTGACTCCTCTTTCTTCAGTGTAATGCTGTTGGTTTTCCACTGCTCTTTAAAAATAAAACCGCTGAGCTGTGTGTGCCAACTGACTCATTGCTGTTAGAGAAAAACCATGGCTCTTTATACAGATGAACAGATTTTTATCTTGACAGATGTCATTGGGACACTGCGTTGAAAAACGAAAACTAGGTTTTTCTAATAGAAAATGCTTTATGAGAAACATGCATTTCAAAATTCCTATTCCAAAACAAAATTGTCTGCAGATCCTTGTTTTTTGTATCTGCAAACATATGGAATGGACAATAATAACTATTTTTTACAGATTGAAATGCAAATATACTAGAAACTATAGATAATTTATAGAGAGGAAATTTGTATTCAAATGGCCAAGGCAGATGTTTTGATGTACAGTATTGGAATTAATTGGCGCTTTGGCAGATTTGTGTTGATACAGATGGATAAACTCCCTTAACAGTCTCCCTTAAGGTCAATTTGACACCCTTCAAATCCTTTAAAAAAAATTAATATTCACAGGCATGATTGCATTAGGAATGGTGATGTTTCTGAACACAATACAATGGGATTGGGGATTAATACTGAACTGAGTTTAATACTTAAAATGCAGGTTCAGCTTCTTTGGTGTTAATTGCCTTTTTTTTTTATCAAGACAGCACTTTAAAAATGATGGAATGGAAAATAGGAAAAAAAAAAAAAGGCTTAATATTATGTGTATTTTACAAGATAAGAGGCAGACTCCAGACTCTGAACTCAAACAGAGACGGAGATTCATTTCTGGTAATTGCAGGAAGATGCTGCTTTTAATAATTGATGAGTCTCCATATGAAGTGTGTAAATAATTTTGTATGGATTAATAGCCTATACTTTTTCTTAAGAACCTACCTGGAAGAAGGTCATGCTCTGGCAGAGCCTCGAACTCTTGATTGCTTTGCTTTCACTTGCAGAGAAATTGAACTCATTCATCTACAAATATGGAAATGTTCTTCCAAGGGAAATGGATATATTTCCCAAAGCATTGCTAAGAAATCTTTCAATTAATCAAAATAAAAGTTGCAGGCAAATTTCAGAAAAACACTTCAAACGCATAGTCCGGTTAATGCAGGAACTGAAAAGTTTTGGAAAATTTGAGACTTACTTTTTAAACAACAAAATCTAATTAGTGGTTGAGTAAGAGTCTGGCAGTGTGAGGTAGCTGTAAGAAAACAAGCAAACACGTATTTGCGTCCAAAGCCCACTCAATTTGCAAAATAAAAATGAGCCGTATTTAGTCTCTGAATCCAAATATGTATTTAAAACAGTGAAGCAGATCTTTAACTCTTACGCCCTTCATTATTAGAGCATTGGTAGTGATAGTAATTTAAAAAAAAACATTTGTACAGGATGTACGGGATAATGTAGAACAGAGTAATCAAGACCTAGACATAAAGCAGGGTTTATTTTGCGGTAATCCACACTCTCTCGCTTATCACATGGCTTCTTGCCACATAAGAAAATAATTGGACACAAAATGTTGAGCTTTATCTCACTAAACGCAAAGCTTCTGTAAAGAAAAACGGTTCCTAGCAAGAGGAATTGAGGCGAGACGAATAAACAAGTTCAAACAATTGTTTAAAACAATTGACAATTATTGTTAATGTAATATTGCAGTATTTATTGTAAATGATTCGTCCATGCATATCATATTTTTTAACTCATGTGCCCTTCTAATCTTTAATCAAAATAACTTTCCCTCCCTCTTGCAGTGACATCTCTTCTCTGATGATGTGTTTACTGGTGTGAGGGCGGGACAACCTGTCACTCACATGACATCACAGCAATAGCAAACCACAGTGATCCAACCATCCAATCGATTCCCGAAGGACAAAATCAAGTCCTTACCTTTTTTCTTGTTCAAGAAGCCGTTATACGTCGCAATAGGGAGGAAAAACTGAAAAGCCGTTTCATGCCGACTTTACAGACTGACCTACTATAAGCTATAAAGTTGCTAATTGATGGTATATGCTTTTGTTAAAGCCATCAGACCACATTATTTCAACATTTAAAAAAATATATATAATTACTCAATAGCAGAATTTCTGGTGAAAAACTATATCACTCGTGATTCTGCAAAGAAATATTGACTAATCAGAGAATCAAAACAAACAAACCTCCATATGCTCTCAAAGTAATTACTGTACATATTTCTTTACATATGCATATTTTTCAATAAACATGAAAAAACTGTTTCTATATATATAATCTGAAATGAATATTTTACATTTAAATCCATCGTTTTCATTTTATTCCCCCATTAAAGCCATTAATTACACTTGTCTTGTACCAGATTTTCAAATACTTTTTTTTTGTTTTTGCTTCAAATAAAAGTTTGTAATTTTGTGATTCGCCTTGTTTAGCTGGTTAGTTAATTACTCTTTATCAAAACTTTTAAAAAATCCCTATGGGAATAATGAATGTAAAAAATGCTTCCAATGCCACAAAAAAAAAAAAAAATGTACTGACACTGTTGCACTCTATAAATAAGCAATATCACACAAGCAAAAAAAGTTTTTTCGAGTGACAGCACAACAGCAGGACATTTCAGACACAATATTTTCATTTAGCCTACTTTGTCTATTTTTGCTCCACTAGAACCGTTTTCTTGATTAATCAGTGTTTTGAACAAATCGGTTGAGCAAATGATTTAACTTAATTTTAACAATATCTGAATTTGAAATCGCATACTACTTTTACTATTTTAGTCATATCTTTATATAACAGTTGTATACTAAACACTTTATAACAGTGTTGGGTGTAATGCATTACTAAATAATTAATTAATGTAATTTAATTACTTTTACCTTGAAAAAGTAAAGTAAGGGATTACTCTTAATTCTTCTGTCATTTAATTACAGTTACTTCTTATATAATTGCATTAAATTCTGTAGACAATTTTACATAAAAAAATAGAGGATTAAAATCAAAATTGAATGTCTAATGTTAAAATGTATGTTTTAAATGTAACCTTTTCCCCCTTTATATAACTATGGCCAGTTCAAGTATAATTTAAAGGATTAGTTCACTTTCAAATAAAATGTTCCTGATAATTTACTCACCCCCATGTCATCCAAGATGTTCATGTCTTTCTTTCTTCAGTCGAAAAGAAATTAAGGTTTTTGATGAAAACATTCCAGGATTATTCTCCTTATAGTGGACTTCAATGGCCTCCAAACGGTTGAAGGTCAAAATTACAGTTTCAGTGCAGCTTCAAAGACGATACCAGACGAGGAATAAGGGTCTTATCTAGCGAAACGATCGGTCATTTTCTAAAAAAAATACAACTGAATATGCTTTATAAACACAAATGATCACCTTGCAAGTGTTTCCGCTTTCCGTATTCTTTAAAAAGCTTACACTGTATGTCCTACGCCTTCCCTATTCTACTTATGGAACGAACGTGGCACCAGTTCCGTTTTTCCCATAAGTAGAATAGGGAAGGCGTAGGACATACAGTGTAAGCTTATACGGAAAGCGGAATGGTGGAAGCACGATATTTTGTGTTTATAAAGCATATAGTTTTTTTTTAAGAAAATGACTGATCATTTCACTAGATAAGACCCTTATTCCTCGTCTGGTATCGTTTAAAGCCCTTTGAAGCTGCACTGAAACTGTAATTTTGACCTTCAACTGTTTGGGCTCCATTGAAGTCCACTATAAGGAGAATAATCCTGGAATATTTTCATCAAAAACCTTAATTTCTTTTCGACTGAAGAAAGAAAGACATGAACATCTTGGATGACATGGGGGTGAGTAAATTATCAGGAAATTTTAATTCAGAAGTGAACTAAACCTTTAAGCAATTTTATATTCATTTGAAAGAATTAAAGGAACACTCCACTTTTTTTGAAAATAGGCTCACTTCCCTAGAGTTAAACAGTTGAGTTTTACCATTTTCAAATCCATTCAGCCGATCTCCAGGTCTGGCGGTAGCACTTTTAGCATAGCTTAGCATAGTTCATTGAATCTGATTAGACCGTTAGCATCTCACTCAAAAATGACCAAAGAGTTTTCATATTTTTACTATATAAAAATGCTGCATAATATCGTTGCTCCTGCTGCACCCATGGTACGGCAGCAAAGTTCCTTGATTATTACGCCGGAACGAAGAGTATAGTTCTTAGCCATATTGGCCTAGAAGATCACAACTTTTAATTTTCCATCGGTCTTAGTACACGATGTAACAACAGAAGAGTCAAGTTTTAAATAGGAAAAATATCAAAACTCTTTGGTCATTTTTGAGCGAGATGCTAACGGTCTAATCAGATCAAATGAACTATGCCAAGCTATGCTAAAAGTGGTACTGCCAGACCTGGAGATCGGCTGAATGGATTCGAAAATGGTAAAACTCAACTGTTTAACTCTATGGGAGTTGGAAAATGAGACTATTATTATTTTTTTTTTAAATGGAGTGTTCCTTTAAAAGAGTGGTCTCATGTTCCTATTGTTCAACTGGTCGAGAATGATATTGAATTTTGAAAGTAATTAGAAATGAGTAATGCAATGCTTTTTAGAGAGAGTAAACTGTAATCTAATTTCACTGTTAATTAGTACCTAGTAGCCTAGCCAACACTGAGTTTAGCCAACACTGAGCAGAAATAGAGGACTGTCAATTTTGAGAACTGTCAATTTTGATGGTGTTTTTATTGTGACTTTAATTAGGCATTTTTTTATGTTAAGCAGCAACATTGTTAAGATTATCAATTCATGCCCTTCATATGATAACACTGACGAAGTTGAGAAGACAAGTTCAAGAAGTTCAACAAGTTAAACTTCCTCTTAGGAAGTCCCTTATTACCCTCTCTGTAACTGACTTTCCACTGTACTAATCTTAAATCATGCCATTCAAAAAAAAAAAAACAACAACATTAAATGCACCTACGCACACAGAAATAATAAAACCTATATATAGGGTTGTCTTTTAAATGACATTGTGATTCTTTAAACAAGAGATAATCCATTTAACATTTCACAGTTTGACCATTTTGTTAAAGAAATGTCTTCATTCTGATATGACAGCAGTGCAGTATATCCTTTCTCCTCCAGCCTGACCCAAATTCTCATCCATGAAAATTCTATGTTCGTGTGTTTTGGTGAGCAAACTATTACATTTTTAAAATGGATAAGCA
>RJVU01027559.1:5268882-5280610 GCA_003731715.1 Anabarilius grahami | reverse complement strand
CATAGACATTCAAACAGGAAATACAAAGTGTGCTCAGTCACAGCCTCATCACGTACCACATATCATCATGTCTAACAACTGTATCATAATCCACTGAGAATAGCTCTTTTAGGACAGCACTCAGCCTCAGTAGTGCCTTTGCTACTACAGAAATGACAAGATTTACTCGTGATTGTCTTGTCAATTAAATGTACTTTTAAAAATAAGGTGAAATGAGGAAAGATTAAAGAACAGACGATCTGAATAATTCTGTAAGGCTAAGAAGTTCCTGTATTGATGGGATGTCAAAAAAGTTTAGGATAAATAATCATAAGCATCAATTAATTGTGGAGGAGATCAAGCACAATGGCATATTTTTATTTGTTTATTCAAAAATACATAAATAATTTTGATATTTTTTCTGGTTGCATAAAATAAAAAAATCAGGGTGAACTGTACTGATATGATAATGGGGAAAAAACTCATTAAAAAATAAATGGTTCAATATAAAAATTACTATGTGGTTTGACATTATAATTTATTTATTTTTCTCAAAAAACATTATTTTAACATAATTGCTTCACTTTTCGTTTATATTTTATTTCACAAAATCAGTCATGTGGAATATGCCGAAACATGAATAAATAAATAAATAAAACAGGAAATTATATCGAAGACCCCTGCAGACCCTCATGACTGTGTCAAGGTCAATAATAAGTCTTTTAAAATATCAGATAACATTTTTATGGTAATTAAAGGTTAGTTCAGGTTGTGAAATGTCATGTGGTACAACTCTGAGTCTTCACCTATGCACCTGATGAGTTTGAAAAACACCTGACAAAACATCAGAGATCATTCCTTTATCCAGAATCTCTCCAGATCCTTCAGATTTCCAGCTCCATGTTCTTCTCTTCAGTTGACCCCACTCATTTTCTGTAAGGTTCAGGTCAGGGGACTGGGACTGGGATGGCAGAAGCTTCATTTTGTGCTCAGTGACCCATTTTTGTGTTGATTTTAATGTTTGTTTTGGATCACTGTCCTAATAGAAAATCCACCCACGGCCCATTATAAGATTCCTAGCAGGGAAAGAAAGGTTTTTATTTTATTTGATAGATTTGAACAAGATATCCAGGACCTCCAGCAGAAAAATAGGCCCACAATTTCAAAGATCCAGCAGTATGGGGTGCCAATAATTGTGGCCAGAGCTTTTTGGAGAAAAAACATTTATTTTATAATGTGAATTTCAACATTCCCAACATTTCATTTAAATGAAAGTTCAAAATGATAAACAGTGCAGATTTATTTTCACAGCCATCTTTGATCATATTTACCAAGGGTGCCAATAATTCTAAACAATACTATATAGTAGAAACAACTAAGATTGAGTACAGTCACATTTTAATTGACCCATAAGCCACTGACACCAATTATCATGGTAAGACAAAATGACCAGGGGTGTGTTTCCCAAAAGCATTGTGAGCCAACTAACATCGCAAGTTCCATCGTTACTAACATAGTTCAATGATTTGGTGTTTCCCAAAACCATAGTTCAAACGAACATTCGCAAACTTGCATGGTTGGAACGACAGCTCTCGAGCTGTGGTTAGAAGCATAGGACCGTATTTTAACGATCTAAGCGCATGGTCTAAAGAGCACATTGCAGGTGCACTTAGGGCGTGTCCGAATCCACTTTTGCTAGTTTAAAATGGTTGGTGCGCCTGGCGCATGGTCCAAAAGGGTCCCTGTTCTCTTAATGAGTAATGGGTGTGTTTTGGGCATAACATGCAATAAACCAATCAAAGTCTCATCTCTCATTCCCTTTAAAAGCCAGTTGCGCTCATGCCATGGCGGATTCGCTATTTACATGGCGGATTTGGAAGCGGAAAAACTGAACGCTTCTTTAGCAAGGAAACAAATCTGCCCGTGCGCGAGGTTAAAGTGCGCGAGCAGACCATCTACAGGAAAAGCTGGATTCCACCAAAGCATTTTTATCTTTATGCACACAATAATAATCTTTTACATTGTGATCCTTTTATTTTTAATATTTGGCACGTTTGTGCGCTGCTGCGCATCCTTGTGTGTGTGTAATAAGCAGAGTATATGCGCGCTTAGGCACATATTACTAACGCGCTCTTTAAATAACAAAAAAAATTGCGCCATTGACTTTAGACCAGGTTTCAATTGGTCAATGATGCAGTCTATTTCAGTTGTCTCAAAATAGCAATGCGCTAACAATGCACCTGAACACACCTCGTTTTCAGATCAGCATGTCCATGGGCGCACAAATGGGCGCAAATGCATTTGCTATTTAAACAACGTGGTGCAGGATGTGAAAATGATAACTGCGTCAGGCTGAAACTAACAAAAACACTTGCGTCGGGTGATTTTATGACATGTGGACTTAATAAATTGTTATCTTCAGCAAAATAAGCAAGCTGACATTAAGTACAATCTGTATCTTTCATTTTGAATACACAAATGTCATTTACATATTTTAGTTTGTCAAGAGATTTTAAGCATCATTTTTGAAGAGTGCGCATGTGCGTATGTGCGTACGTGCTCTGGTACGGAAGAACAAGCCTATGATTGAATCTGGAAACAAAGCAAAATAACTGAGAAAAATGAGAATTAGTCCTCAGATGCAATGTCCATAATTTATAGCAAAAAATCATTAATTTGATCTCAAACGGATTATTACTCCACCACCTGCATGACATCTTTCACCATCGTAGTTGAACGACAGGTTTGCAACAATACGGTTTGGGAAACAGTCGTGGCTAGCTGTAGTTGATTTGTTCACCGACGCATTGCACTATGGTAGTGAAGCAGCGAGCTACTTTGTTGTACGGGAAACACACCCCAGGGTAGTGAATAAATTGCTATGCATTAATTGCCGAGCATATTTGCAACACAGCTTAGAGTGGTGTGACTGATTGTCATATTTGAATTCTTTGGAAGTAAACTGTTGGCTGTTACAAGCAAAAACTTTGGCAAAACATCAACATTTTCAGCATTTCCGTGTTTACATTTTTAGCAGTGAGTCTGGAAAGCTGGAACAGTAGCGTGGAGGGCCTGAACTAGAGCCAAAGCAGCACAGATTGCTGTGAACATCATTTACCAGAAGCCTGATTCTCCCATGCACTCACACAAGAAGAGTCACCCATGAATATTTATGCTGTATAGATGTGCCATATACTTATATAATTTCAAAATGGCTGTCGCCATTGTGAACAACAGCAGCAGGGAGGGTGGATCTGGAAAGTGTGTGTCTTAATCAGAAAGGTTGGATGAGGAAATTTTGGGCAAGCGTGTGAGTTAAGACGAAAGAGACATCTGGAGAGATGAGAGGCTTGACAGAGAGAGATGAGAAATAAAAACTGGGATGAAGGATAAGAGATAGACAGGAAGCTGGAAGCAGAGAAAGCTCGGAACAGAGGGGAAATGAAATGGGTCTGTGGTTAAACTAGCTAGGTTCATTTTATGTTTTATGATAATGTTTTATTTAAAAAAAAACATGGGACTTGTGCCTCTTATGCTTTTTTAAAAAGCAATAGGACAACAAATTGCACATCGAATGCATCTGACTGTACTGATGGATGTAAAAGTCTTTAAATTGATTATGTTTATGAGATGCCCTCTGTCTATCAAGATGAGTAATCTGTATAGATGGAAGATTTTCCTGGCAAAGTGCAGACAGCCTGATCTGATGGGACAGAAAACACAAAAATGTGCAGATGAATGAAAGCAATAAGAACAAAGTTTATGGAGAGCTTCAATAGTTCTTGATTCAAATATTATTTATTAAAGGAATAGTTCGACCAAATTGAAAATCAGTTATCACTCCTATGTCATTCCAAACACATACTGTTTATCTACAGAACACAAATGAAGATGTTTTCAATGAAATTTGAGATTTCTGTTCCTCCATTGAAAGATACCATACAAACTAAAAAAAAAAAGAGTAAAATTTGCAAATTTTTGCACTCATAAATAAATAATAAATAAGTAAAATCTACTTAATTAAGTTATGTAAAATTTTGTTAGTTTTACATTTTGTTAATAATTTTATTAATAAATGTAACTGCCAGTTAGATTGTCTTGAGTAGTTACTACTTACTAATTTGAAGTTTACTTTGCAATACTGTTTCTAGTACATTTCATTCACTCTTTGTTTGTAAATTTTACTTAAGCAATGAATACTGTTCCCAAACCTGTCCTGGAGGACCCCCAGCCCTGCGCATTTTGTATTTCTCCCTATTTCTAACACACCCATTTCAGGTCTTGCAGTCTCTACTAATGAGCTCATGAGTTGAATTGGGTGTGATAGATGAGGGAGACACACAAAATGTGCAGGGCTGGGGGTCCTCCAGGACAGGTTTGGGAACCACTGTAGTACTGAATAAAGCTATGCTTTTTAAGTGTATAGTTCACCTAAAAACATTTAAGTAAACAACACAGTAGATTTCTCGTTACACTTTGTAAGACAAGATATCTACACAATATGAGGTACCCAACCAAACACTCAAAAAAACTGAATTGTTGGATTTACTTAAAAAGTAGTAGTTCCATGCAACTATATTGAGTAATTTGTACAAATAACAATTTAGTTGTATGAACAAAAGAAATTCAAGTATAGTTGCCAAAATTTCTTTGAGTAAATACAAATCATTTGAATTTGTTACATAATATTGGTATGTGTAGTTTACTTAGGCCACATTCATACAGCAGCAGAATACGGTTGTCAGTCTTGTATTTGAGTCCTTAATACGGTTACGTTCACACGCATTACGGTTATTTATGGGAGTGACAACCGCATTCTATAACCGAACTCACACCCGTTAATTTTCAGGACTCACAACCGCTTTCTCAGAAATTCAGCACCGTATGAACGGAACAGGACTGGACAACTAGTTGTCTGTCACATCATACGTCTTCTAAGGTGTTTTGTGTGTGGTTTCGCTTTCGGTAACTTACAGCGACAGAGATATGAGCTGTGCATCATCTCAATTTGTTATTCAGTCACCGTTCTCCACCAGAGTGGCTCCTGTCAGTTTTGTGTTTCTTTTCGAAATTCAAATGCCGTGTCATGCGTGAGAAGTCACAAAGGACGTGACACGCGAGTGCAACGGTTAAAGACTCTGGCTAGCGCGTGCTTACATTGATCCTGCTGTTGCTTAATGAAGTTTGAATGGATGAATGGTCTCTTGTCATGTCAAAAATGATATGAGACTTTTCAGTTTTATGGACGTCTCCATCTTTAATATTACGTTGGTCACTGTCGTTATGGTTACTAGTGAGAGAATATGGGCTTGACTCTCGCTGCACATTCATACAGACAGTGTTCCAGACGCTACTGTAGGTTGCTGTGTGAATGGGGCATTTCGATACTCACACCTGTAAGTAAATGCAGTTGTTAATCCCAAAAACTGACAGTGTAAACATGGCCTTAATAATGTTATGTTGAATTTATAAAAGTTTATTTCGTAAGGTCAGCACATTTATTGACCTAATTTACCTTATTAAATTTACTATTTGCTCTACAAAATGCACTCAAAAAATAACTTGTTGAACAAACTCAATTGAATTGAGAGCAGGAATTCCATCCTATAAACATGCATATATGAGGCTGACAGTCTAAACACAGAAAAAAGGTGCCACTCTTCTGCATAATGGTTACCACAAAATTCAAAAACATTACAGAAACTCCTCTAAATGTCCAATATAACTGAACATTAAACACTAACATAAACTAACAACATCTTTACTTTCATTCGAAAAACACATAAAATAACACTTTAAAGGATTAGTTCACTTTCAAATAAAATTTTCCTGATAATTTACTCACCCCCATGTCATCCAAGGTATTCATGTCTTTCTTTCTTCAGTCAAAAAGAAATTAAGTTTTTGATAAAAACATTCTAGGATTATTCTCTATATAGTGGACTTCAATGGACTCCACTGTTGAAGGTCAAAATTACAGTTTCAGTGCAGCTTCAAAGGGCTTTAAACGATACCAGACGAGGAATAAGGGTCTTATCTAGCGAAACGATCGGTCATTTTCTTAAAAAAAAAACAACAACTGTATATGCTTTATAAACACAAATGATCGCCTTGCACGTGTTTCCGCTTTCCGTATTCTTCAAAAAGCTTACGCTGGATGTCCTACGCCTTCCCTATTCTACTTATGGAACGAACGCGACGCCAGTTCCGTTTTTTTCCGTAAGGCTTTTTGAAGAATACGGAAAGCGGAAGCACGTGCAAGGTGAGTGTTACTTTCGTCCCGACAGAAACCTGAATCACTTTCATACTGAAAAATACTGACAAGTCAATCTTCAGGATGTGTTACAGCACCAAATAACCTGTAGATTGATCATTATTGTGACGCATGAAACAAGAAACACAACTTGTAATTAGAAAAAAAGTACCGCTTCAGCAATTTATTTACCGTACTCGAAAACTGTTTTCCGGACCTAACCGCGGGAAACGATGACGAAATCACATGATATTTGGCAGCTCCGTCAAGGGTTGCTTGCTGAACGTGCTGTCATAACTTGAAATGCAAATGTAGTCAGAGCTCTGAAAAAAAGGCTTTGTTACTTTCGTCCCGGTTCTCCCCTACTGTTCATTATGTAAACAAGGCTTTCTATTTCACTCTTGTTTCAATATCCACGTAAAACATCATCCTTCGCATGCGCAAAAATGTGTTTGGATGGGCGTTGCGCGCCGTCTGGAACAGATGTACTCCTAGAGATGTACTCGGACCATTAAACTGAGCAGTGTTAACTTTCTCTGCATTAAGTTTGCTAATAAATGGCTGAAATGTAAAGTTAGCAATGCTAGAACTGTTATTTTGCATTTGCGTGTGTGAGTGAGGCGCCTGCGCGATCAATTGGATTTAATCAAATAAAGATACATTTTAATAAAATAAAGAAAATGAATACAATGCGTCAAATGAGCGTAGCCTGTACTAGCCCTACTTGCTGCACAGTTTTTCTCTTTCGTTTTGTTAATCTGTTAATTATTTCAGTGATATTTCATGTAGTCCTTTTTTTTAAAATTCCTTGTAGGCTATATTTTCTGTTCTCTGCGTTGCAGGTATATGATGTGTGAATCCTAATGTTCTTTTGATGTTGCCATTTGCGCATCCAAAGCAAAACATTTGTGGTAATTTAAGACACGCATCTATTCTAATTTAATTTTAATTTGACATTTTAACCGTATCGTTTAATGGTTAATGATCAGTTAGTGAGTGATTGTCGTTCAGGAAAATAATCTAAATGTTCTCATAACAGTTCTCCACCAGATTTATTATGCTTCACGCAAGTTCCCACTGACTCAAAAACTTGCGTACACAAGCTGAGACCTGACGTGAGTTTTGATCGTAGCCACCACTCACGCTCATATTGATAAATGCCAAATTTTGCGTGGAAACGAGCGTACGCAGTTTTCCGGCGTACGATTGTTTGATAAATGAGGGCCAATGAGTTGACAGTTTGAATATTATTGTTTACTTTTATTTATTTTGAAGATCTGAGGAGAATCTTACAGCCATTGCTGGCAGTATGGCTATAAAAGACACACAAAATGATATTCAAAGTCACATTAGATGATTTTAACATTAAATAAAGCACATAAACAGCACCTGAGATTATCATTATCATACTTTGTGTTGTTGTTCCAGGCGTGAAATCGCAGAAAAATAGAAACAGTTTCTAAAATAGAATCATTGCGTGTCGCCGTCGTGGCTAGTTAGGACAAAAACTCTGATTAACATGGAAATTTTGTTTGTAAATTTTATCGCGCATCGCGGTGATACATTGCGGAGCAAAGAGGACACTGACAACGCGTCAACAGACAAGACAGTGCAGGTTCATTTTGATATGAAACAAAGTCTAAAATTTTGTAATTTTTAAAGAAATTTAAACAATAAATACCATTTTGTGTCTCTTTAATGTGTTGTGACAGATTGCTAGTGCCTCAGTTCAAGCGGCTCGTAAACTGATCATCTCTTCCTACTAGTTAAGTTATAGCATCAAATAAACATGAATGAACATCAGAAGGAATGTTGTTTCAACCGCAGAAAGACGTCAGTAAAGTTACACACTATTTTTCAAATTCAAGTCCACTGACGTTAATCTACTAATTCCCCTGACTTCTTTGTCGGACATAACAGTGGATTCGGCATTATGATTGGTTAGATCGCCTGTCAGTCAAACTCCCGGCGAAGACATTGTTGATCGTGCTTGTCATGGTGTGGCGCCCTGGGTAATTGCCCAGTTTGCCCAGCACTTCCGGCCCTGGATATGGTTTCATTAATTTCCAGGCAGTGAAGATGCATCTGAATTTGTGTCAAGTTTTTGACATTCCAAATTAAATATAGTAGCACAAGAAGAAACAGAATGTTAATAAAGCTTTTTAATGTTTTTTTTTTTTTTTTTTTAAACACTAAGACCTTTTCACTTCTTCATAAATGCATTTGAATGTGTGTGGAGTTTCAGACAATTTGCCAAAAATAATTTACCCTAATAGGACAAAGTCAGTTATAAATGACGGCATCCTAAAAAAAGGTCAAAGGTCAGATGTTGAAAACTAATTTTGGAAAGAGATTTTAGTCTTCAATGTATGTAAAATATAAAGTCATTTATTTTTTCTAGCTGTGATTTCACAATTAGTCCCATAGAGGACTTTTAAGAACCTTTTGTCCAATGGAAAGGTTCCATGGATGTTAAAGTTTCTTCATCGAACCATCAATGCCAATAAAGGACCTTTATTTTTAGGAGTGTATAGGCATCATGCGCTTGCCAACCTTGTAAATAGTTATGCAAACTCATGCAGAAACTACTGTCTTGTTTCTAGGAGACACATGACAAATGAATACAGAATTTGTTCTAAAATAGCCTTAAAATGTCATACATGTTTGACATCCTCCAAATGGATGGAATCAAAGTCTAAAGATAAAAAGTCAGAGTCTGTGCCAATCATATGCTATTTTATGTGAAAACTGTCAACCCTGCCTAAAATCGGCAGACTGGCTCTGCCTTTCAGCAACTTGTGTCAACTCCTCCGGACTGTGAATCAGGGAAAAAAAGTTGTATAGTGTATTCCAGACTTTAATCAAAGTATAGTAAAAATAAACCTTACTTTGTAAATGTACCTTTGTTGTATATGGTGAAAAACTGCAGTTTAGCCATTTTAAAGAAAAAGATAAGAAAACATCCCACTGCAGCTGTCAGAATCCAGGTTGCGACTGTGAAGATGTCAAAGTTGATCAAAACATGGCAGGGGTTGATTTATTTGTATGGTGAGGGTCAATTGAAGTTCTCCATGTATGAAGAATGACGACTGCAGTATAGAATTCCTTTCGAGAGACAGTCTTCAACCAGCAACATCCTAGCCTGTGAGCTACTTGCCTTTGTAAACCAAAGCCATTTTTTTTTTTTGTAGAGTACTTCCTGCTTCTATCGCTTTCCCAGCAACCAGGCTAAAGACATGAATGACAGCAGCCCTAATTAATCATAGTCTAATACATTCACAAACACAGACCAGCCAAGAACTGACTTTTCTTTCACAAGTTTTACTGAGACATCTGCAAGAGACCAGAACTAAGATGGTTCCACAAGATGGGTGATGGGGGCGCTATGTTAAGTGACAACACAAACAAATATCACAGTTCCAATCCTGAGGGACGGATGACAACGTGTTCAGCATCTGTTATGATGACTTAACACTTGGTGAAACCATATGGTGATTCACATATCACTAAATGTCCACACTGCAGTCAGAAGATAGTGTATAATTACCAAGAACCCAAATGAAAGGTTTGCAAATTACCATATTTCCCTCAGTGATGGTACGGTAAGTAATGAGTGTGTGCATGCAGAGGCATCCAAGTGATACAAGTAAGACAATGTTCCTGCCCAACAACTCATGTGGAGGTGGACAGGAATGGCTAATTGCTGTGTTACTGGCCCAGAATGAACGTAATACTTAATTAGACCTTTTTGCACAAGAGCAAAAAGTTGATAATATTAAAATACAATGAAAGTATATAAAATACTACTGAATAATAATGTAATATAAAAAAATTCACTCAGTAATTTTTTTAAAGTCCCCCTGAAGTCTCATCTTTGATCACCAAAATTACACATTTAAACATTGTTTTTCCTGTGTGAAAAAAAAAAAACATTTCTTCATGCCTTAAAATAGCTTGAATGTTCCTCCACTCACTCGCACGAGCTCAAGAGATCCACTCTGTGAACTTACTAAGGTAAACACAGCACAATTGTATCGCTTTTTACAACGGCAGACACATAACTGTAATTAATATGATTAGCCTTTTGCTTGACTACATTATTAAACAGTTATTAATGTGTAAACCATGTTCGCGTTTGTGAGTCAGACAGCTGTCTTCTAACAATCAGTATCCTTAGAAACGCTTTGAACACCTTAACGTCAGTGGAGAAAGGCATATAGTTCATCATAACATCATTATATACATCATACACCCGCTATATTGCCAAATCTACCCGATTTTTTATTTCAACAGAAAAATATACCGGGATATATTTTCTTGAGACTCTCTTGCTTCAGAGCGGTCATGGTTAATGATAAGCTAAAGCCCGCCGGCACGTTGACGTGATTGGTTACAAGGTAGTTTGTGACGTCAGAAACACCAACGATTTCAAACCGCAGGTTTGAGACTGTCTCTTTTTCACTGCAGTTTTAAAGAGAAAATACTCAGCAATGGGGTTGACTTATGAATTTGCAAATGATTTGTCCTAAGGCATATTAAAAACACCACATAGACATATAAATAACATTAAAAACATGATTTTCACCACAGTGTATACTGACACCTAGTGGTGTGGATGTAGCATAATTCAAAAGCATTGCAAAAACGGTTTATTAGCGGACAGCCATGATTAAATTATTCCATGACCAAAAGTGTCAGATAATAGGGG
Organism: Anabarilius grahami; assembly: GCA_003731715.1. Classification (NCBI taxonomy): domain Eukaryota; kingdom Metazoa; phylum Chordata; class Actinopteri; order Cypriniformes; family Xenocyprididae; genus Anabarilius; species Anabarilius grahami. Next base: position 5,269,670 of record RJVU01027559.1, on the reverse strand, counting down.
GTTGCCGAGATAAAGCAAGTAGTATTCAGATGATCATGTGATCTCAACATGGCAACCCCCATGACAATCCATGTCAAATGAATCAGCTTTTATTAGGCTACTGATATGCTAAACATATTTATAATAGTGTTATTATTATTTTCTTGTGTAATGAGTATGAAATTACTGTGACAGATAATTATCATTAAGCCACAGCATGATAAAGAGGGATTGTCCCACCTTTGATTCGTGAATGTTACACTTGGCATCACCGACTCAATTGGATTTACCTGCTGCTCTTCTGTAAATGCTTTTGGGATTTTAGACAACCATGCAAAGTAATTACCATAGTCAATCAAGTATGCGTAATAACCTCAACATTTTCTTGCTTTTGTGCAACTAAGAAAACCTAATGCATCACTGAACTGAGACTTTAAGCAAGACAATGGAAAATGTATTGCTGTGCAAATACTTGCCAGTGCAAAGTCAGCTGTTTGATGACTTTCTTATATACTAATACATTTCAAATAAATCCATTTAAAATCCTAAAGGACCCAATTTACATCTTCTAGTAAATTCTCAAGTATCTACTTTTTCCATTAAGTTTGCAGAGAATACTTGGAGAAATTCCAATGCAAACAGTCTGATCTGCTGCCCAAGAACTGCCTTTTGAAAAATTATTTTTTTATTGTGCTTTTGATTCTGATCACAAGCTCCCCTGTAAGATTTAATCTATTAGTCCTACTTTATTACATACAGTGAGGCCCAAACATCTGAGACCACTAGTGAAAATGCTTCGGTTTTGCAAG
>RJVU01027559.1:5223517-5268801 GCA_003731715.1 Anabarilius grahami | reverse complement strand
TAATACAAATTAAAGTAAATTAATTATATTAATGTAAATTAATATAAATATATATTAATAAAAATGTACTTTTCTTTTTTATAAATGTATTTTTGCTAGTAATGAAGTGGAATTTGAACGGGATTTGAACTCGGGTCAGCCGAAGTGCAACTTATGGACTCTGACATCAGCCTTTTCATACAAATTGTAAGATCACATAACAATTAAAGTTGAATTTAAAAATTAACATGAATCTCAAACTGTTTAATACGTACGGAGCTCGGCTCGTCACCTATAGGAGAAAAAAAAACAATCCGTGCCGACGGTTTTGCAATCCGTTCCCTCAGTTTATAAACCGTGCTCACGAATTCTTAAACTGTTCCCTCGGTTTAACAAATCGTGCCCACGGATTAATAAACCGTACCCACGAATTTCAAATCCGTGCGCTCAGATTTTGCAAACCGTACCCTCGGTTTTTAAATCCGTTCCCACAAATTCATAATCCGTGCGCACGCTTTCACAATCCGTTCCCGCGGGTTTGTAAAAACTGTACTCACGGATTCATTTTAGAAGAAGAACAGCAAACTCCCCCAGGTGAAAAAATACTATAGTAAATACTATAGTGTTAACTAATCTTATTGTTTTATTGTGTATTATTCATCAAATTATATTAACTAGTGATTCTCTATATCAACGTGTAGCGGAATACAACGATTTAAAGGTGGTACAGAGGATCTTTTCGTCGACTGAGTTTTTAAAATGAGCGCATGCGTAAGAACAACCCCCCTCCTTCACGCCTCCCAAAACTTGTGCACGAGTATTGGAACACGAGGGTTTACCACCGGCATTCGCTGTGTTATTAGGCCGGGCACACATTTAACGACTAGCTAAAACATTCTGACTGTGCTCAACATACCGCGATTGTTTCCTGCTCCTGAAGCAGATTTATATACTTTCACATGGAATTTGAACACCGACTGTAATCGCAGACTGAACGCAACTGGCTCTGACTGGACGCGTTTGAGCGCGATCAGTCATAAGTATCAATTTACATTCATAATCGGGCTTACAATCGTTAAGTGATTCATTATGTCGGACTCACCGCAGGTAACTCATAATCTGCAGTTGTTACTCCTGTCTCCTGACAAAAACATTGCATGTGGCTCCTGTGGAGTGTGGAAAGTTACTGGAGCTCGCAGCCGCGCGCCTCTCACGTCACAAGGAACGTCATGGCAGTGATTGACAAGCCAGAGGGCCAATCGTTTACGCGATCATCGATTGGCTGATGTTTTTAAGGCCATATACCTCGTGCACAGATGATGTATATTAATAATATTCCTTTCAGTGCACCAAATAAATAGTCTTTTATCAGTTAGTAAAGACAGTTTCAAGTAATATTGCAAAAATGTATAAAACAAAACATCCTCTTTAGCACCTTTAATAAGAATTATGTGCGTCAAAATTTTGTGTTTATTTGTGATAATCTTAGCACTTTATTATTATTGCCTAATAAACCTGGCATTGTGTATTATGACTGACTTTTAATTTCTATGTTCCTCTTTTCTTCTTCTAAATGCATGTAGCCTAAATGCAACAATAGGCTAATAATAATAATAATAATAACAACAAAAACAATTATTATTGTTTATTGTATTTATTTTTAATTGATCAATTATTTTGAATTTATGACTATACATTTGTGCACTTAAGACAGTATGTTTATCATAAAATAATTAATGAATGCTTTATTTAAAAAAAAAAAAAAANAAAAAAAAATGTTTTGTGTACTATTTATTCTTAACATGAAGACTTGTTTTGGTGATTTTATTATACTAAGCTTTTTGCCCAAAATGGACTTTAACCCCCTCTAATGCACAACATGGGTAAAAAAGGACCCGTATTCATTTCCTATGTTATTTCAATCTTGGCTGAGTGATTCTTTGATGAATATTTGAAAGAAATTTATTTTATCATTTATTCCAGGTATTCATTAAATATCTTGTTTTTGATTTTCACAAATCATTATATATATTTTTTTCTTTCTTACTTTATAAACAAACTGTTTTTGTATGTCTACATCAATTTTACACACATGGGTCAAAAATGACCCGTATTCATTTCCTATGTTATTTCAATCATGGCTGAGTGATTCTTTGCTGAATCTTTAAAAGAAATGTATTTTATCATTTATTTATTTCAGGTATTCATTAAATATATTGTTTTTGATTTTCTACAAATCATGTTTAATTTTCTTTCTTACTTTATAAACAAACACAGTTTTTGTATTTCTACATCAATTTCACACAAATTTTTGCAAGTAGGAACATAGTTACTGCAGAAAACTGTTCATCTGCCACATATTTCACATCTCAACATGGCTGCTTTTGTATATATGATGGATGTAAGTCTTATTATATTTCATATAAAAAGCAAAATATTATATTTCATAATTTTTATTTTTTTGTCACAAATCAACGCTATTGGTCACCTTTTACGTCTATCAGTGTTCCTGAAAAGAAACCGTTTTGAACAAGGTTTCTGTCCAACAGTATATATAATATATAACAAAATATATAATAAGTGTATCGATCAACAGTTTGATGTGTATTTGAAAATATTCTTGTGCTTTTTATTTTCTTTATCCAGAGTGTTAGTATGGCTGGTCCATACTAAAATGCCTGAAATGGTGGTAGAGATGCTGCATACAAAACAGGATGAGGCAATATAGTCCTGATTCAGAGTCTGAAATATCTGATGCTAATGACCTAGACTTTGTGCCACAGGGTCAGTCTGGAGTTATAGGTGTAAATCCAGCATCTCTTGATGAAGTAGACTCCTGATGTGTCCTCTGAAGAGGAAACTCAGACCAAGTCCAATAAATTGAGTAAAAATTTAGTAAAAAGTGGAGTCCAATAAATTGAGTAAAAAGTGGGAACTTTCACTGCCCCCCACTCAGGGCACAACAGAAGTATTCTGAGGAGCTGCCCAGGACCTTCACCTGGTTCAACAGCTATTTCACCGAAACATGCCTGGGATATGTTGTGCATAAAGTCAAGTCAAGTCACCTTTATTTATATAGTGCTTTTTACAATGTAGATTGTGTCAAAGCAGCTTTACAGTGATAACTGGTAAATAATTAATGTGTCATTGTCCAGCTTAAGTAAATTCAGTATTGATTCATTCTGTTGTAAAATCAGTAATTAGTTAATTTATCTATACATCAGCACTGGAGAAAACAGTGATGTAATCGTCCAGCTCAGTTCCGTTTGCACACAATGGTGTCAATGCAGGCAAATCAAAACATTGTTGAATATCAAGTTTTTTTTGATCTGCCTGCATTGATATCATTGTGTGCGAACTGAACTGAGCTGGATGATGACATCACTGTAAAAAAAGCTGAAAGTATACTTTGCGCACAGTCAAACGCAATATAACCTGCACATACAAAGTTACAGAAATCCGGTGGAAATTATAAAAAGTTAAAAAAAATCTGTATGCTGACCCTAGCGTACGCGTAAAAAGTGAAGTATACTTTGGCCTTTAGAAAGGTAATGACAAAAATATTTTCATTCAAAAAGTAAGAAAGAAAAAATTAAAATAAGGATTTGTTTATTTAGGAATACCTGGAATAATGAATGATGAAATTAATTTCTTGTAATATATGCGATATAGCAAAATAATAACTCATTTAGGTCACTTTAGACCCATGTTGTATATGTCCAAAACTGTTTCTTTTCAGGAACACTGACAGACATAAATGGTGACCAATAGCATTGATTTATGACAAAAAATAAAAATTATGAAATATAATATATAGCCTAATATATGAAATATAATAAGACTTACATCCATCAAATATATAAAAGCAGCCGTGTTGAGATGTGAAATGTGTGGCAGTTGAACAGTTGTCTGCAGTAAATATGTTCCTACTTGCAAAAATGTGCAAATATTAAAGATTTCTATATGGGTCATTTTTGAAAAACAAGATATTTAATGAATACCTGAAATAAATAAATGATAAAATACATTTCTTTCAAAGATTCAACAAAGAAACACTCAACCATGATTGAAATAACATAGGAAATGAATACGGGTCATTTTTGACCCATGTTGTGCATTAGAAGGGTAGTGATACAAAAAAGACTTTTATTCAAGAAGAAAGAAAAAATTAAAATGAGGATTTGTGATGATCAAAAACAAGTTCATTGAGGAATACCTGGAATACTGAATGATGAAATTAATTTCTTGCAAAGATATAGAAAATAAAAACTCAGTCGGGTCATTTTTAACCCATGAAGTGCATCAAAGGGTTAAAAGATAAAAATAATGAAAATTCTCAAATGAATTCTGAATGGAAGTTCAGGAAATTCTCCATTTTATAAAATAAAGTTTATTTATTTACAATGTCCTATGCATCCCGCACCTAAATAGGTGGCCTGGTTGAATCTGCCAGCAAAGATTGGAGGTGGGCCCACAAATCAGTGAGAACAGTTTTTACAAACCCGTGGGAACGGATTGTGAAAGCGTGCGCACGGATTACGAATGTGTGGGAACGGATTTAAAAACCGAGGGTACGGTTTGCAAAATCTGAGCGCACGGATTTGAAATTCGTGGGTACGGTTTATTAATCCGTGGGCACGATTTGTTAAACCGAGGGAACAGTTTAAGAATTTGTGAGCATGGTTTATAAACTGAGGGAACGGATTGCAAAACAGTCGGCACAAATTTTTTTTTTTCTCCTATAGGTGACGAGCCGAGCTCCGTAATACGGTGTGCACATATTAGTAAATCGAGGGAACGAAATATAAATCGTGTGCATGTTTTAGTAAATCGAGGGGACAAATTAATAAATCGTGCGCACGATTTAGCCTACTATTTGTTTCATGCATGTCATGTCCAGGGCTCCATAGTTTTAATATTTGGTTTGTCATTCTTTTGTTTTAAAGGGGACATCGGATGCCAATTTTCCACAAGTTAGTATGATTCTTTAGGGTCTTCATGAAAAGTCTATAACATACTTTGATTAAAATTTCTTAATGGTTGTGTAAAAAAACCTTTTTACTTTGTCAAAACAGCTCTGTTCACAGCGAGCCGTTTTGGTGCATGTCCCTTTAAATGACAATGACCTACTGTTCACCCCACCCCTATCTTCCGCAGGCAGCCTGTAAACACTATTTGGCAGATATTGCATTGAACTTACCATTCTTATTTATGTAGTTATAAATGCTCAAAAACGATTAAAATACATTTGAAAATTACTTGTTAGTCATTAACTAACACCTTTATAAACCTTACTGTAGTGTTACCATGTTATCTTTACATAAAATGTACACAGTTTGTAATAAGACAATCATCTTAATGCATTGTTCATTATAAACGTGCAGTTATGAATTACAGTGAGGAGGTTCTAAATAGAAATGACGACATATATGTTTGTTCGACTGTATTATTTTGATAATGAACAAGCTGTGATGTCACGTTTGCAGTGCCTTGTTGTGTGTGCTTGAGGCGCCGGCGCGATCAAACAGCAGTCTTTGCAAGGGACTTGCCTCATCGTCATGGCAACGGTTCGTAGCCAGAGGTTTGTTTCATAAAAGACGCTAAGAAAAGCGAGGATTAAACTCCAACACCTGACTTGAATGAACCTAACAAATAAGTTGGGGCTAAAGTGGTTTCAAAAAAGGTAATTGAAGTTCATGCAGTCCCGCTAATTTGATCCAGGTTTACCTTGTCAAGATAATTGCGAGTGCACGCTTTTCTTAAGCAGCCCTAGAGGTCGATCATAGATCAAATCGGTCCACCATAGGAAACGGCATACATTTTGTGCGTTTGAGACATGGTGTTTTCCTCAGTGCATAACTTACTTTTCACAAGTGTATTCTCCATCTGTAAATGTTAGAAAGTCCTGCAAATATTTCCATTTTGCTGCTAAACTTCACAGTGAACAAAAAAAAAACTGTGCATATTTATTTTAATTTTTAATTTTGTGATTTTAATTTCTGCTCTTCTAATAACCATAAAAGGTACTACAGCTGAGAGAAATTTATTCATATATTTTAAAACAATGTAATTAAATCTTGGGCACAAAACATTTAGCCAGTAAGAAAAGAAAACCTGTAGGTTACACACACACACACACACACACACACACACACACACACACACACACACACACACACACACACACATATATATATATATATATATATATAGTCAAACCAAAAATTATTTAGACATTTTTTAATATATTTTTACTAGTGGGCGCAGGACACTATAGTTAATTTAGGGTGAATTAAGGGTGATTGGGACAGTTTTTGAATTTCCGCCTTGTGCAAGGTTTCTTATAATAAATGAAATACATCAGTTCAACACATGATACATTTCTGTAATACTGAAGATGTTAACTATCCATTTGAGGAGGAAACAATGGTATATTATAATGTAAGGATGTGTGACATACACTTTTCTATAAACTGAACAAAAAAAAAAATTGGGGGTAACATTTGGGTGATTGGGACAGCACGTCTTTCCATTGATTTAGGTTAGTGTAAGCATATTTACTGTATTGCACATGATACTTTGATATAATTTTATATACAATATTTCCTTTTCTGTTCATCATCATTAAGAGTTCATGTTCATGTTTATGTTTGTTCAACTTTATTTCTCAGTTTATAAATACATCCACAAAAGAAGGCTTGAAGTCCAAAAGTCATTAAAACATTTAAAAATCAAGTAAACAAGTAAAAAAAAATGCTATTGGTCCAAAATTCATAAAAAAAATAAAAATAAAAAAAAAGTAAACTGATCCAAAACTTTTTTTTTTTTTTTTTGGTAACATTTGGATGAGATGTTGGGTGGGCCTATCACCAATGAACTGTTTGACAAACACATTTAACCTGCACAAACCTTTTATTACTGCAATCAGTAAAAAAAATAGAAAATAAAAAGAGTTTAACTATAATGTTTCTATTTTCAGAATTTGGTTGTTTTACTTTACTAAAATCTAGCTAGTTCATGAATATTTTAGTGGTTGATTAGGGCTTGCACATGGTTGGGAACACTGATTTAGAGCATATAGAGCATATACAATGGTTCTCTATTGCAAGGCTAATAATTTTCTTAATTAGCGAAGCATTTAAGCACTGTCCCAATCACCCAAAAGTATACTGTCCCATCCACCCAAATTGTGTTTGGGTGGATGGGACAAAATAAAAACAACCTAATTCTGAAAATAGAAACATTATATTAACAATTTGTTCACTGATTTTGTAGCAGTAGTGCATCATATTCATGTTTCTATCAAAAGTTTGTACAATATAGTTGCTATGACAATTTTAGGACCTTATTATTAAAACTACCAAAAGCTTATGTCATTTTCCTCAGTTCGTGCATTTCACGGTCAACTTCCGGTTTGATGCATGCCCTGCCCACCTACATGATGTTAGACCAATGAGGGTATCCCATTTTAATTATGTGGTCTCACAGCTAGGGCTCAGCAAAAAAAGTTTTTATTTTCACTCATCAGGGGAGAAAATAAATTCTATATAGTTATACTGTCCCATTTGACCTTATGTCCCAATCACCCTTAATTCACCCTATGTAATATATGAACATGCAATATATGACATATTATACCCAAAAATTCTTCATACAGTGGACTACCAGTAAAATTGATAAAAATTTGGAACCAAAAATTATTCAGACACTTTGTGTTATTTGACCACTTTGCTTAAGTGTTATCTGTCATAATTAAGATTAATTTCTGACACAGTTTAACTCTGAGATCTTTTCATATTTTATTACCATTTTTTAAACTATTCAACTATATTTGAACTAATTTAAGTTTGCTTTATGAAACAGAATTCTCTGACAATAAGTCTGACTAACTAAAATAAGCCTGGCTTGTATTCTAATCTTGTTTTATGAAACAGCCCTCTGGTCAGATTAAGTCAGAGTTTGTTGTCACTTGTTGGAAAATCATACCACACTGCTCAGACATTCCCGACCCAACAAACGCAGATTAAACATGTTCAGTCGGGTGAAAACAAACTCCGACCAACGGCAACAGACGCCGACGGGTATCACACACGTATCACACTAGCTGCATCTCATTTCAGAGAATGCGTCCTGATCCAACAAACTCCAACAGACGTGTTTGTTGGCGTTTATCTGTGCGGTATTATATTTAAACATATTTATATTATGTTTATATTTAACTTTAGCCGCATTCGTCGTGGAACTTGCAAACTAGTACATTATTAGGAAAGGCGATTTGCAAAGATTCATAAAAAAAACCTATAACGTTTCTCACGTCTTCTGGAGGTACTGATCCATCCTTTCAGGAACTTTTTAGCAAAAAATAAACTTTTTAGCACAGACATAAACGTATATAGGTAGATCCGGGAGCGCATTCCCTTCAAAAACAAAATTAATCCACTGCTTTTTCTGCGGCTCAGATGTTGAGAGTAAAAGACGACTGCTATGTTCATTCTTATATCCAATAACAAAACGCCTTGCTTTGGAGACATTCTTGTCTACACCTGCGCGACGTCGAAACAACGGTGGACATTTACAGCTCACTCAGGGCGGGTCTATGCTAAAACGGCAGTGTCCGTCAACAGTCGTGGGAGGGGCCTGTATAAATTTACGTCACTTTGCTAAGAATCTGTGAACGGCTTGATCTGACAAAATGCTTATGATTTGTGGAATTTAAAAAAAGCACTGGTTGGATTTTTATCATAGGGTGGTTGTGTAGACACACTGCCAACACACATTTATGTCCAAACACCATGTAAAAGTGAATCTTGCATCCGTTGTCCCCTTTAAAGGGTTAGTTCACCCAAAAATGAAAATTCAGTCATTAATTACTCACCCTCATGCCGTTCCACACCTGTAAGACCTTTGTTCATCTTCAGAACACAAATGAAGGTATTTTTGATAAAATCCGATGGGCGATTTCAAAATACTGTTTCATGAAGCTTCAAAGCTTTACGAATCTTTTGTTTCGAATCAGTCAATCATATCCATACAGCCGAAATCAATCATACCCATACAGCTGAAGTGGCCGTTCCTGTTTTACGTTCTCTCGTCTTGGCCACAAAGGCTAGCCAGACGTCCTTTCCTCCCTGCTCCTATTTTGCAATCAGAATGACAGTCACTAGCCTCCTCGACATGGTCAGAATGACCAATGGAATCCCCTGTTTTCCAGGATCCTGCATTTCGGCCACGGCGGCTGATGGAATCCCCTGTTCTCCAGTCTCTGGTGCTACGAAAACATGGATCCCCTGAGTTTCCGGCACCGCCCTGGCCGCCTCATACATGCCTGCACTGCCACTCGCCCTCCTGCCAAGGCTCCAGGATGCCCGCCCCCCCCCCTCCTAGGTTGTTCCATCTACGGCGCGAGGACGCGCCTACCGGGAGGGGGGAGTACTGTCAGGATCACTAGTCACCATGCCTGTTTCCTCTTGTGCACTACATTTTCCACAATCCTCCCTGATAATCACCTGCACGCACTTCCCAATCACACACCTGTCTGCCATCATCCTCATCAACTCTCCATAAAACCTGCATAATTTGATTTATAATTTCACCCTGTTGGATAATAAACTGTTTCATCTTTGTACTCACCGTTCTACCGAGTCTGTGTTCTGTGACAAGTTTGTTCTCCAGCATGATTTTTATATTATTCAAAGAGCATCTTGAGCTTCAATGAAACTAGAACATTTGTTCATCTGTACCAAGAGTCATATCTAGAAATAGTGCAGAATCTGGAATATTTCTTGTTAATTTTGTCAAATCTTTTCTTTGTTTCAAATGAATAATAAAGCTTCCATACCCCACTGCATGTCTATAGTTTCTGTTTAAGAACTTAAAGTTCACCATTTACTGTGAACACAACTTCATTGATTATTTCCCCTTTTATTTACGTGACCTTTGGAGGTGTACAGCCAAGGAATGCTGCCAAGCAGTGGTCTACCATACCAGTCAAACATGACGGACATTGTGGACATAATATTTGAACAGTGGAAACCATGGAAACAGAGAGTCGCCACTGAGGTGTTCAGCATGAGCAGAACTCATGCAGAGAACTATATAGTTTACTGGGTGCGCTCAGACAAAAGCTTTCCATATGGGGGAAAGATAAGGTATGGGAAGCAAAAAAGACAGACAGACAGACATAATGAAAGAAACAAACCAAAAGAGAACAATGAAAAGTACTGCCAATTTTTTTGAGCCACTAATGTTCTCCATGGCTATACAAAATGAAAGTCCTTTATTGGAAGGTTACTAAATGATGCTGACATTCTTCTCTTTAATAGGTGTTAAGGGGCTGTGATATTGTCATTTCACTGGTGCCACTGGAATTGCTGTTATGAGTCATCTTTAGCATCTCTTTATGGGCTTCCCACTCACTGGCATCTCCAAATTTTGAATTCACATGTGAATGACAAAAGCGCAAATTATATTTAATGTTTGAGTATGTGTTCTGAGGTCATACATGGTTTGATGTGGTTTGTTATTGCATTAATTGCAAACTTTTCTTTCTTTTACACATTTAGAGAAATATATTTTATAAATATATTTAATAGACAGATAATCATTTTACATTATAAAGTATTTTATAGTAATATATATGAAAGTGGTGTAATGTGCACATTGAGCATCTGCCACATCTGTTTTATTTACTTGTTCACCTTCATAGCTGTAGTACTGCTGCTCATTTGGTCATTTGGTAAAAACTCAGCCATCCTCGATTCAATGCTGCTTTTTTTCTGCCTCTTCATTAGATCATTATTGAGTGGAACACAGTTTCATGAATCAAAGTGCTGTTCATTGCTCTCTATATTGGAAATTCTTTTATTACAGAAAGTGGAAGTGCAAGCTATTATTTGTTGGGTTTTGTTGAATTGATCTCTACTAGCAGTAGCAGGATGATGAGTGTTATGAAGAAATGTGCTGAGATATTTGTAAAGTGTTGGCCTGTGTGACTGTAGGGGGGCATCTGGACAGCATACTTAAGCAGTGTTACAGAAATATTCATATGCGGAGTCAGCTCACATGGGTGTGTTTGTGTGTGTAGCATGGACTTATTTGTGATTTATGATTATGCAGCACTTTGACAACTTTAGAAAAGGGCCTTTGTGCATATTTCTGCAAAGGAGAAACAGTGTGCACTTGTGTGAGTGGAACTCTGTGTCTGTGAAAAGCCAAAGTTGAGCCCCAAGATGCCCCAAAACAAAAGCAATGCCCATTAAGTGTGCAAATGCAACATGTTTAGTTTTTGCCCTTTTTTTTCATTATTATTTATAGTCATTCAAAATATCATAAATTTAAAATACTAAATGTAATATTCGGTAATTATCTTATCAATTATCGCTAAAATAATAAAAATAAATAAATAAACCGAATTAATTTAAATAAAATACATCAGAAAGAAAAGAATAATGCTGCATCCCAATTATACTATGCCCTAAATGTACAGTATGTACTCTTTTTGTGAAGATAAAGTTCATACTTTTGAGTGTGCAGCAGAAGAGTAGGCAAGTTTTTGGACATAATTGCATCTGGGCTAGTGGTGTGCCTCAGGGCTCAGTTTTTGGCCCTCTTCTGTTTATATAGCTTTTGCCTTTAGGTCACATTTTCTGTAAATTTGGTATAAATTTATGCTGATGACACCGAGCTTCAAAGCCTAATTCAACACTACCACCTTCCTCTCTTTTGGCATGTTTATCTGAAATGAAATCATGGTTTACATGCAAATTTCTTAAGGTTAACAGTGAGAAAACTGAGATCCTATTAGTAGGCACTAAATCAAAACTGAAAAATTGTGAAAGTTTTACACCGACTATTGACAACTCTCTCTATCTCTCCTTCCCTTCAGGTTAAGAGCCTGGGTGTCATCCTTGACTACTTTATTGTTTGAGGCACATGTATTACACGCTCAGCATATTATCATCTGCAAAATATTGTCTTTGACCATCTCTTACAGCTAGTACTACTGCATTAGTTACATCTCGTGATGGTTATTGTAATTATTTTCTCAGTGGTGTTTCACACAAGCTTCTTCATAAATTTCAAATGAATTCAGCAGGCTGGATCATTACACGAACACCTGCCATTGAGCATGTCACCATTTACATTTACATTTACATTTATGCATTTGGCAGACGCTTTTATCCAAAGCGACTTACATTGCATTATAACTATACATTTGTATCGGAGTATGTGCAATCCCTGGGATCGAACCCATGACCTTGGCATTGCTAGTGCCATGCTCTAACCACTGAGCTACAGGAAAGCTGTAGCTCACCAGTTCTTAGACAACTCCACTGGCTTCCATTCAAATACAGCATTCAATTTAAGAAGTTACTTTTCACTTATAAGGCTCTTCATAATCTAGCACCTTCATATCTTTGTGATCTTCTTCATGTGTATTCACTTACCCAATCTCTCAGGTCTTGTGCTTGTATAACTCTAGATACACCTTCTGTAAGTTTGACTACCAAGAAATGTAGAGCTTTTAGTTGTACTCCTCTGAGTCTTTGGAAAACCTTGCCTCAAGACATATATTATAGTTCAAGCCTTTCAGTTTTTAAATCATGTCTTTTTTTTGAATAGCTTATTCTGTTTGATATAGCTTTTGTATGTTATTGTATATTGTTTCTTTGTTTATTGCTTATGTATTTTATTATTTTTATTAATCTTTAAAGCTCCTGTCTATAACTTTTTTTGGTTAAAAATTATCCAAAATCAATTATTGAGCAAGTACATAACCAGCCAGTGTTTAAAACTATCTCCTTACCTTAGCCTGATTAATTATAATGTTTTATAATTCAGGCGGTACTGGTGGGTTTTCACAGAAAATTCGAGCATGTCACCGTTTGTCTTTGTGTCATTGCGTCATGTCTGTTTACATCAAGAACGAGTCCCAGCAAACTAGGTTATATCGCATGTGAGGCGGATCATTTATAGCCTTTTCTCACAAATTAACGTTAGAGAGAAAATTAAATCTACAGGTAACGCTAATACACACTAAATACACATAGTCACGCAATGCTGATGTTGTTAACATTAAAAATTTGAGAACAAAGTACAACAATAATAATAATTTGCATGGTTTGACGTGATCCGAGCTAAGTGATCATTTGATTTAATCACCATTGGCAGCGCAATTTATTGTAATGCTTTTTTCCTCAGTTGGTCAGAACAAATGCGGCAGACTTGTTACTTACTTGTTCAGATGACATTTTCTGAACACCGGTGTGGTGACTGACAGCAAACATTAGATTCATCCGCGCTGAGGAGTCGTGCTGTGGCACAACCCACATAAAGATGATAATTCCGCAAATAACTGCAATTTCCGGGTTCAAACAGAGATGGCGACAAAGAAGCAAAACTTACGGACTGCAGCTTTAATGGATTGTGCTGTTGATTAGTTATACATCCATTATGCCACTGTAAACTAGCCTGTCAATCATCTTGTAACAGTTAACATTCTCATATACCAACTCTACATTTCAGTTCATTTAATTTACATGCGCATGTGCAAAAATCAGGCTGCGTATGTACAGTACGTGTGTACTATGCAGTACAAGTACCCTAGCATATGAGTAAAACCAAAGCATAATCTCTTAAAAATAATGATTCTTTATTGTCGTTGATGAAGAAATTAACATCCATGGATGCTTTCCATTCCACAAAAGGTTCTTTATAATGGAAAAAGTTTAGATCAATAAAATGTTATTTAAAGAACTTATCAATGAAAGGTTCTTTCACAAGTTCACACTTACAAATAAGTCAGATAAAATAAATGGTATCGAATTTGGCGTGCTGTCCGGGGAGAGGGCTCCGAGCCCAAACACAGAGTCCCCACAGAGTTAAATAAAGCGCATCTCCATATTCCTGTGAATGACTTAAAAACCATTTCCAATTATTTAATCATCAAAAAGTCAATTCAACAATTTTATGGTAATTTTTGGTGGTTCAATGAGTGAAAGCAGCAAATGACTAATAATTCAGACTGAATTGTTCTACTCAATCATAAATTATTATGACTGATAAATATGTTTATAACTGAATTATTAAATAACAATAATTTCTGTGGGGGTCGTTTTTATTTCCTAAAGGTTGATGTTCAGATTTCAAATGTCAAAATAAAGAAAAGCATTTATTTACTGTAATAAATAATCTTACATTTAGTGACATTTATGGTCAAGATAAAAAATAAAGGGTGGGGTATTTCCTCCATCTTCCCCTCCATAGGCAGGACTCTCTGCTCTTTGTGTTGTTGTGCTGATGTGATTCAAATTTATATGACACTCTCCTCTCACCTGGCTTTCTAGGCTTAACATTGTGTATGTCTACTATTTTTGCCAGCGGGGAATGTCTGAGCACTAAGCCCACTGCAAAGAACCGAAAAAGTCAAAGAAAGTGCATGGTGGCCAAAAGCACTTAGTGATCTCCCTGCTGCACCTGCCATCTCTTTTGTAATCACACAGAGAAACAAGCATAGCTCATGTGGGGCTAATTAAATAAGGCCTCAAAGTTCTCGCTTCTGAGTCTGGCAATTTAACAAAGGAAACTGGGACTATTAGTAGAGAAAAGTCATCTGTCTTGTGGCAGTTGATGAGAGGCATTTGCATTACCATGCGAAGAGAAGCCGAAATGAGCAGCGCAGCTGTCACGGTCCCATCTGATAGCTGCTAAATAAGTATCCTTCATTATCGTGTCAGCGATGCTAATAAAATAACAACAATAGTTGCAGCGATCATAATCTAGGATGAAGCACATCAGTGGTTGTGTGTTAATGTGTAATATTTTGCAGTGATACTGATAATGAACCAAAGAACTCAAGCGTTAAATAGCTGTACACTTGGCTTTTGTATTCATACAGTTCATCATTTCACAGTTTTGCAGAAAATTAATATTTTATTGCTTTTTGGCTCACAGGTACTTTTACTTGCTTAGGACACAGCTGGAAGGCAAAGTTGGAAAGTGCACAAAAATCATAATTTGCCAATTGACAGGCTGTTAGATTTGTGTTTCAGCGGAGAAATGAGAGATACAAATGTGCTTTAGGTGGTTATTAATAATTCTTCCACTCAGTTATGACCCTCAGTCCTGATGCAGGTCAATAAATGGAAAGCTAAATACAGCATATAACTTCAAGCTGCAGAGCAGAATCTTTGTAATATGTTATTTAGATTGTTTGACATAACTTAACATTGCACTTTATCATTACTGTTGTTTTAAAGTTGACTGATAAGCTGCATTAGACAGGAACTTAATCTTCTCTGAATTATCAGAGCTGTTTTTATCTTAGTGTCTCAATGTTGATGTTCGTTTGTGTGCTTATGTCCTATAGGAAAGTAAAATCACAAATGAGATCTCTTTAATACCTTTACTGTTTCTCTTAGACAGTGTGAAATTAAATGGAAATCTAATTAAGAGAGACTTTACATAAAACTTTCTCCTCCTTCACAGATAATGAACATGATAGCATCAGTTTACTGATTATATTAAATTGAGTTTCCAGTAAGGGGGTTCTGCCAGTCTCTGATCTTCCTTCTGAGAGCCATGTGTGAATGTTGACAAAGTCTTAGCTCTCGTGACCAGGTGCTGTTTATACAATTTAGGGGTACTATTATCTTCACAGTAGTTGGGGGTAATTTCCTGTATTGTCTTTAGATGCTTTGGTTTGGTTTGAAGAGGAAAAATTTGGTTTGAAGACGAAAAATGTACCAAGCACAATGTTCTCTCACCATTCCCGATTTCTAACATGCACTCACAGTGTTCGGCAGCTTTCAGAGTAGAAATGAAAGCTGATGCTCTCCATATGTTTTTCCAAACATATGGACATATTAACTCCTCACGTTCATATGTAAATTGCGCGAGCTTATTTTGTCCATTAGATCGAAAGATCTGAAAAAAACAAAAAACACATACATTTATCCGCCCATAGACCCGCCACTAGAAAAAATTAGGACAGAAATGGTTGAAAGTGGACAAAAGCGATGGATTAAAATACCAGGTGTAAACGGGTCTTCCTCGTCCACTTGTTATCCAGTCGACCAAATCACATCTTAATGCCAGGTGGAAACAGGGCCTTACACTATGAAAGCAATTCGGTCGAATGAAAGTGGACAAGATCAAAATGTTTTAAGCCAGGAACACACCAAGCCGATGGTCGGCCGACTAAGTTTTCTCAGTGTGTTCCACACCGTCGGCTGAAGTTGGTCCTCGTCAGCTTTTTTTCGGCTGATTCGACATGTTGAATCGGCGTCGGAGCCATCCGATCATTCTGATTGGCAGTTCAGCTACTGCCACCTGCTGGTACGGAAATGCATTTCTTCTTACGCAGGCACTGAACGGACGTGCTACTTGGCCGCTAGGTATCGAGCGTCGGTTTGGTGTGTCAGGGCAGCATTGGACCTAGACGTTGCCGACGTGACCCAACCCCACAGTCTGCTTTCGTCGCCACTAGTTCGTAGGTGTCGGCTTGGTGTGTTCCGGGCTTTACACTCCATTTACAACTGTATTTAGCTTCATCCACTTGTGATCCAATTCACCAAAACGCATCTTAATACCAGGTGTAAACAGGGCCTTAGTTGGACTGCAGTGACTAAACAGCATATTCTCAATAAAGAATCCTGCTGAAGAAACATCCAGGTCTCCTGGTCTTAGTTAAGACACCAAAGTCTGCCATCAAAAGCCAAACATTTCAATATGTACTCAAATATTCCTTATGAAATTCTTTCAAGAACAAATTATCTCAGCTATACTATTTTTATTCATTTAATAGTTATTTAATAATCAAAATAAAATTTAATTTAATTAACTGTAGGCACCTGAAGGCAAAGCATAGGCAACTTGTAAAGTTGATAGTTAAATGAAACATGTCTCACATGTCCTATAAGTCTCCTGAGCTTTGAAATAGCAATAACATTTTCCATGTCCTATCCAAAAAGATCATTTAAAAGAATGTTGACAAGAAGAAAAGCTTTAAGTTTGAAGGCTTTTAGGCTTGGAGGAGAAAGTTCTGGGCTCCTGTTCTGTCAAGCTGTGAGCGGATTAGCTGTATCTGACCAAACAGACCTACTTTCTTGCTTCTTTCCTCTGCCTTGCTTTTATTGTCACACATTTTTCCACTGCACAGAATTCCATCTTTTTCACTTTTTTCTTTACTCATGAAGACCTGTGATTCAGCAGACAGATGTGGGGAAAAATAAGGACAAATGACAAGATAAAGACAGAAACACAGCAAAATCAAAGCACAGGCAAGAAAATGTGCCATTGTTCATTTATAGCACGAAACAGCTAAAAGTCTGAGACAAGAGTTAAACATCTCCTATTTGAGAGAACATACATCAGTGCCCAAGTAGAAAATACACTGTAGTTTTTTTTTTTTTTTTTTTTTTTAAACATTCTGATGGTAACATGTTGGTCAAAATGGAACATTCTTTCAAGTAATATTGCAGAATGTAGTATTAGGATTCTAGGTACAGATACAGTATTAGGATTATGTATTAGTTGCCACATTTACATTTATTAATTCAGAGACTTCTTTCCGTTTCAAGTCTATAAGATATATATATACACACACACACACACACACACACACACACAGGTGTATCTCAATAAATTAGAATGTTGTGGAAAAGTTTAAGTCTTTGGTTCTTTTAATTGTGATGATTTTGGCTCACATTTAACAAAAACCCACCAATTCACTATCTCAATAAATTAGAATACTTCATAAGATCATTAAAAAAAGGATATTTTACACAGAAATGTCAGGCTTCTGAAAAGTATGTTCATTTTATGCACTCAATACTTGGTTGGGCCTCCTTTTGCATGAATCACTGCATCAATGCGGCGTGGCATGGAGGCGATCAGTCTGTGGCACTGCTCAGGTGTAATGGAAGCCCAGGTTACTTGATGCATAACCTGATATTGCTGAGTTCAACATGTTCCTGGGTCAACATTTTTGTTGATCCTGGAACAACATTCAAATCAACCAATCAGATTTGAGGGACAAGTTTACAGATTATGTCAAGTTTAGGCTTACAATCATGAATTGGTGCTTCTACATCAGTGTTATTCATCCATCATTTCCCTCTGATTTTTGGGATAACTTATGGGTAGGTTTAGGTTTAGGGGTAGGAATAGGGTTAAGGGTTGTTTTGAAAGCGTAATTAAATTTTCAGACTAGAATGTTGTTCCAGGATCAACTAAATATGTTGACCCAGGAACTCATCTAACACAGCAATATCAGGACATGCTACTTTGATAGCGGCCTTTAGGTCATCTGCATTGTTGGGTCTGGTGTCTGGGTCTCATCTTCCTCTTGACAATACCCCATAGATTCTCAATGGTGTTCAGGTCAGGCTATTGCCGGCCAATCAAGCACAGTAACACCATGGTCATTGAACCAGCTTTTGGTACCTTTGGCAGTGTGTGCAGGTGCCAAGTCCTGCTGGAAAATGATATCAGCATCTCCATAAAGCTTGTCAGCAGAAGGAAGCATGAAGTGCTCTAAAATTTCCTGGTAGATGGCTGCATTGACTGTGGACTTCAGAAAACACAGTGGACCAACACCAGCAGATGACATGGCAGCCCAAATCATCACTGACTGTGGAAACTTCAGACTGGACTTCAAGCAACAGTTTCTGTGCCTCTCCACTCTTCCTCCAGACTCTGGGACCTTGATTTCCAAATGAAATGCAAAATTTACTTTCATCTGAAAAGAGGACTTTGGACCACTGAGCAACAGTCCAGTTCTTTTTCTCCTTAGCCCAGGTAAGACGCTTCTGACGTTGTCTTTGGTTCAGAAGTGGCTTGGTACGTGGAATGTGACAGTTGTAGCCCATTTCCTGAAGATGTCTGTGTGCAGTGGCTCTTAATGCACTGACTCCAGCTTCAGTCCACTCCTTTTGAAGCTCTCCTAAGTTCTTAAGTCGGCTTCGCCTGACAATCTTCTCAAGCCTGCGGTAATTCCTTTCACTTGTACACCTTTTCCTACCACACTTTTTCCTTCCAGTCAACTTTCCATGAATATGCTTTGGCACAGCACTCTGCGAACAGCCAGCTCTTTCAGCAATGACCCTCTGTGGCTTACCCTCAGTAGAGGGTCTTGATGATCGTCTTCTGGACAACTGTCAAGTCAGCAGACTTCCCCATGACTGCTGTTGGGATTACTGACCTAAACCCAGTATTTTTACCCTGAGAATGGTAATTTAATAGAACTTGAAATTAAATATTCTAATAATTTGAGATACAGATTTTTTTATTTTGATGAGCAGCAAGCTGTATTTATCAAAATGAAAACAAAAAAAGTCTGGAAATATTTTACTTTATGTCTAATAAATCTAGAATATATTTAAGTTTTACTTTTTTAATTAAATTACAGAAAAAAACAAACTTTTTCATGATATTCTAATTTATTTAGATGCACCTGTGTGTATAAATGAAACAAGTCTCAGTAAAACAGTGTTGTGAATTATTACAATTTCTATTTGGAAAATTTAATTTATTCCTCTGATGGCAAATCTGAGTTCTTCAGTGTCACATGATACTTCAGAAATCATTAATATCAATAATATGCTGATTTGGTGCATAAGAAACATTACATATTATTATCAATGTTAAAAACAGTTTTTCTGCTTAATATTTTTGTGGAAACTGTGATAATTTTTTTTCGGGATTCTTTTGATATATAGAGTAACAAAAGTAACAATACAAGTCTTTACTGTCACTTTTGATA
The DNA here is from genome assembly GCA_003731715.1 of Anabarilius grahami. NCBI lineage: Eukaryota > Metazoa > Chordata > Actinopteri > Cypriniformes > Xenocyprididae > Anabarilius > Anabarilius grahami. The sequence goes on along the minus strand of RJVU01027559.1, from coordinate 5,249,060 downwards.
AATTTATTGCATCCTTGATGAACAAAATATTAATTTCTTTCACACACAACCACTTAAAAGTAGTTATTAGTGAGGTGAAAGGATGTGTTAAGATTTCACTTTAGGTTTAATTGCTATTCATTAGCATCAGTATTTTAGCAACCATAACAACAACTCCTTTGACTTTGAAAGAATGAGGATTATAACGATATTTTTTTTGTCCATTCAACCCTTCAAACCTATCATTGTAAAGCCTCAAAAGATCAAGTGATAATTCATAGCAGCTATTGTCAGGCCTGCTAATGGCTAAGTGTTTGACCAGCTTCACGATCAATAATCTGTAGCAGTCCAGCTCATTAAACTGCAGATCCATACCTCTATCAGAAATGATCTCGTAAATCCACATCATCCTCTCATGCGAAGTGCATTATTACTCCGACTAACATCCACATATCACATAGGACAGTGTGATCGTCTGATTTCTGAAACGTCAGTGTCAGATCAAATTTGTCACACTCTTAGAAAAAAAGGTTCTTTGGGGTTCTATATAGAACCCTAGGGTTCTGTAACCAACTTTATAGAACCCTTTCTGCCAAAAAGGTTCTATATAAGGAGAAAGAACCCTTTTGGCACAAAGGGTTCTTTGGGCTAAATGTGCTACATTATTAGTGCTTTATTTAAATGATTACACTATTGAACATTATATTTGTGTTTTTACTTCAATTTTACTTAGGCACACCTTTCATTCTGAAGAAAACAAACATATACATTTTCAAGTTAATAGGTTTATTAGAAAAAATAATTGCTGCATTATCCTGTAATGAAAAAAAAATCTAAATTAAATATAGCCTACGTTGTTTCTGGATCTAGGCGCTAGGGGCAGAATTCTGCCATCTGCTGGTTAAAGAAAATCCTGTAGGAATTACTTAGATTCTGAAAGTCAGTTCTTATAACTCAACCCTCCAAACAGATGCATTAAATGATCTTCGACATAAACAGCAAATAACTTGCATGTGTATGCGCTGATCAGTTCTGTACTGTCTGCACGCGCAGTGTCGGATTTCAGCTGCGCGCGTCTTGCGCGAGTAATTAGAATGCGCGTGAACGAAGCATTTTAAACTTCAACCGTTACGGACGTCCGTTTGAGCTCAGCGCTCGAGAGGACGACGATTAAATTGGTAAGTGAGAAAATTAATATCTCTTACGTTATTTTAATTACATTTGACTAAATCCCTGATATTTTTACACACCTTGCATGTTTTTTTCAAGAATCAAAAAGAAGAAATGTGGTTTACGGTGCTGTCCGGGCCTGCGCTATTCTCCGCCAGGAGGTTTGTCATTTCTTACATGAATTCCTGAAAACTCTGTTAAAAAACGGTTGTGGACTGATCAATAATGGTGGCGAGAGTTCATGTTATCGTTTTCTTTGTACTGTAGATTGCAATGGACCTAGAAAACGCATAAGAAAACGATGTTTCAGGAGCAGTCAAATCACGTGATCACAGCCAGACCACACTGTTATAAACATGAATTCAAGAGAAACCCCGAAGAACAAAGAGAGGAGCTGATGAAGATGCTTCTTCTGTGGATATAGCTGTGAGTATGTGGTTTGCAGTTATGGCACACTTTTTTTTCTGAATTAATTGAAGGCCTAATTTATGCTAAACACTGTATTTGGTTCTTGAAGATGCATTATGAAATGAAGATGAAGAAAAGACATTCAACTGCAAACCAGTGACAAAAAAAGTACATTATTTTTACTCACAGTACCAACTTTGGGAAACTTGTAAATCTGCTAATCTGAAGTGGCTTATATTTGTTTTTCTATTTTCCATGTTTAAAGCAATAATTCATAATAATAAATTAATATTTCTGTTTGCACTCACTGCAGGGATGGACTCTGGAGTGCAGCATTACTTCAGTAAGATGAAAATAACACTCCTCTTTGATTCAAGTAAGTTTTAAGATGTGATTGTGAGAGATTCCTTCCTGTTTTCTGTTGTACTGTACTCTCCATAAGTCTAATAAATGTTTTCCGACTTGCATCTCCATCTTAGGATGTCAAGCCCCCTGAACGCAAAGAGAGTCAGCATCAAAATGGACGTGCCCCTGATTGAAAACACAGAGATGTCAAAAGTATCTGTTGGCTGTCTACTTTTTGTTCAATATGGAGCATCCAAAAGCCAGTTTCTTTCATTCAGCGCTATTTAGCCCTTCTCAGTACTGAATTTGCCGCCATGGGTCATTTGTTTTTATTGTTTAAATGCTTATCAGCAGACCTTCAACTTTTCTTCATCTTCATTTCATAATGCATCTTCAAGAACCAAATACAGTGTTTAGCATAAATTAGGCCTTCAATTAATTCAGAAAAAAGTGTGCTATAACTGCAAACACCAAATAATCACAGCTATATCCACAGAAGAAACATCTTCATCAGCGTTTCTTATGCGTTTTCTAGGTCCAATACAATCTACAGTACAAAGAAAAGAGTATTAGGATATAACATGAACTCTCGCCACCATTATTGATCAGTACACAACCGTTTTTAACAGAGTTTTCAGGAATTCATGTAAGAAATGACAAACCTCCTGGCGGAGAATAGTGCAGGCCCGGACAGCACCGTAAACCACATTTCTTCTTTTTGCTTTTTGAAAAAAACATGTAAGGTGTTTAAAAATATCAAGGATTTAGTCAAATGTAATTAAAATAACGTAAGAGATATTAATTTTCTCACTTTTGTCATGGGTCATTTGTTTTTATTGTTTAAATGCTTATCTGAATGTTAAATTATCATTTAACGCTTATGAATTTAAAAACAATTCTACTATCTAGTGTTTTAGTTCATTTTTTTTTTAAGAAACGTTTATTTATGTTAACTCTTCTAACTATTGCTCTATGAATTGCAGTGTGTTTTATATTGCTTGTGTCATTGTAAATGCTAATAAAAATGTCCCAAATGATTACATATTATTTTGATGTGTCATGCCTATGGGTATTTAAGTTTTTCTAGTGATAAAGTAACTAAATAAGCAGGTTAATTCATAAATTTTAATTAAAATAAATTAAAAACTAAATCAATAAACTGAACCCATAAAAGGTTCTATATAGAACCTTTTTCCTGGCAATAAAGAACCCTAAAGGGTTCTTTTGATTGAACCCTTAAAAAGGGTTCTATATAGAACCTTTTAGGGGTTCCATATATGAAGCGCCTGATAGAACCTTTTTTGGTTCTATATAGAACCTTTTCTTCTAAGAGTGCAGAATAGACTTACAGCGCTACTTTTCCTCACACTGCTTTTCCGCCATGTTGGAATGTTAGCAAAATTCCAATGTGATAGTTTGTTCTCTTAACCTTGACATTTTTAATTGACCTTGACTCATACAAGGTCCAGCCTCACGGAGCGACTAGTGGAGTCGCTCCGTGGAAAATGAACAATGACGTTAACCTCCTCTTCTGAATGACAGGGGTGGTGAACTTTCATTGGCATTTAATTGGCTGTAATCACATCTTGTAAAGCAAGTGTCACAGTCGATCAAGGAACACTGTGGTAATTCTGAATAATTTTATCACATCAGACATCGATTATGAAAAGAAATGAATGTCTTTTATCCTCTTTCTTGAATTGGAATAATTCATATTAGTAATTTTGACACAAATTATGCTTCTTCTCCTGCACTTATATTCTGCACTATAGTAATGACAGCTCAATGAAGTAAAAGCTAGTGAAGGGAAAAATTGTGTTCATACTGCTGTGGACACTAATCCTATTTGTGCTCATGAATTAGGATTGCAGAAAGAGTTCAGTTTTCACACATGCAGCCTACCTGATAAATCCAAGCTAGAAATTAAAAGTAAATTCTGTTGCCCTAAAATCTTGATTTAATCCATCTGGAATTTACTGAATCATGACAAATTGGTGTAAGATACAAATGTGTTGTTTGTTTTTTTCCCCCAGCTTTTTTCTTTTAGGCCCTGTTTACACCTGGTATTAAGATGCATTTTGGTCGATTGGATCACAAGTGGATGACACTAAATACAGGCGTAAACAGGGTCTAAAACGTGTTGAGCTTGTCCACTTTCGACCGCTTCCAGAGGTAGTCGAAAACGCATTAGACCGGATTGCTTTCGTAGTGTATATGCTCATGTGGTTGAATGTGTTCAAACAGCCACAAAACACCGCCTACTGACCTAATGCGTAAACATTATGGAAAGCGCACTAGCCAGAAGGGATTTAGACTTTGTCGGCTGAAGACACAAGATTGGTTTTAAGACAAAAAACATACCAAGCACAATGTTCTCTCACCATTCCTGATTTCTAACAAGTACTCACAGTGTTCGGCATGGTCTTTTGGCTATCAGAGCAGAAACTAAAGCTGATGCTCTCCGTATATTTTCCTTTGTCTCTTTGTGTGTTCATATGTAAATTGTGCGAGCTTATTTTGTCCATTAGATCAAAAGATCTGAAAATACTCAAACATTTACCCACCCATAGACCCTCCCCGCGAAGAAATCAGGACAGAAGTGGTTGAAAGTGGACAAAATATACAGATTAAAACACCAGGTGTAAACGGGTATGTGTCTGCCTCGTCTACTTGTGATCCAATTGACCAAAACGCATCTTAAAACCAGGTGTAAACAGGGCCTTAGAGAGGTTTTAGCTAATTAGGTGTTTGACAGGTGAGTGGGCGGTCCTTCAGTGCTGACCAGTGAGCATCAGGTAGCATCTGCGGATTCATGATGTTAGCAGAAAGGAAAAGTCAATTCAGAACTGGCACAACATACTATTTGATTAACATTACTTGGGATAATATGGACAAAAGACAGTGGCAAGGCCTGAAATCTCCAGGCTGGTGGATGTTTTATTATAGGGTGGAGCTCTACTCTGTGTATTTATAATTATATTCATGCATGTTTGAATGAAATCTAAATAAGGCTGACAACATGAAACTTGAGAGGATTAATACTACCAATAAATAAATAAAAAAATAAAAAAAATAAAGCAATTTGTGTAACTGAGTTGAACATGCTGATACAAAAAGACATGAAATGCCACTTCAATATGCTGAATCTTTTTGAAATCTGATCATTTACAAGAACTGTCTGAACAAATCAATTCACCAGAATGAATCTGGCTTTCCAAAGCTTCATATGAGAAGAGGGTCTGTTTTAGTCTCAGCCTCAGATGTCACGCCCTCGGACCATTAGCTAAACATCTGATCCTTAAGACACACAAAATGGGAAAAATTTGGGAGTTTCAAATTTGGCATCTGAATTCTACAGGATTTCCGGGAAATGTCTGTGTCACATTCTATAAAGGTCCACCTGGAAACAAAGCTGTTGTGATGCCAAACCCCTTCATTCAATGTTCTTGAATGAATGATTTATTGGTTGCACACCAGTCTGTTATTATAGAGACACTGACTTTACATTTCCATGCCCCTATCATGACACTGAACAAAATGAACTGTGATCGATTGATTTATGTAAGTTAGACAACCTCTTGGATGGTCCTTGGCGAATGAAAGCTGCTATGGAGTCCATGGAGACATGGTCTGTCCATGGTCTGTTTTAGAGGTCGACTGATTGATCGGCCGGCCAATATATCGGCTGATTTTTGGCATTTTAAATTAATCGGCATCGGCCGATTGTGCTGCATATTATGCTGATTAATAGGCAGGCACGACTGCCATTCCACCGGCATAAAGGCCCGGTTATACTTTATGAGAAGTATACTTATCAGACTTACCAGCACTACATACAGTACAAGAAACCCAAGAGTGTGGTTGTTTACTTCAGCTTGCTTGGCAGTAATACAAATGTGACATTACAAAACAGCGATTGTTATGTAGTCTTGCCTCTCCCAAGGTATAGTTCACAATAAGTAGGAATGTGCAAAGTCAATTTGGATTTCATGTTCATTAAAGGCAAACTGCATGCAAATAATTCAAATAAAGTAAGTATTAATAGATACCACCATTTGTTACTAGCAAAACATATGAAGTAATAATTCCAATGACTTGCCAACACAACCTTACAAAATCATCATTACACAAGACACAAGGGAAAACAATACAAAGACTCACTGGAAAACAAAGCACAGATCTGAACACTCAGGACATACAGGACCTGAAACAACTAGAATAACTAGAGCATTTTAAAACCAAGGTGACATGACAGAATGCAGGAAAACAAACATACAAGACAAGAGTAAGCAGTGACAATGCTTGCTTGCTGTAGTCCTCATTCTGATTACTGCTTCAGCCTCCAGTACAAGGGTCAAATCACAATCTAAATCATTATAAGCTCCATGTAATAAGATTTATTGGGGATGCAGTTGTGTTACTATCCTATTTTCCCCTGTTATTTAAATGTAAATTGAGTTATTACAGCTATAAGCTGTTTCTATTCTAGTTCTCTGTCAGTGAGTGAAATTCTCTTTCACTCACTGGAGTTCACTTCCACTTCACCGCGTGAAATTCGTTTACCCACAGGGACATTTTTCATTCAAATTCTTATAGAAAAAACTGCATATATTTCTACTACTTATTTATATTATTGTTGAATTTTTTTTTATTCAAAAGAAGCCACCAACCTTTAATAACTGGACATTCATTTTTAGGTTCTTTCCTCCATCAGGAATGTCATTCACAGAATGAATCATCTTCAGTGGACAAACCAGCTTGCAGGGATTGACATGGAGTTGAAGCACAATAATTAAAACATATTCTGAAAAATAGTTAATGTCTATAGAATAAATGGTTTTGCACATTTAAATGGATAGTTCACCCAAATATAAAAATTCTGTCATTAATTACTCACCCTTATGTCATTCCAAACCCCTAAGACTTCTTTGATGAAATCTGTCCCTTCATAGACAGCTACGCAACTGACATTTCATGCTTAAAAAAGTTCATAAAGAGATTGTAAAACTAATCCATATGTACTAAGTGGTTTAGTTCAAATTTTCTGAAGAGACACAATTGCTTTATATGATGAACAGATTTAATTTAGGCTTTTATTCACAAACATTCATCAACTCACACATCAGTTGTGGTAAACGGAAGCTTAAGCATGTTTGCTTGACGTGCAAGAACCAATGAGGTTCATTCTCGTGTGTTACGCAGCACGTTTGAGCTTCCGCAAGAAGTTTGTACTTGCGCGTCAATCAGGTTCAGTTGAGCTTCTGTTTATGTTTGCTGATCATTGATTATATGTGAATAAAAGCCTAAATTAAATCCATTCATCATATAAAGTGATCGAGTCTCTTCAGAAAATTAGGACAAACCACTCAATTCATATGGATTAGTTTTACGATCTCATGAACTTTCTGAAGCGTCAAAATTTCAGTTGCGTAGCTGTCAACGGAGGGACAGAAAGCTCTCAGATTATCAAAAAGATCTTAATTTGTCTTCCAAAGATGAACGAATGTCTTTCGGAATGACATGAAGGTGAGTAATTAATGACAGAACTTTCATTTTTGGGTGAACTATCCCTTTAAACGTCATTTGCATGCAGTAATTTTATTCAGTTGCTCACAGGCTCTTTATATATTTATTTTGAGGGTTACACTAACAAGCTGTTCCTTTTCCAACAGCTTTTTTTACAGATTTATTTTACAGAATCATTGTTGACCACAGTGTGCCTTCCACTGCTAATTTGATCCTTGCTTAAGCTCATTAAGCCGAGGGATTTCTCTCTCGCTAAGAGTGTAATGTTTGTGCCTTCTAGTTTTATCAACTGATCAATAATTTTCTGAATTACAGGGCTGCTATAGCCCTGATATTGGATGGTCATGGACCAGTGGACACCTTAAGGTCTGAAAATGCTGACCTCCGCCAAGTCTGAGGCACCTTGCTACAAACTTTTCAGATGATGTACTGGCAAAAGAATTATCACAAGTGGGCATGACCAGTATACACAGATGAAAGCTACACAGGTTAGGCTTCAGGTGCAAAAGCTACAGATTCAGCTGGAATCAGTGTAATACAACTCAATTCTTTCTGCCCTCCATTCTTCCACTACAACATATCACTTCTCTTAAAGGCACCAGTATGCATTGTACAGGCCAAATGTTGAGTTGAGAAATAAAGTTTGGGACTAGCTACCACAATCCATGTATGGAATACTAGGTTTTGGGTGTTTGTTAACAATTAGCAGTCACCTATTAACCTGCCTAATAAACAACTATTCCAATTGCATATTCAAACACAGGCATGCATGCACACAAATACACACACATACAAATTGTCATTACATACTGTATAGTATATGCCAGGTAGAGACAAACAATATCTTCATGAATGAAGCAGTGTTTTTGAAGGAATCAAATAATTTATTAAACCAAATCGCTAAAAAAGGACACTAATACATTCAAGAATGATTCGACATGAGTTATCGCTCACTCAACCGATTTATTTAACACTTATCCATTCAGAAACTAAAGAAGTGACATGAGTAAATTGAATCATTAGTCAACAACAATTCAATCAGGAATGTCACTGCTATGCTCTTTGTACTTTGACTTCAGATTATTTTCATTGGTGGAGTAAAAATACACAAAGTATCTATATTGACTCTTAAATGTAAGTTCAATATTATCTTATTGTTAGAAATATCACTGAATAGCAACATAGCGATGCTAAAAATTTAAGTTAGAGTAAAGAACCTTAACGGTTAAAGGGTTAGTTGACCCAAAAATGAAATTTCTGTCATTAATTACTCACCCTCATGTTGTTCCAAACCCGCAAGACCTTTGTTCATCTTCGGAACACAAATTAAGATATTTTTGATGAAATATGAGGTTTTTTATCTTCCATAGAAAGCAACAAAATTACCACATTCAAGGTCCAGAGAAGTAGTAAAGACATTGTTAAAATAGTCAAGGTGACTACAGTGGTTCAACCTTAATTTTATGAAGCGACGAGAATACTTTTTGTGTGCAAAAACAAAACAAAAATAACAACTTATTCAACTAATTTGTCTCTCCCCTGTCTTTCTCCTAAGCTGTTCACATTCAGTGCCTCCAGGTTCTACGTCTGAATGCTGGCTCAGTATTAGCCGACACTGTTCACGTGATCACCATGACGCATGCGTGTGATGCTGATGCAGGAGCCGGCCGATACAGGGTCGGCGTTCTGAAGTAGAACACGGAAAAAATGACAGCGACTAGCCACTTGGTGGCGCTATAACAGAAAAAAACCTCGAAAATGGCTATAACTACATCACCATTTGTCCGATCTACTTGAAAATTGGTGTGCACTGTCTTCGCCCGAGGGACCACAGCTGTCTTTGAGGACATTGATGCATCTTGAAAAACATGTCTGCCGTCAGCCACTGAAATTTGAGCAGCTTTCAGACAGTTAACGGAGGCCGATCGGAACGAAACTCGCTGGGCCTGTTTAATCCACGGCACTAGAGGCCTGTGAAAAATTCAAAAGAAATCCCACCAGAAGGCGCCTTTGCGTTTTTCATGTGTGTAAAGGATCGTGTATCATGCGATTTTTCGCGCATGCCCACAACATTCGTACCACATGGTAGAACTCCTCATTCTGAGCAGCTTTGCCTCTAGGACTGCCGCTGTCCATCGAAATGATGTTTTATTAACAAAATTCGGGAGGAGCAGGTTCAGATAATTAACCTAATTAGCACAGGTGGAGAGCATTCAGTTAATCAACTCAACCAATGACTAGAGGTATAAATACAGCAGACTTACCTCAGTTCATTTGAGAGTTTATCAGCATCCCTCCTCCACCCCATCTCCTCACTTCTAGTTCTATCTATTTTTACCACACCAGGGGGAGTACTCTGGGTTCGGGCCAATATTCCGGGCTCTGAGCCCTCCCTCTGGGCAGCAATGCCAAATACGCATAACTTTTATTAAATTGAATTATATTTACATGTGAACTCATGAATTGTTAAATATTGGAGATTATTTCAAAAACCAACTTTGGCGAACTAGTCCTAGGTTTTTGGCTCAACCTCGATAACTGGTAAAAAGCTTTAAAAAAAAACATATATTTCCTATGGTAAATTGCCTGTATTGGCTGTAAATGGTCTTTTCCGTGTATGATCGAGATGGTTACAGGCTTGCTAAATAGAACAAAAGATCTTTTTACGTATGTGCTTAAAGGCCTTAAAATGCTTGAACCCCGTTAATTGCTGCTTAAATAACATTAAGGTTGAACCACTGTAGTCACGTTGACTATTTTAATGTCTTTACTACTTCTCTGGATCTTGAATGACGGTAATTTCGTTGCTTTCTATGGGAGATAAAAAACCTCTCGGATTTCTTAAAAAATATCTTAATTTGTGTTCCGAAGATGAACGAAGGCGACATGGGGGTGAGTAATTAATGACAGAAATTTCATTTTTTGGGTGAACTAACCTTTTAACATTTATTAGTTTTCCAGAGAGTCTACAGACACACACATTAAGCCACTGCTAGCTTACTTACTTCAGGCTTTCAGATTTCCACCCAGCTACATTTATAAACTTGCTTACCCACACATATGGGACCAATTCACTGCTGCAAACAACCCAGCTGATCACAAAGATACCATTTACCTCTTTGTGTGAGACACATGGGCCATGGCATCCAGTCACGAACACTCCAGACTGCGCCATGATTCACAGATTTCTAGTTTAACAAATGGGTTTTTTTGCTGTAGAGAAGCCATCCAGTTATAGAAGATGGTGAGAGTGAAATGTCAAAAATGGCAAAGAAGTGATGGAGCATTTCGGTGAAGTCAGTGAGTACTTGAGCAGCGTTCATGGAGGTCATAACTCTCCACCGCTGGAGGGTTGCGGTGAATGAGAAATTTGATCTACAGTATGAAGAACTGATAACTACTCAGTCACTGAAAACTGAAAAGGTTATTTGGAGGAAATGTGTTAAAATTAAGAGATTAGTTCATTCAAAAAAGGACATTGTCATCATTTACTAAGGTTTTAAAAAGGGCACAAAATTATCAGAAAAAAGATTATACAATATTATGATAGTCTGTAATCAGCGGGCTGTTAACCAGTGAAAAAAAAAAAGCCTCAAAAAAAAAAAATTACGAGTATTCTCTCGTGACTCCACCAACGATAGGTATAGGATTGATGTCAAGATTTTTTTTAATGAATAAGAATAATCACATATATGTTAATCACAAAGATATTTACTACTATAAAAGTAGTAGCCAGAATACTTTTTAAATTTTAAATTTATGTCTTGCTCTAGAGTCAGCTATTCCTGTAATGGAATTCTAAACTGGAATCATTTCCTAGATTAATTTTTTGTGTCAATCATACAATAAAACATCCAAAACAGACAGTGACCATGAATGAAAAGATACAGAATTATTATTATTTTATTCTTTCTCAAATGTTCAGCTGCAAATAAGTTTCCCAGATCAGCAGAATTACAATAAAAAGTCTTAAACTGCCAATTATTCATACTGTATAAAAGCAGAGTATTTGACCCTTTCTGACCAGCAGTAACAGAAGTCTATATTTGAAAACTAAAGTGTAGAACTGTATAACAAGTAGTTCTATAAAAGGGTAGTTCACCCCAAAATAAATATCATCATTAGTATACTCATCCTTTGAATCATTATGATTATTTTACTTCACAAACGGTGACATTTCTGAACATATCGTATGTCTAAAAGCACTATATTTGAATGGACAGCTACAGCAAAACAAATTCAGACATATATTCACGCACTGCTGCTGTATGATTTCAGAAGATTTGGGATATATCACACAAATCATATAAACTACTTGTATGGTGCTTTTTTGAAGCGCTCACATCACTCATTGTCATTCACTTTCATTATATGGAAATGCACGGCAAGGACATTCTTTTAAAAAGTATTCAGAAGAAAAGTCACGTGGCTTGGAATGACATGAGGGTGAGTAAATGACAGAATTTTTAATGATGATATTTTCAATTTTGGGTGAACTATCCTTTTAAAGTGTAGAGATAGACAAAGAGAGTAAGACAAAGAGACAATTGAGCTGATAGATTGAAAACTGATTGTATGATGTGTATGCGAGCATCTCTATAGAGTGTGAAATTGTATGATGTGTATGCATAATCTCAGTGCCACCATCTGATATGCTTATCAACTAGACAGAGTATAAAATAGCTACGAGATGTAATTTTGAGTGAGATATAAAATTAGAAGTATGCAGTGTATGCACGGATATTATAATTATCAACTGTTTAAAAACAGTCCGGTATGCTGCTTGATATTGCTAAATGGAATTTCTTATATTATTTTAATGTATTGTCATAATTATAAAGGCACTGGTTTGTAACGCAGATAGTTTTACAGTTTGCTGCACTTGTTATTCATCTAGTTATTTACCTATAGCGGCTAATGAAACAGAAGTCTCATATTCACAGAAAATTGCTTACTTTCGTGTTGCAAAATAAAGTTATTATTATGTCCTTTTACAAAGCCTTGATTTAGTTTTTCGGGTTTACTAGAATAGATTTTCATGTTTGAATGTTCAAAAACACATTGTTTTTCACATATTTTACAATATTGCAACACCTCTCTTCCCTCGTCTGTCAGTAACGCTCTGTTTAATTCCTGACTCTATTTGAAGCCCCTCCTTTTGTAAAGTGCAATGTACTCTGATTAGTTGGCAGGACCAGTGTGCTGTGATTGGTCAACTGCTTTGAACATGTTTCAGAAACATCATGCCTCTTAAACTCCAGTACTCTTGTAAAAACTCCACTCATTTTCTTTATAGGGAAACCCCTGAAAAATCTCTACAGGGATTTTTAACAACAACTTATAAACCTTTAAAGACAGCTTTATTGTGAGCTACGAAGGTTGTAAATTGATAATATTTGCTTCTTTTGAAGCCTGCATTATTGTAACTTAGTTAAAAAATAATTGTGTTTAACAGCAGAATTCCTGGTGAAAAAACTACATTACCCAAGATGATGCTGTACAGAAAATTCAAGAGTTCACACTTAAGCCCTATTTGGATGGGATTAGTTTTACATGGGGAGGTAGGGTAAAGTAAATATTACCAGAGCTTCTCAGTGATTTTAGTCCCGTCCGAATGTGCCATCTCAGTAATCATTACGGACAATGTCAGTAAAGATTACGGCAACTTCTGTAAAAAGGTCAGGAAAAATTACCTCAGGTAATACTAATCCCGTTCGAATAGATCCGCGGTATATGTGTACGGTAAAATTCCATCATTTCCTGTTTAAAAGTTGTTTTCTGCGCATTTTTCAAGCATGGAAGCACTTTCACTTGGGTTGTAGGTGGTGGGACAAGTCTGTGGCAAACCTCATGTATTTTCCACATACCATTCAGAGCAAAAAGAAGAATGAAAGCACTTGTCAGAGGCACAAAACTAATTTTAGCTTTAGCTAAGTGCATAATCCAATCAGAATTGAATTAATAAATCGTTTGACCGGACCTAACTGTTATATATAGTTTATATATTTAGATTACATGTGTTTGCACACATGGTATCAGGAAGCAACGTATACCCACATGACGACTGGGAGGTGATGGTGGTGCGTAAATCGAGTTACCCCTCCCACTTCTGCTAGTTTTACTGAGTTGTCTTATCCCGTGCGAATTGGCCATTAAAGGGGTGATGAACTGAGAAATCAAATTTTCCTTGAGCTTTTGACATATAAGAGGTCATCATACTTTAAGAATACACTGTAAGTTTTAGAGCTGAAAACTTCCTTATTAGTCCAATAAAAGCTTTAATTGACACCAGACCCAGCAAACGACAGGATTTTCAAAGTGGGGATCTATGACGTCAAAGGGCAGCAAGCACCGCCTCTGCAGAAGAAGATCAACGCCTACTTCATCCCTGCCTGTTTAGCCCTGCCCACCGATTCGCGCATGACATGCAATAAGTAGACTAAGTAACACAGGCCTATGTTGTGCTAAACCGGATCGAGTTACCAAGCAATAAACATGCCATTGAGGATTAAAAAATATTGTGCAGTGCCTGGACTCTACAGTAATGCAACATGTAAGTAACTGTGTTAATTCTAATGCCTGATCTGATATGTAATGATTCATGTACAGTCAGATGTTCTTTGTCTGTGTGTCAGTAAATCAAACCCGTGACTAAACGTCAACTTGCGTTGTTTCTCTTTGTAGGATGAAAATAATCTGTTATTTAACGGTGATTAAATTATATAAAGAAAGTGATCAAAGAATGCTCCCTTTGCAATCGTTGGAGCAGCGCACGCTGAAGCTGTCAATCAAACAGCGCAAGTTTATCAGTGACTGATGCGCAAAACTCCTGTTTTATTCAACGAATCTTTTAGTTATATCGCGTTTGCACTGTTAGTGAAGATGAAAGCATTTGTTAGTGTACAGAAATTGAGTTGCAATGACGAGATCACTGCTTTCATGTGCTCAACATCTATGTGATCGGCTACAGTGTTCATCTCTGCAACCTTTCATGCCACTATCTAACTATAATGCCATAGATCTAAATGTAATGCAACACTTTTCACGATTAGTTAAACTTGAGATCTGTAATATTAAAAACGCACTAAAAGAGAGAGTAATACTTGGCTATTTCAAATGGAAAGATGTTAGCCAATCACAGCAGTGGGCGTTTACACTGAAGTCTCACAGCAGACACGCCCCTTAAAACAGAGCGTTCAGATCAGAGGGCTAAAATCAGGGTAGGAAAAATGCCTTTTATTTATAAATTATGACAATTTTGGATGTAAAAAGCATACTAACATAAGTGCACCCCAGGAAACATTATAAAACAATAAACCAACACAGTTCACGGCCCCTTTAATATTACAGACGTCCTGAGGTAAACTTACATTACTCCATCTCCCCATGTAAAACTAATCCCATCTGAATAGGGCTTTAATTAGATAGAGTAAAGGTTATGCGTATTTGGCCTGCTGTCCAGGGGGAGGGCTTGGAAATTTGGCCCGAACCCAGAGTACTCACCCCAGTTGTGATAAGAATATTTAGGACTAGAAGTGAGGAGATAGGGTGGAGGAGGGATGCTGATAAACTGTCAACAAACAGAGGTAAGTCTGCTGTATTATAAATATATATATATATATATATATATATACAGGTCCTTCTCAAAAAATTAGCATATTGTGATAAAAGTTCATTATTTTCCATAATGTAATGATAAAAATTAAACTTTAATATATTTTAGATTCATTGCACACCAACTGAAATATTTCAGGTCTTTTATTGTTTTAATACTGATGATTTTGGCATACAGCTCATGAAAACCCAAAATTCCTATCTCAAAAAATTAGCATATTTCATCCGACCAATAAAAGAAAAGTGTTTTTAATACAAAAAAAGTCAACCTTCAAATAATTATGTTCAGTTATGCACTCAATACTTGGTCGGGAATCCTTTTGCAGAAATGACTGCTTCAATGCGGCGTGGCATGGAGGCAATCAGCCTGTGGCACTGCTGAGGTGTTATGGAGGCCCAGGATGCTTCGATAGCGGCCTTAAGCTCATCCAGAGTGTTGGGTCTTGCGTCTCTCAACTTTCTCTTCACAATATCCCACAGATTCTCTATGGGGTTCAGGTCAGGAGAGTTGGCAGGCCAATTGAGCACAGTAATACCATGGTCAGTAAACCATTTACCAGTGGTTTTGGCACTGTGAGCAGGTGCCAGGTCGTGCTGAAAAACGAAATCTTCATCTCCATAAAGCTTTTCAGCAGATGGAAGCATGAAGTGCTCCAAAATCTCCTGATAGCTAGCTGCATTGACCCTGCCCTTGATAAAACACAGTGGACCAACACCAGCAGCTGACATGGCACCCCAGACCATCACTGACTGTGGGAACTTGACACTGGACTTCAGGCATTTTGGCATTTCCTTCTCCCCAGTCTTCCTCCAGACTCTGGCACCTTGATTTCCGAATGACTTTGGACCACTGAGCAACAGTCCAGTGCTGCTTCTCTGTAGCCCAGGTCAGGCGCTTCTGCCGCTGTTTCTGGTTCAAAAGTGGCTTGACCTGGGGAATGCGGCACCTGTAGCCCATTTCCTGCACACGCCTGTGCACGGTGGCTCTGGATGTTTCTACTCCAGACTCAGTCCACTGCTTCCGCAGGTCCCCCAAGGTCTGGAATCGGTCCTTCTCCACAATCTTCCTCAGGGTCCGGTCACCTCTTCTCGTTGTGCAGCGTTTTTTGCCACACTTTTTCCTTCCCACAGACTTCCCACTGAGGTGCCTTGATACAGCACTCTGGGAACAGCCTATTCGTTCAGAAATTTCTTTCTGTGTCTTACCCTCTCGCTTGAGGGTGTCAATGATGGCCTTCTGGACAGCAGTCAGGTCGGCAGTCTTACCCATGATTGCGGTTTTGAGTAATGAACCAGGCTGGGAGTTTTTAAAAGCCTCAGGAATCTTTTGCAGGTGTTTAGAGTTAATTAGTTGATTCAGATGATTAGGTTAATAGCTCGTTTAGAGAACCTTTTCATGATATGCTAATTTTTTGAGATAGGAATTTTGGGTTTTCATGAGCTGTATGCCAAAATCATCAGTATTAAAACAATAAAAGACCTGAAATATTTCAGTTGGTGTGCAATGAATCTAAAATATATGAAAGTTAAATTTTTATCATTACATCATGGAAAATAATGAACTTTTATCACAATATGCTAATTTTTTGAGAAGGACCTGTATATCTCAGTACCTCTTATTATTAATTGAGTTGATTAACTGAATGGGCTCCTCAGGCACTGTTGCACTTTATTAACGCAAATCAAGAGGCTTCATCCTTTTTTTATATTGTGACATGTAAGTTCCCAGAAGAAGAAAAAAAAAAGCTTACAATCAAGGTGTTTCAGGGAGTTAATTAACAGTGCTTACTGGAATAGAGACTAAGTCCCTTCAGAATGACTTTGTGCTTTGTAAGTTTGTAGACCTTTTTTGTGCTCATACAGCAACATTACACACTAAACAAAATCTAAAATGTAAAAAAGCATAATAGGTTCTCTTTAAAGCTAATAATATGCCTCCCATTGTAACAACTTACATGGAATTTGCTTTTCTTGGAGAATAATGATGGTGTCACAGCTCTGGCTGCAGTAGAGACGATACTGGATTCAAGTGCAGCAGTCTTTGACAATGAACTCAAAAGAACAGAAATACTCGGGAATCATCAGAACTTAGGAATCTTTAGAACACAGAAACAGAACAACCAGGCAAAAAGCAACGATAACGACAGACAACTGAACATGACAAAACACAGGGTTTAAATACTCAAACAGGGAAGCTAGCAAGATAATTAATCAGACACAGCTGGGACAAATGAACTAATAATGCCGGTAACCATAGAAACAAAGGGGTGGCTGGAAACCGAACAAAGGAACTGATTAAAATACAAACAGGAAATTCAAACACAAACAGAAACGTGACATTACCTCCCCTTCCCGGAAGGCGTGTCATCGCCCTGAAAATGGTCAAGTGGGGTGGGAGCCCTGGAGGCTTCCTATTCTGCCTAAGACACTCCTAGCCTGCCTCCAGGGCTCCCACCCCACTTGACCATTTTCGGGGTGCCCAAAGTACAGGGATCTAGGGTGGCGTAGACAGTTCAGGGGACCAGGGTGGAGCCGGCAGTTCAGGGGACCAGAGAGGATCGGCCTCAGTGGCCTTGAGCCTGGAGTTTGGCTCGGCCACTATGGCCGGGACGTATAGCCAAAACATTTTCTTGGGAGGAGCTATGAGGTTACAAGGTGGAGCGGGCTCTTGGGCTGGAGCCTGAACTGGACTTTGGTCAGGGGTGGAGCCGATACTGGAGCGGACTTAGGGGCTGGAGCCAATACTGGAGTGGACTCAGGGGCTGGAGCCTGCACTGGACTCTGGTCAGGGGTGGAGCCGATACTGGAGCAGACTCGGGCTGGAGCAACACTGTAGCGGAGTCAGGGGCTGGAGCCGACACTGGAGCGGACTCAGGGGCTGGAGCCAACACTGGAGCAGACTCAGGGGCTGGAGCCTGCACTGGACTTTGGTCAGAGGTGGAGCCGATACTGGAGTGGACTCAGGGGCTGGAGCTGTATGTTTTTGTTGTAAAAAGAATCACATCGAATCAGTCTTGATCCAAAACCACCGTGTTCTCTCTTTATTTCACGAGCCTGGGGGGGTGTTTTGAGGATGTGGTGGTGGTGGGGGGTGTCTGAGAGGACAGTCTTTGGACAGGGTCATGGTGAATGAAATCGTGAGAATCACGCCTTTTCCGTTGTCAAAAAACTAAAAAACAAAAACAAAAATGACCTCCTGGCTTCACACCACGTGCAACGCTCCTGGGAAGACTGCACGACGGATGAGTCATCTCCGCTAGGACTGCCCGAAATTACGCCTTGACGTAAGAATCTCATAAAGTAGCGTTTTGATAACCTTCATTTAATTGGCAGAAGTATCAATATGTAAAGCTTGGGACTGTTAATAAGCCTGACATGGCTGACTTGTTTTGATTTTAATGTTGTAAGCGTTATTTCCACTGAATTGAACATACTTTTTATTATTCCAAATACCGCTACTAACATTACCATTGTGCAAACGAATACACATTTAGTTGAACTCTACTAGGCTATACTATATTTTCATAACGTAATTAAACAGTTTGCTTTTACACACAAGTTTATGTAATCTGCGCATACTCATATGTCAATATGAATATTAAATATAGCCGAGTTGAGCAGCACCTCGCATTTTTGGTTTACTTCAACACAACCGTCACTAAGCAACAAATTAAGACGCGCTGGTTTGTTTGCTTTGAGGAGAATATCGCAGAAAAAAAAAAAAAAACATAATAATGTGGGGTAAATAACCCCGTGTAAAAAGAAAAGAACCACCTCGCAAGTAGACCCTGGCCAGATAAACACTGATTTTGCAGCAGCGATTAAAATGAGTAAATGACCTTTGAAACTAAAGTTACGCTTCAAATAAAGATTGTATTACATTGTTATACCAGTAGGTGGTGACCAGTGACTTTTAAAATGTACTTGATAGAGATTCGTTCAAAAACTCTGGACGAAACAATTCTTACATTTATGCATTTGGCAGATGCTTTTATCCAAAGCGACTTACATTGCCTTATACTATACATTTGTATCTGAGTATGTGCAATCCCTGGGATCGAACCCATGACCTTATGGGATGTCTTGCATCTTTCTCACCTTTTTCACCCCTGATGTGTTTGCATCCCTGATTCTGACAGTTTGCCCCGGCTTCAGAGCAGGTAGCTGATGTGCATTTCTGTCATAATAGTCTTTTCCCCTCATTCTTTGTTTTGTGAGTGCTGCTTTCATGTTAGTTTGGACAACAGGGTGAAGCATGGCCGTGGTCACTGGGAGGAAGGTCCTTGTTTGCCTGGAAAACAGTCTTTGTGCAGGGGAAGGTAAGGCATCCCGGGGAAGATTCCGAAGATGAAGAAGGGCAGTATGGATGTCAGTATTGTCACGGTAGCTTTTTTCCAGAAGGTGCTTGGCAGATCTGACTGCACGCTCAGCCAGCCTATTGGACTGAGGATAGCGAGGGCTGCTGCGAATATGCTTAAAGTCCCATGTGTGGGACTGCACACAAACTGAGCAGCATTATCAGTTATGAGAGTATGTGGGACACCATGTACTGAGAAAGGTCTTTTTAGCTTTGCAATGACTGTGACACTCCTCATATCTGGAAGGTGGTCTAGCTCAAACCAGGCAGAGAAAGAATCCACAAGGACCAAATATGTTTTTCCATGCCAATCGAACAGGTCAGCAGCAGTGAACGACCATGTAAGATCCGGGATGTCATGCAGCTGCAGGGGTTCTTTTGTTTGATGAGATCGGAGTGCATTGCAGGCTGCACAGAGAGAGATTTCAGTGTCGATATCACAGTACACTGATGGCCAGTACATCTTTTCCTTTGCTCTGCGCTTAGTTGCTGTGATGCCGGGATGGCCCTGATGTAGCTGAGCAACATAGAACTTTTGCAGTGCGGATGGGATGATAAATCTTTCCCCACGAAGCAGCAAATCATCCTGAACGGTCAGCTCATCTCTCATTGAGAAGAAAGGACGCAAGCAATATGGAAGTTCTTTTGAGGTAGCTGGCCAACCCTTCCTGATCATATCAGAGAGCTGTTGGAATGTGACATCTTTTTGCACAGCAGCCCTTAGTTCCTCTATCCGACGAGAAGACAGTACCTGGATAGTCATGACCTCCAACAGGTCATCAGTGAGTTGTGGCTCAGATGTGGAAAGGTGGGCCCAGGACAATGCATCAGCTACAAACAGCTCCTTACCACGTTTAAAATATCACATCTAGGTGGTAGCGGTGCAGTTTCATCATCATACCCTGTAAGCGGGGTGAGGCTGTGTGGAGTGGCTTCTTTAATATGGTTATTAAGGGCTGATGAGCAGTTTCTACAGTGACTGGCTGTCCGTAGATAAAATCATGGAATTTTTTTGTCGCAAACACAAGTGCCAGCATTTCTTTTTCAATTTGTGCATAACGGGATTCAGTGGGTATCCGCCGAGATCACCACTGGTATGAACGAATCAAAATACTGGAGAACTAGGGGGTTTGCCTGTTTCACCTGTTTCACCTGTTTCAATTAAAAATTTAATTGATGTTCAAAAAATGAAAATCACAGATAAANATCTTGTATATGTTACATATTACCACGCTTGCTTGTACAGCTTATTTTTAACCACTTATCTTTTTTCTGTGCTTCTAATATGTAAAGCTGCTTTGAAACAATTACCAATTGTAAAAAGCGCTATATAAATAAATTTGACTTGACTTGACTTTCAGTCAGAATCCAGATGAAGCAACTGTCTCAAGGGACCAGTGATATCACTGTATTGGGGAATGAATTTTGACAAGTAATTTGTCATTCCCAGAAACTGCTGTAGTGCCTGGTTGTTCTGAGGTGTTTGCATGTCACATACTGCTTTAGTTTTTTCAGGGTCAGGTTTGACACCATCCGCAATTAGTAAGTTACCAACAAATTGGACCGAACTGACTCTGAATCTGCATTTGTCAAGGTTGAGTTTCATGTTGATGGCACAAATTTAGTTTGGTACCTGTCGTTAGCGCTCATTGTGTTCTTCATGCATCCGGCCCCAAATGAGGATGTCGTCAACTACAATTTCATAAGGCTGTTCAGTAAAAAACTGCTCCATCAATCTCTGAAAGACCTCACTGCCTGCTGAGATTCCAAACGGCATCCTCAAGAACCTGTAACGGCCAAACGGAGACATGAATGTGGTTAATTTGGATGAGGCATCATCAAGGGGAATTTGCCAAAATCCGCATTTGGCATCCAGAGTGGTAAACACTTTAGCACCAGGCATATCTGCAATGATCTGTTCAATTGTTTTTAGGGGATGCCTAGGTCTGAGGAGGGCTTTGTTAAGATGTACTGGATCCATGCAAATCCTGACTGACCCATCTTTTTTCTTTGCTGCCACCATGGCTGATACCCATTCCGTTGCCTCAGTTACAGGTGTTATAATGCCCAGTGCAGTCATGTGATCCAATTCTGCTTTTTCTTTCATGGCTAATGGTGTTTTACGGGGTGCACAAATCACTGTGTTATCCAGTCTCATATGATATACAACTGGCAGGCTGCCAATGACTTCACAATCAAAAAGATCTCTGTATTCACATACCTCAGGTGCTTCAGGATGCAGCATGTGTACATCAGGCCCCAGTTGGATAAGTCCCATAGCGATGCTATCCTGTAAACCAAGAAGAGGTTTCACATCCCGATCGACTACATGGAATTTAAATTGGCCGTGGATGCACTGCAAAACAGCCGTTCCCACAGTGTTGATTGACTTTCTCTGTCGTGTTGATGGGGATGGTGTAATCGGCACTATTCAGCATCCGTTTGGATATCACATTACATTTGGCGCCCGTATCAACCTTCACTTTCAATTGACCACGTCCGTTTTTTTAATTTTAGAGTTGTGAAAATCTCACCCTTCTGATTGGTGAGCTCAACTGGGTCACAGAAAAAAGTGTCCTGCACATTATCCTCAGGTTGTGCATCTAGCTCATGTATTCTATCCTTTACTGGACCCTGGCCTGGTGGAATGTTTTAACACCAACTGGGCATGCAGGTGCAGACCTGCAGCATCTCGCGAAGTGGTTTAGTTTACCACAGTTGTTGCAGTGTTTGTTGTATTCATAGCACATACTTTTTTCTGACGAATGCTGACCATTACAGTTTGAGCAACAAGTTTTTTGCAGAGCACATATGTCTGTGTCTTTTCTCAGCTGCTTCATACTCCATTCTGTTCATGTAGCAGACAAATGTTTACAGCCAGGTCCAGGGTCAGATTTTTTTCACGGAGTAACTGTTTACGAACAGTGTCATTTTCTATACCGCAAACTATGCGGTCTCTAATGAGTTTGTCTTTCAGCGACCCAAAGTCACACTTCTTTGCCAAGATTTTCAAAGTGGAGACATAGGCTTGCACAGATTCGCCAGGTTTTTGAACAGCTGTATTAAAGGCGTGTCTATCCATGATTACGTTTTTTGCGGGTAAGCACAGTTCAGAGAATTTGGCTAAAAGTACCTCTGGATCCTCGTCATCTTCCTCATCCGCATAGACAAACGTTTCGCCTTTGTCAACTGCTTCAGGACCGGCCAAATTCAACAACGTGCTTGTACTTTCTTTGATTTATCTGACAGGCCCGCATAGCAGTAGATGCGCCATTTTTTTTCAAACTTTCTCCAGTTATCAGCAATGTTGTCGTCAAAAACCAGCGGATCGATACAGCGAAGACCCTGGGCCATTTTCTCCCACTTCTTACACCATGTATGTTTTTGTTGTAAAAGGAATCACATTAAATCAGTCTTGATCCAAAACCACCGTGTTCTCTTTTTATTTCTCGCGCCTCTATCCTCAGCCATGCCTAATGACATTGTTCACATGAGGCTGTGACAAAGTGAAACCACACATAATTCTACAGGAGCGACACTGGAGCGGACTCAGGGGCTGGAGCCTGCACTGGACTCTGGTCAGGGGCTGGAGCCATCACTACACTGATGGTGAAGCTGAAGCCTCTCTCTGTCAGGATTTTAATGAGGTAGTCAGTCAGATCACGGCCAGCAAAGTCCAGACTTACTGCTGCTAAATCCATTTTGTCGGGTCTGTTGTTCTGTCACAGCTCTGATTGCAGTAGGGACGATACTGGATTCAAGTGCATCAGTCTTTATTGACAATAAACTCAAAAGAACAGAAATACTCAGGAATCTTTAGAACACAGGAACAGAACAACCAGGCAAAAAGCAATGATAACGACAGACAACTGAACATGACAAAACACAGGGTTTAAATACTCAGGCAAACAGGGACGCTAACAAGATAATTAATCAGACACAGCTGGGACAAAACTAATAATGATGGTAACCATAGAAATAAAGGAATGGCAGGAAACTGAACAAAGGAGCTGATTGAAATACAAACAGAAAGTCCAAACAAACAGACAGAATTTTTTTTTTTTTTGTAGTCAAGTATTAAAAGTATGTGCCTGTATAGTAATTGACTTTCAAAAAATAACTCCACCCTGAGTAATATTCACAATTATTCACAAGTAAAAATTAGTCCCAGTCTACACTATTCTTGTTCCTCGGTCTGGACAGCCCCCCATACCTCTCCCGTCTTTACCCCAGCTATAAATTGTTTTATGGATTATGAACAAAAACTGACGACAAATTTTTCCTTAAGGCTTTACTTTTCACTCCTCATACATGTGTAATAAGATTAAAGTTTGCCTGACTGGCAGTTTGGTCTTTGTGGATAAATTAATGTGTTTTATAAGTTGTCAGATGTCCAGGCGGATGTTTTTGACAAAGTCAGAGCAAATACTGAAGCATTTCCTGGATGCAGATAAATGAGCTGTGAGTCAGCAGACTACAGAACACACAAGTGCTCTCCCTAATGGTTAGCTTCCATTACTCCTGATTGTGGACATGCTGCCTGGAATATAAACGGGACTAGATGGACGAGATGAATAGATAGCAGTTGAATGGAGCTATAACATGACTTTCCAAAAGGGATTGTGGAAAATACAGAGTCCAAACCAGAGACATCTTGCACCAATTTTGTGAGAGAGCACCAGTGCAAGTCAGACAAGACATGATGACAAAAAAGTCCTCTTTTTTTAAAAACATATATTTTGCTCAAAAACCAGAGAGGCCACATGTCTCCTAAGTTTGGCCCTAGCAATGTGAGTGCGTGAGTTCGTTGGAGAACCTGTAGGCTATGCTACATTTTTAAGCCTGATGTGTCTTTCTGCTTTGAGGAGAAAGCAAACATTTTACATCAAAGGGTAAAATTCTAGTGACAGGAATAAAGTGCCCAGCATGCTTAAAGCATCAATCCTTTAATGTGCCCTGTTCTTCAGAGGACGTAGCCCTAGAGAACCAGCACCGTGTTTGGACCCCATTGTTCATGTTGAGGGAGGAGTCGTTGACAATGTGTCATTAGCTTTGATTTGATTTGGTACTATTTTGATTTTGAACAGTCAGACATTTATTAAAAAGATCATAGACAACAGAATGTTTGACTCAATGCTAACTTTTCAAATGTAATTTTATGTGACTTTACTGCTGCCAATGTCATCCTCAAAAACTGTGGTCTTTTAGTGATAAACTAAGGCCTGAGATCAACTTTTATACTTTGTATGTTTTTGATCGTTCAGAAGGGCTGCTGAAATTAATTTGCTTTTATAGTGGTGACATCATGAATGAGTCATGCTACAAAGCTCTCATAGCAACTGAAAAAAAAACGGGAAATTAACATGTAAGTGAATTCCATGGACAGCGAGACAGCTAGGGATGCCGGGAAAGACAAAAAGGGACTGTTGCTAATATTTAGGTGATGCAGAAAATGACTGCAAATCACATTTATGCATTTGGCAGACATTTTCTTCTGTGACAGGTATTCATTTTTTCAGGATGTGTGATAGTTGGGAATTGAACCCCCAATGTTGACATTCCTATAGTGATGATCTACAATTTAAGCTATGGGTATCATAATATATGGGTGTTTCTTAAACAATGGACACTTCTGGCCTTGTGAACTTTATGAAAATAATCTTTCTGAAAACACACATTTCACACTCTCATAGTTTATTTAATTCAGCCATTAACAAAGTTCAACGATGTTTAAACATACATCACTGAAGAATTCTGTAAATTTTGTCACTTTTTCTGAAAATCATGATCATTTCCACTACATCTCAAATTATGTTTTTTGATTAACAGCATTCAGTGGTGAAAATGACAGCGATGGAAATGAAAATGGCTGACTCCTTTGTCTTGCTAAGGCTAATTTTATAGCTAGCATTTTATGTGTCCTAAATATACACACAAATAATATTTCACATTTTTTGAAAAAAATTACAGCCTGATTGGAAATGATGCACAATTAGTGAAAAAAAGGACAGTCATGTTTTGAAAAAAAAATATTTAAATAATATATAATTACATTAAATAGAAAAAATATTGAATAAAAACATTGTTTAATAATTTATTTTTATTTTCTTGTTTGTGATATATATGTTTATATCATCATACATG